>JAWDGP010001646.1:42500-242500 GCA_033675545.1 Elysia crispata | reverse complement strand
AACACGACCTTCGTTCCTACATCGCCAAATTATTCCTGATAATCGAATTTTATCGTTGCAGCAACGCCATGAAGTCTACAAGTAGGGTAATTTCTCAATCCTTCCCCTACATCTCACCCACCATATTCTCCTCCTGGTTCCGTGCTACACACACACGCCAGTGACGACACACCGATCAGTCAAAGCTTGCCACTGATTGGCGTTACTGTTTCCCGCTTGAAATCTCATCTCGATGAAATTAAATATCACAGGCTTCTGAATCTGAATCAAATGTATCCTCATAACTCCCTCAATATCAATCAAAATAATTATCACAACTCTCTCTATCTCTCTCTGTCACAATCAAACTTACTTTCACAGCTTTCACCATCAATGAAATGAATCTTCACAACTACCTCAATATCAATCAAATGTATCCTCACAACATCTTCAATTTCAATCTAATGTATCCTCTCAATATCTTCAATATCATTCAAATGTATCTTCACAATTCCAACAATCGCAATCAAAAGTTTCCATAAAGCTCCACAATCTCAATCAAATTTATCCTCACAACTCCCTCAATCTCAATTGCGATGCTTTTGTAGCTATTTTCGTCTGGACCAGGTTTGATAAAACTATTTTTTAAAGCTTATAGAGAATCCGTTGTAGCTATCTCAATTTGGAGCAGTTTTATTTAAAAAAAAAATTGTTAACGTTGATAGTGATGCTGTTGTACGCATTTCTGTGTTGACCAGTTTTATTAAACTGTTTTTTTTTTAATCTGAAAGCGATGCTGTTTTAGTTATTTCTCTCTGGACCAGTTTTATGAAATCATTTTGTTTATAGCTTATAGTGATGTGTTGTAGATATTTCTTTCTGGACCAGTTTTGTTAAACCGTTTTGTTTAAAGCTGATAAGTTGAAACTCATTGGGGAGCTAGATATCAGGGAGTCTTCAGAGAAGAAACCCCCCATGTAGCAAGTCATTCGGCCCTGAACCTCTGACACTCTAAGGGGGCCGGGCCACACCCAGGTCATGACTCCCAGGTGTCTCCCTGTTACATTTTTTTTTTTTTTCTTTTGCACGGCGCCAGGATTCGAACCCACACCCTCATCTCTTGATAGATTGCTGATCCCGGCGGTATATCACTTCGCCAACTGGTCCTGATAATAATGTGTTGTAGATATTTCTGTCTGGACCAGTTTTATTAAACCATTTTGCTTACAGCTGATAGTGATGTGTTGTAGACATTTCTGTCTGGGCCAGTTTTTTTAAACCATTTTGTTTAAAGCTGACTGTGATGGTGTTGAAGTTATTTCTGTCTGGGCCAGTATTGTGAAACCGTTTTGTTTGAAGTTGATTGTGTTTGTGTTGTAGCTATTTCTCTCTAGACCAGTTTTTGTTTAAGCCTTTTTAGCTGGTAATGTGTTGTAGCTATTTCTGTGTGGAGTAAGTAGTTTTATTAAACCTTTTTTTTAAAGCTGATTGTGATGCTGTTTTAGCTACTTTTGACTGGAGTCTGGAACAGATTTGTTTAACCGTATTTTTTTAAGTGCCTGTCATGCTGCTGCAGCTATTTCTGTGTGGACTAGTTTGGTTAAACATGTCTGTTAGCAGTGGCTTGTGATGGGGCTGCAGCTATTTCTGTGTGGACCAGTTTGGTTAAACATGTTCGTTAGAAGCGGCTTGTGATGGGGCTGCAGCTATTTCTGTGTGGACTAGTTTGGTTAAACATGTCTGTTAGAAGCGGCTTTTGGTGGGGCTACAGCTATTTCTGTGTGGACTAGTTTGGTTACACATGTCCGTTAGAAACGGCTTGTGATGGGGCTGCAGCTATTTCTGTGTGGACTAGTTTGGTTAAACATGTCCGTTAGAAGCGGCTTGTGATGGGGCTGCAGCTATTTCTGTGTGGACCAGTTTGGTTAAACATGTCCGTTAGAAGCGGCTTGTGGTGGGGCTGCAGCTATTTCTGTGTGGACTAGTTTGGTTAAAGATGTCTGTTAGAAGCGGCTTTTGGTGGGGCTACAGCTATTTCTGTGTGGACCAGTTTGGTTAAACATGTCCGTTAGAAGCGGCTTGTGATGGGGCTGCAGCTATTTCTGTGTGGACTAGTTTGGTTAAAGATGTCTGTTAGAAGCGGCTTTTGGTGGGGCTGCAGCTATTTCTGTGTGGACTAGTTTGGTTAAACATGTCCGTTAGAAGCGGCTTGTGGTGGGGCTGCAGCTATTTCTGTGTGGACTAGTTTGGTTAAAGATGTCTGTTAGAAGCGGCTTTTGGTGGGGCTACAGCTATTTCTGTGTGGACCAGTTTGGTTAAACATGTCCGTTAGAAGCGGCTTGTGATGGGGCTGCAGCTATTTCTGTGTGGACCAGTTTGGTTACACATGTCCGTTAGGAACGGATTGTGGTGTTGTTAGATCAGCTGCTTGTGAAACCGGTGATGATGAATGTAATGACTGTTTTGTTTTTGCTCTAGTTCCTACTGTTGAAGGTGCTGGTGTTGAACTATTTATATATCGATGTAGAAGCTGTCATAGCTGCTATTCTTATTCAAAGTGCCCTTTTTTAATCTCGTTTTTATCTGATACTTTCTTAAACACTTTAGTTTCGTTCAATGAATTATTTACCGTTTGACACTTGCGGTATTTAATTACTTCCTGCGTTTAGAGCCACTTTATTGTAACTAACATATATCTATCTTTCTATCTCATTCCTGCTCTCTCTCTCTCTCTCTCTCTCTCTCTCTCTCTCTCTCTCTCTCTCTCTCTCTCTCTCTCTCTCTCTCTCTCTCTCTCTCTCTCTCCCCCCCCCTTTCCCCTCTTAATCTTTTATATATATATATATATATATATATATATATATATATATATATATATATATATATATATATATAAAGGGACAAAACAGCGTTTACCATTTGGTGTTGGAAATTAAATGAAAGACAATATTGTAAAACACTTAAACATTCAGGATGATGCGGTAACTTTTAGTCATAAAGCTAAAAATCCTGGTCTGTATCTAGATAATAAGTTATCGATAGAATCTCGTGTAGGCCACCTATGTAATTTAGTGTATCTTGAATTGCGGATAGCAGGTGCTATGACAAAAATTCCGAACAAAACATAGAAAGTATCCGTATATCAGCTTTTATTCTTTCAAAGCTGGACTATTGCAATCTTAAGCATAAAAGGCAACTTTGATTTCTCTCTCCGCTGTCTCCTCCAAAACCAATAAAATAATGTGCAATGTTGAAGTTTACTGAATTTTATCGGTCAAGATCAGTGTCCACATCGCACAAAAAAAAAAAAAAAGAAATGAAAAATTTTGGAATTAAAATGCTGAACAATGCGCTTGAAAGTTCATTATACTTTATTTGCACTTAGGTTATAAGTTGTTTTTGTTTTGTTTTTTGGTTTTTTGCCTAAATTGGTTATGAAAAACCAAATGACTTAAAGAAATGTGTTCTCTACGGTTTACAATTTTCAAAGCGGATGACGCTTTTAAAACAAATTATTGTTATTTATGAATATAAACACGTAGAAAAACACGATATTTTACTTTAATGGACTTAGAAACTTAAAACATTCAAAACCAAAATGAAATTTGACTTACTCGTGTGTAAAGACAAAAGCGTCATGGAAAACATGCCGTTCTATACAGGAAGGTAGTACTGATGTGATTGCTTCGTATTTTAAGAGCAGCTGTAAAACCGCTTCTGCTTCTTTTGCACTGGTTTCGTTCTTCTATAAATCTACTATTTGATAACTAAGGTATCGACGAGATCCGTAAATTGCCAAGGAACAGAAGAAACATTCATATTAAACAATTTTATTAATTTGCCACTCTTAATTTGTCTTGCATGAAGGATACAGATTGTGATTAGATCTAGAATAATTATAAGCTTTACCCATCAAGGGTAACCCAATTAAATTTTTAAAAATCTTTATCACTACATCAGTACCACATTATAGTCTCAGTGAAGAGATAATCTGAAAAGAGAGCTGATTATAAAATTGCATCCAAATTTAGTTTACGTTTGTGCTTGAGATCTCTTCCTCATTTAAAGATTGCCTTATTTTAAAACTATACAATAGTGGCTCTAGATATATTATCGGTGTAGCTTGGTTTTCTGTAAAATGTAGTCTTACTGCTCTTTAGGAGATATATCAGTTCTGTTATTGTTGTAAAACTTACTTTTTTTTCATTATATTAGCCTTCCCCACCTGTTCATTGCGGTAAAATTGGCTTTTCTTTAGTGCAGTTGCGTGGCTCAGCAGCATATGTCTGTCACTTTTTTTTTTTAAAGTTTACATTTCTTCAGTGTCGATGTCATCCGCATCTGTTTATTTGAACAGAAAATCATGCTTGTCACCTATATTTGAACTTACCTAACGGTAGACTGGTTGGATCACGAAGATGCCAAAATAGTGCTACTAGGATGGTAACAATAAATAGTGCTGCTTGCACGGTAACAGGAAATAGTGCTCTTAGGATGGTAACAGGAAATAGTGCTGCTAGGACGGTAACAGGAAATAGTGCTGCTAGGACGGTAACAGGAAATAGTGCTGCTAGGACGGTAACAGGAAATAGTGCTGCTAGGATGGTAACAGGAAATAGTGCTGCTAGGATGGTAACAGGAAATAGTGCTGCTAGGATGGTAACAGGAAATAGTGCTGTTAGGATGGCAACAATAAATAGTGCTGCTAGGACGGTAACAGGAAATAGTGCTGCTAGGATGGTAAAATGAAATAGTGCTGCTAGGATGGTAACAGGAAATAGTGCTGCTAGGATAGTATCAGGAAATAGTGCTGCTAGGATGGTAATAGGCTAAAGAAAGCGGACGCTGATTACCATGAAAATCATATTAAATACAAGACTTCGATTCTCTGTTAAAAATGTCTTAACAACACTACGGCTAGATATTTGTTAAATCTTGTTCCCTCTTTCTTGCCATTACGGTCCCTTCGTTCGAATAGAAAAAAATCTGAATGTAAAAAGATCTAAAACTTTATAGTGTGGCGAAAAAGCTTTCCGTTCTGCGGCAGCCTACCACAGTAAATAAGAGATACAAATTCAGAAGAAACATTTTAGATCTGGACCAGCCTACCACTGTAAATAAGAAATACAAATTCAGAAGAAACATTGTAGATCTGGACCAGCCTACCACAGTAAATAAGAGATACACATTCAGAAGAAACATTGTAGATCTGGACCAGCCTACCACTGTAAATAAGAGATACAAATTCAGAAGAAACATTGTAGATCTGGACCAGCCTACCACAGTAAATAAGAGATACACATTCAGAAGAAACATTGTAGATCTGGACCAGCCTACCACTGTAAATAAGAGATACAAATTCAGAAGAAACATTGTAGATCTGGAGCAGCCTACCACAGTAAATAAGAGATACAAATTCAGAAGAAACACTGTAGATCTGGAGCAGCCTACCACAGTAAATAAGAGATACAAATTCAGAAGAAACATTGTAGATCTGGAGCAGCCTACCACAGTAAATAAGAGATACAAATTCAGAAGAAACATTTAAATAGCTATTAAAGACTGATTGGTTCCACAACATACCCGAGTTAAATGTAAAACCATGTTCTTGTATGCTTAAGTGCTTTTGTGATTGCATGTTTTGTAATATTAATAAAAAAATTTTCAATGTCATGTTTTTTGTAAATTAGATTTTAAAGTTTTTATCTTTATTGGGCATTCTAACCCATGGAGGTAAATAAGCAGGGAGTCCGCTCCCTCTCTATTTTGTTACATATGATCTATGCATGTTAGGGCAAGGCGAGTGTTGTAGGGCAAAGTATTCATATGAGTATTGGCTGTTGATGAAATAGCGCTGGCGAATTCGCGTGCTCTTTAAGAAATCTTTTCTGGAATGGTAGCTAAATCTAGATCTACCTTAGAAATCTAAAGTTAAGAAACGATGATATTTTTGAAAGAAATGAATTAAAGGATGTTTACCTCGAAACTTGAGATATCTCACAGTTTAATCAAGCTTTGTAAATCTATAGATATCTATAGAGCTAGTTCCAAACTAGCTTTCCGCTGTAACAGGTCAATCAAGCAGTGTAAATCTATAGATAGCTAGAGCTAATGCCTAACTACCTTTCCGCTGTAACAGGTTAATCAAGCAGTGTAAATCTATAGATAGCTAGAGCTAATTCCAAACTACCTTTCCGCTGTAACAGGTCAATCAAGCCCGGATAACCCTTGAAGTTAAATCACAAAGTTTAAACTGTTTTTTTTTAATTAATGTCAGAGAGAGAGAGAGAGAGAGAGAGAGAGAGAGAGAGAGAGAGAGGGGGGGGGGGGGGAGGTGAGGAGAGACAGGTGTGTGTGTGGGGAGGGGAGGAGCTAGTAAGGGATGTCTCTCCCTGTTTCTCTCTCTCTCTCTCTCTCTCTCTCTCTCTCTCTCTCTTGTTTTCTCACTGTGTCTCTTTACTTTATTTTTCTCTCGTTCCCAAATCCGTTCTGTCTCACACTTTCCAAGAAAGTAATACATACAGCAGATGTATGACTTTTCTACAGGTTGTCAGAGTGTTCTGCTGTTTTGGTGAGCCCCGGAGAGAATTATGTAGGAAAGATGTTCTCATATGGACTGGAATCTTTCATACATAATTTTATTCGAGACCGCCTTGTCTTTGACCCAGCCACAACACTGAGCGTGGCGGAAGTCGGTTCGGATCATCTCAGACAGAAGTGAGTCTGCCCAGCTCCGCGTCACGGACCGACATGGCGTGAGTATCGACACGACAAACTGTGTCTTGTAATTTTACTTGCGAGTGCAGTTTGCAGAACTAAAGATGATTGCCTAAATACAGGTTTATTGCAAGTGCAATATTCAAAGCTTTTCTAGATACTGATATCTTGTGACCAGCACATCTAATGGTTTACTTATTAATATATTTTGATTAGCTTAATTAATGTTTTTTCTAGAAACTGATATATTGTGATAAGCATGATCAATGTATTTTTAGACACTGATATATTCTCATTGTTTTTTTTCACTTCCTAGAAAGTGATGTATTTTGATACGTATAATCAATGGAACTCTAGAAACTGATATTTTGACAAAGACGATCAATACGTTTTTAGATATTGATATATTGTGAATGTGACTTGCATACTCAATGCTATTTTCTTAATACTGACATTTTGGGATTGGCATACTCAATGTTTTTCTTTTAGAAACTGATTATGAATAGCATCAATATTATAAAAGGCAACTTAGATTTTTTTCAGGACTATCTTCTCCAAAACCACTCAATGTAGAGTAAAGAAGTTTACTGAATTTCGATCAACCTAGATCAGTGTCCCACACGGTACAAGAAAATTAAAGAAAATTTATAGATTCAGGCTAAAAAATTCCTTTGAAAGTTAATTATATTTTTACTGCAATTAATTAATCGAAAAGGTTTGCAAAATTTGTTGATGAACCAAATAACATTCAAAAGACGGTTCTCAGCGTTTATAATTTTCAAAGCTGATGACGCTTTTAAAACAAGTTACTTATTTTATAAATATGAAAAAAAAACTTGGCTTTTTACTTTTATGGAGTGAGAAACTGATTAAAAAAATTCAAAAAGTAAACAAAATTTGATCTTCTCCAGCGTAAAGATAAAAGCGTCATGGAAAACATGGTGCTCTGTGCGGAAAGCAGTAGTGGTTTGATTGGTCAGTATTTTAAGAACAATTGTCATGGTAGCTTTTTGTTTTCTGGAGCGGCGGTTCCAAATGTAAACACCACTTCAGCTTCCTTTGCACTTGTTTCGAACTTCTATACTGTTTCATTTCGAAGCTATCGGTCAGATCCACTAATTGTCAACATGATAGTATAGAAAAAGAAGTTAAAAAATCTTATTAACTTTTGCCACTGTCAATTTATATTGCAAGAGTTATACAGAATGTGTCCAAATCTAGAATAATTATAAGCTTAGCAATCCAGAGTAACTCAATAAATTTTTTTTAAATCGGAGCTTTAAATTTTTTTTCTCTGTAATCTTGTCTGATTAGTTGAACGTTTATTACTTTGAATTGGAGAACACTATTATTCACGACATTAGGTCGAGCACTACAAGTATTGTAATGGGTCATCGGGAGCACATTATGGTCTCGGTCGAGAGATAAACTGAAAAGGCTGCTTAAAGTTTGCATCCGAATTCAGTTTACTTTTTTGGTTGAGATTTCTCCTTCATTTAAATAGTGTCTTCATAACAACGTAAGAATAATTCCAACGTCTCAATGTTATTTATACTTTAGAATTGCACATGTACTATGAGTGGCTTCGCTACTCTTTACTTGCAGTTAAAAAAAGATTTTGTCATGTAATTCAATATCCGCCATATATGTTTGATGGGCTAGGGAGAATCCAGAAAACATTGAGTACAAGCATGTGTTGCCTTTCTAACGAACAGGCGGTGAAGACAACCACATTGAAGAAAAGCAGTCTTTACAAAAAAAAATATAGATGTGTGTATGTGTGTATGCATGCATGTATGTATGTGTGTATATATATATATATATATATATATATATATATATATATATATATATATATATATATGAAGATGTAGATATAGAAGATGTTACCTTAGATTCTTTTCATACGAAACTGGTGAAGAGAATTTAAGGTAACATCTTCTATCTATGAAAAGCTCCCATAGTTGCGCCCTCTTATCAATTATTCCAACCTATCCTCAAACTATATATGTATTTATGTATGTATGCATATATATATATATATATATATATATATATATATATATATATATATATAGATAGATAGATAGATAGATAGATATATAGATATAGAAGGTCTTACCTTAAATTCTCTTCATACGACACTGGTGTTTCGAGCGGAGGACAAGCGACACCTATATCCTCCGCTCGAAACACAAGTGTCGTATGAAGAGAATTTAAGGTAAGATCTATATCTATGAAATGCTCCCACAGTTGAGCACTCTTACCAATTATTTGAACTTATCTTCAAACTATATATATATATATTATACCTTATATCTAAGCCCCTAAATAGTAGTACTAGTAGCAAAGTTCCAACGTTATTTTACACATGTAGGTGTATGTTTTGTTCTTTTTTTTTTATAAGAAAAATATCTAATCAAAATGAGAATCTGTGTTTGATCCGACAGCCTTGGATAAAAGACTAGCAACCATACCCAAGCTGTTAAACCAGTTGAAGCAAGTATTATTCTATTCGCTCAACCTAAGCCATACTAGAGCTCCGGAAAATGGTCTCAACCAATCTGAGCTAGACACAGTTCTCCGGTCGGGTGGGGATAGATGGTGGGCCAACTCAGCGCCGGTCTGGCGCCCTAAATGTGTGCTTGTCTGCTTCCTGTGTGTCGGATTAGCCATCTTCCCGTCTGCCTGCAGAAGAGAGGGAAGCAATCAGGGCCACTAATTCCCGCCCTTTTTGCTGCACCGCTTGAGCAAGGCTGGCGGATTCTGCGCCTTTTGTCTCGCTCAAATCGCATACTCATTGTACTAGACGGGTTTTGTCTTAATCCGCAATCATGTTGTTTTCTTTCATCTGCGATTTTTGCTTAGTTTATTGTTCGTTTCATAAACCGGAGGCACCGCTATTCTTAGGGCTAGGCTACTGCGGCAGACATCTAAGAGTTGAGCTCAGAATAACTGGCTGAATGAGGCACACTCTATTCTTAGGGCTAGGCTACTGCGGCAGACATCTAAGAGTTGAGCTCAGAATAACTGGCTGAATGAGGCACACTCTATTCTTAGGGCTAGCTACTGCGGCAGACATCTAAGAGTTGAGCTCAGAATAACTGGCTGAATGAGGCACACTCTATTCTTAGGGCTAGGCTACTGCGGCAGACATCTAATAGTTGAGCTCAGAATAACTGGCTGAATGAGGCACACTCTATTCTTAGGGCTAGGCTACTGCGGCAGACATCTAAGAGTTGAGCTCAGAATAACTGGCTGAATGAGGCACACTCTATTCTTAGGGCTAGGCTACTGCGGCAGACATCTAAGAGTTGAGCTCAGAATAACTGGCTGAATGAGGCACACTCTATCTTAGCACTGGGTTTCTCCTCTCATGCGAGCTTGTTTACATATTATAATTTTATGTCTTATCATCACACCCGTGTAAATCATTTTGTTAAGATGTTGCTAGGTGCGTTCGATGTTTTGAATGATAAAGTTTGTTAGAGATACAATGAAGCTGCCGGATGGTTATGAATGCCTGAAATCGCTAAGTTAGCTTTACGGCGACAGGTGGAATTGTATATCGACAAGTGCAACTTTAGAGTACCGCGAGGCCGGAAATGGAAATTCGGTTTGTTAAGTTTAATTTTTTTTTTTTTAAATCAGCGCCCTCAAAATAGCAAAGTGAATGCGTAAAAGAGCCAATTGATTGCTTCCTTTATGAAAACAGATTTATTTCTAAGCATGTATGGATATATATACATATACACACACACACACACACACTTTCACTCAAAACCACCCATAAGACAATGTAAGTATATAGGGCTCAAGGTGAATTATTCGCATCTTTTGTCTCAGCCGCTAGACTCTAGGCCTCTTCACTGAATCAGCCTTACTCACAAGAAAAATACTCAAGTTTCACAAAAATTAAATTTACAAATCATTTTACATTCATATTGAATTGAAAATGGCTTCCTGATCTTAAGAAAAAGTTCTCGTGATCACAGAAGTTTACCGTTGGCATGGGTGATTATGGGAGGTAAGTAGTAATAAAAAAAAAGATGAAAGAAACTGCGTACTAAAACATAACTATCTATTTCGTCAAAGCTCTTGATCCTGAAGCGGATAAATCATGGTTGTATTTCATGTGATATATTAGTATGAATGAACTGCTCTCGTTTCTGGAACCAGTCTTTCGTCCAAATAGATCTTCTTTTTCCTATTTTGGTCTCTTCGTCTTCTGATAGCTTTTTGGTGCTAGATGGAACTGTAGGGTGACTATTCCTGAAATGAATAAAGTATTAGCTTTACGGTGGCAGACGGGACTCTAGAGTGGCAGATGGAACTGTGACGTGACAGGTAGAACTGTGAGGTAGCAGGTGGAACTGTGACGTGACAAGTGAAACTGTAAGGTGACAGGTGGAACTGTGACGTGACAGGTAGAACTGTAAAGTGACAGGTGGAGCTGTGACGTGACAAGCAGAACTGTAAGGTAGCAGGTGGAACTGTGACGTGACAAGTAGAACTGTAAGGTGGCAGGTGGAGCTGTGACGTGACAAGTGGAACTGTAAGGTGACAGGTGGAGCTGTGACGTGACAAGTGGAACTGTAAGGTGACAAGTGGAGCTGTGACGTGACAAGTGGAACTGTAAAGTGGCAGGTGGAGCTGTGACGTGACAAGTGGAACTGTAAGGTGACAGGTAGAACTGTGACGTGACAAGTGGAACTGTAAGGTGACAGGTGGAGCTGTGACGTGGCAAGTAGAACTGTCAGGTGGCAGGTGGAGCTGTGACGTGACAAGCAGAACTGTAAGGTGGCAGGTGGAGCTGTGACGTGACAAGTGGAACTGTAAGGTGACAGGTAGAACTGTGACGTGACAAGTGGAACTGTAAGGTGACAGGTGGAGCTGTGACGTGGCAAGTAGAACTGTCAGGTGGCAGGTGGAGCTGTGACGTGACAAGCAGAACTGTAAGGTGGCAGGTGGAGCTGTGATGTGAAAAGTGGAACTGTAAGGTGACAAGTGGAGCTGTGACGTGACAAGTAGAACTGTAAGGTGGCAGGTGGAGCTGTGACGTGACAAGTGGAACTGTAAGGTGACAGGTGGAACTGTGACGTGACAAGTGGAACTGTAAGGTGACAAGTGGAGCTGTGACGTGACAAGTAGAACTGTAAGGTGGCAGGTGGAGCTGTGATGTGACGAGTGGAACTGTAAGGTGGTGGAACTTTAAGTGGGAAGTGGCTATCTACTTCTCACAGATTGTGCGGAATCGCAGGAAATTTTATGCAATTTGATGTGAAGATTGTAAAGGGAGCGGGGGGCATATTGCATGTACAGTGGTTAAACTTTAAAAAACAAAAAAAAAAACTATTTTAAAAAAGGATCGGTGTAAAATTGAGACTAAACAAAATTTTTATGCGAGATTTGAAATATAGAATACAATAAACCATAGAAACGAAAGAAGCACTCGATTAGGAGACCTGGTTCTACCAACAGACTACCTGGACTGGTATAATAGTCGCCTCTCCACGCTCACTTGGGCAATGTTCACAGGGTGTTCCCCGCTCAGAGCGACTCACTTGGGCAATGTTCACAGGGTGTTCCCCGCTCAGAGCGACTCACTTGGGCAATGTTCACAGGGTGTTCCCCGCTCAGAGCGACTCACTTGGGCAATGTTCACAGGGTGTTCCCCGCTCAGAGCGACTCACTTGGGCAATGTTCACAGGGTGTTCCCCGCTCAGAGCGACTCACTTGGGCAATGTTCACAGGGTGTTCCTCGCTCAGAGCGACTCACTTGGGCAATGTTCACAGGGTGTTCTCCGCTCAGAGCGACTCACTTGGGCAATGTTCACAGGGTGTTCCCCGCTCAGAGCGACTCACTTGGGCAATGTTCACAGGGTGTTCCCCGCTCAGAGCGACTCACTTGGGCAATGTTCACAGGGTGTTCCCCGCTCAGAGCGACTCACTTGGGCAATGTTCACAGGGTGTTCCCCGCTCAGAGCGACTCACTTGGGCAATGTTCACTTGGTGTTGACCGCTCACGCCAAAAATCATTTAAAATGGCAGTAAGTAGCCGAAAGCGATACTTCATTGTTCAGGGACAAAGCCAGGGTACTGACCACAATGCTGAACCTTGGAAGGAGGGTGGATAAGCTTTTTCCTCTCCTAGCAACTGTGACTGTTTTCTTCGTTCCCCTCACTGCAAACATTTTGTGACATGTTAAAATTTTTTTGGTTGGTAGAAAGGCATCGAATCACTTACACAGAAGGCTACCCCGATATAATGGTACTGAACATAAACCGGCCCACGGTACAAAGATAACATGGATGTGTATCGCCTAAAAATTCTTCCAGTCCAAGGAAGGCGGGGGTGAAAGAGATTTCTACAAAGGGTGAGAAGATGCAACTATAATATCCATTCAGTTTTAACTACCCACTCGTACTTTACTACTTATATGATACATATATACGTATTGTTAATCTGCCCGTGTTTTTAATCCTTGTATTCATTGAAGAGAACTAATTGGGGGAGGGGAGTACAAATAAACCTTCGAAACTAATAAAATAATATTTTGTTTGGCTATATGCAAAAAAGCAAAGAGCGTACGTTTCAAAATTTGTTTAGTTTATACAGTTAAATGTTTGGTATAGCTACATAGCTATAGAACTGGGCGATTTCAGTGTGAAAGTCACAAACTGCTCTTCATGCTCCTGGTACAGCCGGTGATTTTCTCGGGTTTGACTAATACAATCCTCACCTTAGAGAGTTGACATGTTCTGTATGCCATATAAGTGTTCCTACTGTTAACATCTTATGTGTCCCCAATGAGTGTTCATAATGTTGACATCTCATGTGTCCCCAATGGGTGTTCATACTGTTGACATATTATATGTCCCCAATGAGTGTTCCTATTGTTGACATCTTATGTGTCCCCAATGAGTTCTCATACTGTTTTTTGTCTTTCCCCGGGTGGTATTGTCTCTTCATAGGATTGCAAACTCTTGTTTTTTTTTTTGTTTTTTTGTTGTTTTTTTTTGGGGGGGGCTTCAACTATTGATTTGTGTCTTTCTAAAACTTTTTGGACTTCCGAGATGTTTGCATAATGGGACACGACAAAGTCAAAATTGTTTGTATGAGTAGTTTCTCTCGGTAGTGCTTTATTCAGTTCAGGCATTCATAAATCTTTCAGTACATATTCAAAACCAGGCTAAGGTTGTGCGCTTAATGTGAGCCACTGATGTTGGCAAATGGATTTGTCTCAGTGGCACCGAATATTTTCATACCTATGTTGGTAGTTCCGATATTTAAAAGAGAACGGTTTTTCTTCGATTCATCCTTGTTAAAAGCATTTCTTAGGAAATGATGGCGACCATATTTGTCTCGATCGTTGGTCACGTGTCTATCTCTTGGAGTGGTCTGAACGATCGGGCCGAAATTCATATTGGTTTTGAGACTAGTGTGGTTCTACTTTTGGTCTTATTCTCTGAAGTACGATCTTGAATACCTGGTATTTTTCCTATGGTGATAAGTCAAGTGATTTGTCTAATTTTGCGTGGCCCTTTTGATTATCTAGGCTATAGAACGGCATCATATTCACAGAAGTTAATGTCTAGGCCCACATATTTTTTTCAATATACCGTGGAATAGTTTGGCTATAGTATATGTGCCGTGTTTCAAGTAGATATTTGCCGTGTTTCAAAAGTTCTTTATAATGCCATCTTTCCAGGCAGCTCGATTTTTGTTGAGACAGTTGAAGGTTTGTCTTCCTTTGTAATTCTCTTTCTTGGCTCTCCCTGGAATAATTCTATGTCGGACAAGTCGGCGTTTTGCGATTGTTCGTTTATTTTATTTGTTTTTTTTTAAGTGAAAATGTCACTATGTTTGGCGCGTAATTGAATCTGTTGTGAGCTGGTGTGCCAGAATCCTTTTTTCTGTAGTTTCTGGATACAACTCGTTTGCCGAGCTTTTTTTTCTCCTTTAACCTCAAAGCCACTCACTGATTTGGACTCTAAGCTTTCAGCAAAATTGTTGTTCTACTAAGATTAAAAAAAAACCGTTTGTTTTTTGTTGTTCAATGTAGATATAATTATCGTTTTGCTGATCATAGTTTATTTTGACGAAGGATGGAACACCTATCAAAATGGAAGAAAACTAGCAAAATGTCATCGTATCACCATTAGTGCTCGGTGTCAAATCTTGTGTAGCATACAATGACAGATTCGCTGTCCTAAGTGATCAGCTAAAGGAGAGACACGCCCAACAAGCGATGATCATTTTGTGTTATAAGCACGTATATAGTCTCTCTGATCCTGATGTTACGTATAGTTCATCTTTATGATGGATGAAGTTGCCAAAGCTACTGTTAAATTTGATGCGATACATCGATTGCCACATATTCGAATACCAACGCAGATGTCTTCTCACCAACATTAACACTTCAGTACCTCGAAATGAGCCACACTTTATTGTGTTCTGTATGCTGCACGTGCTTCCGAAAAATAATATTTGCTGTGGTTAGAAAGCGTTTAACTTTAACGATATTATGAGAGTCGTTCACTCATGTAGCATCATGATGTCGTCAAGTCAGCAGTAGTTCCCACTTGTGATGGTTCACTAAACACTCCAGCTATGTAGCATGATGATGTAGTCAAGTCGAACAGTGGTTCCCAAATGAGATGGTTCATTAATCACCGTAGGAATGTAGTATCATGATCTCAAGTCCGACAGTGGTTCCCACATGTGATCGTTCACTAAACATTTCAGGTATGTAGCATAATGATGTGGTCAAGACGGACAGTCGTTCCTGCATGTGATAGTTCACTAATCACTGTAGGAATGTAGTATCATGATGTCAAGTCCGACACTGGTTCCCACATGTGATGGTTCACTAAACACTGCAAGTATGTAGCATCATGATATCGTCAAGTCGGACAGTGGTTCCCAAATGTGATGGTTCACTTATTACTTCAGGTATGTAGTATCATGATGTCAAGTCGGACAGTCGTTCCCCACATGTGATGGTTCACTAAACACAGTAGGTATGTAGCATCATGATGTCCAGTCGGACAGCGGTTCCCACATGTGATGGTTCACTAAACACAGTAGGTATGTAGCATCATGATGTTCAGTCGGACAGTGGTTCCCACATGTGATGGTTCATTAAACACTGTAAGTATGTAGCATCATGATATCGTCAAGTCGGACAGTGGTTCCCAAATGTGATGGTTCACTTATCACTTCAGGTATGTAGTATCATGATGTCAAGTCGGACAGTCGTTCCCCACATGTGATGGTTCACTAAACACAGTAGGTATGTAGCATCATGATGTCCAGTCGGACAGCGGTTCCCACATGTGACGGTAACACTAAAGGTATGCATCATCATGATGTCGTAAAGTTGGATAGTGGTACCCACATGTGATGGTTCACTAATCACTGTAGGAATGTGACATCATGATGTCGTCAAGTCGGACAGTGATTCCCACATGTGATGATTCACTTATCACTTCAGGTATGTAGCATCATGATGTCAAGTCGGACAGCGGTTCCCACATGTGATGATTCACTTATCACTTCAGGTATGTAGTATCATGATGTCAAGTCGGACAGTGATTCCCACATGTGATGATTCACTTATCACTTCAGGTATGTAGCATCATGATGTCCAGTCGGACAGCGGTTCCCACATGTGACGGTAACACTAAAGGTATGCATCATCATGATGTCGTAAAGTTGGATAGTGGTACCCACATGTGATGGTTCACTAATCACTGTAGGAATGTGACATCATGATGTCGTCAAGTCGGACAGTGATTCCTACATGTGATGATTCACTTATCACTGCAGGGATGGAGCATCATAATGTCGTCAAATCTCGCTAGTGGACTAATTGAGATCGGACCATTTTTTTTTTCAAATTCTAGATGCTCGGTTTCGCTTCGGTTCAAAGGAGTTTTTTAATCATTATTTGATGCACGTGTCTTTCTGATGAAAAAAGAATACATAAACATGAAGCCAACAGGCCACATATCTCGCGTATCAGACCAAAACGTCGAGAAATACCGGAGCTGAAGAAGATGAAAACCTCATGAGCATCTCATGCCTCAACCAGGACCTGCCTCCTAGGTGACATGTAGTGATCTGAGTCGAGAACCAAGCCAGTGAGAGCACGGAAGGCAGAGCCAGAGACCATTTCAAATAGAATCTTCGTATTTTGTTTTCGTTTACGAATTCTAAAATACGACCTCATTTCATATATGGGTCTCTTGATGTTTAAAATTTATTATCCATCTACCGCAGTCCCTAATTGAAACCTTCATATTTATTCTTGCTCTTTTCTCTGATGTGTAGTGTTAGTATTTCCTTGGATAACTTTGCATAAACGTTAACATTTCGTTAATATTTTTAAGTATCCTATTTTTCTTATCTTCTGAGAACCATTATGATTACGGTTTGCTCTAACCTTATAGCCGTGTATTAATTTGATTCTTATCATATCATCTCTCTCTCTCTCTCCATATATATATATATATATGTTTTTGTTTTCTTATTAACATATTTCCTTCATCATTCGCCCATCTTCATAGCTAAATTAAGCCATCAAAAGAAGGTTTTCTTCATGTAAAAGAATTTTGTAAAAGCAAGAATATAAATTGTTTTGTGACAGATGGAATGTGTGTTGGGAATCCGTAAATCATCTTGCTTCTATCTAAGCCCTTACCCAGCAAAAAGCATATAGTCAAAGAATTTTAATCAATTTTAGTTAATCGTGATAAAAAGTATTATGTCAAAACGCTTTTGGGGTCATCATAATTTTTTTCAAATTTTTACGATCAATATTTGGTTTAAGATAGCAAATATTCCTAATACATTACAGACTATGCTAAATAAAATATTATTTGATAAAAACTTTCGGTGAAGATATTCAAAGCCCGAATTATGTTTCTCATAAATCCAGGCTGTCACTTTCAAAGTGGTTTGTAAAGTACGGCATTTAACTATTGGTGTAAGCCTCATGTGAGACATCAAGCCCTGATAAAGGGTTCCCTAATTGAGACAGTGTATCGTCAACACTATTGGCTCTCGACACGCCAGGTAGAGAACAGCATTCGAAAAAGCTGTTGCATAATTATGTTTTTTTTTTTTTGCCATATGGGCAGCACTTCTTGCTCAGTAAAACCTAAGTCAACTCACAGTCTAACTCTAAGTATTAAGCTAGGGGTAGGCAGGGATGAATAGTTCAGCCACTTAGTGCTTGGACCGCTTCCCTCCTCTAGCAGTTCATAGTCGAGTCCTATCAGAATTTTACTGGATAACCCACTCTACTCAATTCCTTCGCCGTTTGTACTGTCAGATTGCATGGCACACAGCACTGTATGTATACATATGGGAAGTGTTCACCGTTCAAGGCATCGCCTTCCCATTCTCTGGAACAGCGCTTGTCACTATGGCAATATTTGTACCGAAGGCAAAAAAAAAAAAAAAATAAAAATAAAAAAAAAAAAACCGAGTCTACTCGTAGGACTCCATCTGATATATTTTTGTTTAAGTGAAGGAGGCAAATCAATCCGCTGCGAATTAATTATTGATTTCCACCTTTTTATTCCGTTTTTTTTTAACTTTTGTAAAAAAGGCAAAGCACAAGTTGAAAAATATTATGTACCTTTTGCCATCAATATGATAAGAGAAATATGTTATGAAAAACAGAGAACGTACCAAATTCCAAAACGTTGATATTTTTTTCCCCACAGCACAAAATTAATTTAAATCACTCAATTTCTTTGTGATATAAAGTAAGCGGACAAAAGGAACAATAAATATATTCTAAGTACAGCTTATTTGGCTAGCATTGTTCTCAATGCTCTGGCTGTTGTAGTATGGAGGGAAAGTAAGGTTCAACATTACCAAAGTTCTGTGACGGCAACAGTTAAAGAAATATAAAACAGAGACAAAGACACAGGAAGAGATAAAAATAAAATGAGGAAAAAAAAAACATGAGGCAGAAATAGCAATGTAGACTGTTCGACAAATGCAGGTAGGTGGACGGATTGAGAGCAGCCAAAGCAGTAAGAAATCAAAGGAATAGAAGATTAATTTTAAAAAAAATGAACAATCAGAAAGAAAAAAGAAGGTTTGAAATATATGAAAAACCAGTTTTTAAAATGCAGAAAGAATGGGAAAAAAACACAAAGACTTTAATTCAGGCTAAATCTACAGCAGAGATGAATAAAGCATTTCTTTTCCTGCTGTTTTATTGTGAAATTCGAATTTCAATTTCTTTACTTTAGTTCTATTTCATTTTGAATCCAAATTATTTTTTTTTCTATTTTTCAACATTGATGTACAATGCAAAAAAAAAAAATATATATATAAAAAAGAACAACATAAATTTGATATAAAATCACCTACTTACTGAAAACAACAACCTTTCAAAGCAGAATTTTGCAATCATAAATCAGACAAAAATTACAAAGAGGAATAATTTCGATTAAATACAGTTTGTAATTACATGTATAATAAACATGAGTGAAAATGTGTATCATCCAAGAAAAACAAACTTAAAGAAAAACAAACAGACAAACAAAAAACTATGAAAAAAAATGGCACAGTAGATGGCAAAAATAAAAAATTCCACCAAGCTCAGCATACTGTTTGATTAGCAACTTGTTCAATTGAGATACAATTTTTCCTTTACTTACAAGACACCTGTAGAGATTGACTTTCTGTAATGATTTTGGTATGGGGTGCAATTAGTTTTATATTGCAACGGAAAAAAAAGCTGTGAATTTAAAACAACCACAACACAAGAAAAACTGAAATAAAAAATTCGGATATTTTGCACACATCTTTTTTATCTTATTGAATTTTTAAGTCCTTGTCAATCATCAAATACCACATGGCCAAAAGTTCATTGCTTCAATCATTATAGGCGAGGTAATAGAGATTCTTGTTCATGGCACAACAGCAGATAGGAAGATATTTTGTCCGGCAGCAAATCTATCTACAGAAAACAAATTTGAAAAACATTTTTTTTTTGTTTCAGCTGTCAGTGTTACAAATATGTTTGGATAGGATAATAGTTTCTCCTTGCTTTACCAAACTGTAGGCCCCTATTTTTTTTTTAATCCAATATTAGAGATAAAAATATATGGGACCCAATTGCAATGACATAGTTAATACCATTTGAGCTTAATCTCAATATCATTGCTAATCTTCCCAAAGTGTGAGGTAAAAAATAACTGCTCCTAACTCGATATTAGTTTCAAGGGATAAAATGAGACAATCAGGTTCACAGGTATGGGAAACAAGTACATATATCCTTTATAAGTCTATATTCAGGGGTAAAAGGAATCTATTCTTCCTTTAAAAGAGCAATAAGAAAAACTTTTGATTTGATTGATACAATGGTGCAGCAAAATATGATATTTTACAAATAGCAGTGATAGATTTAAGAGGGAGAGAGCAATAGTTCAGATCAAAACATCAGCATTTAACTTTAAAAAAAACAATATAAAAAGTTATTTGCAGTTTGTTTCTTCAATACAAACTTATTAAAGCGAATCATGTTTCACAAAACAGCCAAAATATATTTATTATGAAAAAAAAAACAAAAAAAAAAAACCGACAATGGAAAAGGCAGCCATGGGGAAGTAGTTTCAACAATTCTCACAATAAAGTCAGGATATTCTCAGAGAGTCCATAAGTAAGTTACACATGTTCCCCTTGTCTGTCTCTGATCTTTAACTATAATTTTTTATGTCTGTTATCACCTCTGAAGGCATGTAAACTATAGAGCTTTTACAATCACTAAAGTAAGTTTGATTTTAATTTCAATTATATTTTGTCATGGGTCCTTGCTTTAAAAAGAACTCGTCATGGATTTAAAGATAAACTAACTGCTGCATTTTCATATTTACTTCCAATATTTACTTTCTGAGATGTCATGTATTTTACCAAAAGTTTAGAGAAGAGGCTAACTTGATGGAATCCTAACACCATAAAGGGCAGCTGGAGACTCCACACAAAAACAAAAAGTGTACTACAAAATCCTTTGGGTATGACATAATATAGAGAACATATCTTTCCAATAATTGAACAATCTTATAATCTACTGACATTAATAAACCGACGATAGCTGATTGTTTTGTCATAACGATAAAAAAAATAAAATGATTAACAAACAATAGCAAACTGACAGACGTTATGTTTTTTCACTTATTCTCAACTTTGATGTTTAATTTTTTTGTGTGTGTGAATTTCAGATTAACAGTTAAATCTATAATTACTATGAAATAAAACCCCACATTTTTAGACCTTTAGCCACCTTACTGGGGCAAAATATTCCAGAAGTTCAAAAAACGAAATAAATAAAAGTTCCAAACTTTCAGATTATCCCTAGTTCAACAAAGTAATCCTGTTTCATAAA
This sequence comes from Elysia crispata, assembly GCA_033675545.1. Lineage (NCBI taxonomy): Eukaryota > Metazoa > Mollusca > Gastropoda > Plakobranchidae > Elysia > Elysia crispata. The sequence continues at coordinate 221,393 of JAWDGP010001646.1, read as the reverse complement.
ACTTAAAAGATGGTTTTAGGTTTATCAAAAAAAAAAATTAATCTACAATACACTGTATAAACTGGCAAAGTTTGAAAGGATTTCGGGGTATTTAGTTGTCACATAAAACATTGATACATAAGCTCTAAAAAAGTAAACTATTTTCATGTAATTTTTTTTTAAAAACCCAAAGTTATTCTGGTGGTGCAAGGTCAGTCTATGCCTAGAGGCTTCATAGATTGTGAAAAAGCCAAGGGTTAACACCCCAAGTTTATTCTGTATCATAACAATGGATTTGTTCTGAGAAGTTCTTTTGCCTTCTTAAAACTGAGCTGCCGGCATAAATTTATTTCATTTAATTGATTTCTATAACTAAACTGTATATTACAATAAATGCTATGGGTTCGCAATATTTTTGTAATATATATTAATTGCATCCTTTAAGAGAATAAATGGTTTTTTTTTTTGTGTTTCGTTTTTTAATCCCTTTTGCACTGCAGGTTACATTAAACTTTATTCATCTACAAGAATGGCATGCACAGTTTTTGTCACATCCATGCTTCATGTTGATTAAGCTTTTTAAAGGCACATAATTTGTAAGAATGCATAATTACTTTTAAATCATAATAAATCTGAAAATAACATCAGCATCATACAAAATGGACTTTCCTTTTTGTAGATGATCATCTGAATGAAAATGACAAATCTCATGCAAAACGGTAGGTACATCTATCCTGTAATATTTCAGAATAGTTATATTCCATACACTCTTTATCAGATTCTGTCAATGAGTAACCTAATTCCAATCCAGTCATTACCCTGTCTGGAGCTCTTGTAAACCTAAGTATAGATCAATGTTTCCAATGCTGAAGACTAGGCATTGAAAAACTGACACTATCTATTGTTTTAAGATGAAGGCAAAAATATCGACATGCTAATTTTTTTACATTAAGTAACTATTACTTTCCTTTATTTTCACAATTTTATTTTTCAAATCAGACTTTCAACCATGCTAACGATTGTGAGAAAATGATTCCAGATATGCTTGTCAAGAACCACACATTTGGTCCCATATCTATGCCATATGATATTCTAAAGAAATTTACGGTGTTAAATACAAAAAAAAAAAAAATTAAAGACATTATTACAAATACTTTTTAATTGTCTGTTTGCTCAGTCACATAAGCTGTTTGTTTGATCCTCCTACTTCAACCCTGTTGAATGCTAATCTTCAGCAATACACAATTTCTTTCCTTTGGCTTAAACTTTGGTCAACTTTCATAAGACCTGATCTGTCCTGTACTCCTTCTAAGCCTGTTAGAGGCACATACCTTTGATTTCAAGTTGTGGATGAAGGAAATAAACCAGTGAGGTTGATTGCTGTAATGCTGTTGACGCTCATTATAGAGTGGACAGTATTTCTTGTTTGCAGGACCCCAGCCAGGAGCTGGTGTGAGGCTGGACTGCAGCCTCTGTTTGACATTAGAGCAAAGATGTACCAGATGAGTTAAAAACAAAATATCATCTCATAATTACTAGGGACCTTAACACAAAGACGAACTTAGTCAAAAACAAAATTTCATCTCATAATTACAAGGGGCCTTAACACAAAGAAGAACTTAGTCAGGGTAAACTTTCATGGATCATTGTAATCATCATATAAAGAAGAGTCTTATATCTGAGTCTGATAATCTAAAAAAAAACACAAAAAAAACACACAAAAAAAATGTTTAAAGCCTAGTATATCTGGTAAAATGCATCCCATATTACGTGCAAACATCCCACACTGTTTCTAACGAAAGTTGATACAAGTGACCTTCTCCTCCTTCTTCTTCCACTTCTTTTTCCTTATTCAATTCAATCCATTTTCCTCTTCTTCTTTAGGTGTAACAAAAATGAAATTACTTTTGGGACAATTAATATGGAATTTTTTTTTTATGCTTTCTTTTTCGTTGTTTCAACTTGATGGTTACCAAAAGGCCTGTGTGGGTGATGAAAAATCCTGTTCTTGTTTTGAAATCTTCTTTTTAGTTTTCGTTTTGCTTCAAACTTTTTCATAGATTTATTGAGGAAATTCAAGCTAAAGGATAGATATTTCCAACAGGTAAGGGACAGAACCTACAAAGAATCAATTGACCTTACAAAATTTATGCAATTTTTTGTAAATTATGGATAATTACTGAAATCCCTATGCATTGCACTGCCTAAACCTGCACCATTTATGTATTGATGATTAAATAAATAAAAAAAAATAAACCCAGTAGTACCTCAGTGAAAGTCATGGAATTGTGTTATTAAAACATCATTACAATCATCCAATAAATTACCTTACTAACCCTTAACTCGCTCAACGCCTACCATACCTTTAACAAGGATCCGTTCTGCTGTGCTAGAGCTATGATCATTCCCACAGGAATTGGCATCAGAGGAATCATAGAGATGAAGAATCCAATAGCATTTGCCCACATTGGAAACACATAGCCATCATAGACAGGAAGAGTGTACTTTGCACATGTAAAAATGAAGACACTCTGCATGACAGGAATATACAAAGAAAACAATTATAGAAATAAAGATAATTTAAAGTCATTTTAAAGTCATTCTATAGGCCTGTATGTTTCTATGTTTTAACAGCTCTGCTTATATCATTTAAAAGTAATCAAAGGCCTTTTCAGTTCTTTGATACTAGAAAATTTAGACATAGCAGACAACTCAAATGCAACTAATTTTAGTGTACTACCAATAATGTTACCATGATAAAATACCACAGTGTAAGACAGAAGGCTCAGTTGCTTGACTTTAATGCTGCTCAGAAGGGGATCAGATAATGGTTTTGCTTACTTCTACTTGAATAAATTTTTAAAAATCAAGAGGTCTTTATCAGCTAAAATGCATGATGCTTGCATTAACTATGATGTAATCAAATTCCATCAGCCTAGACTAACCAACGCCGCTTGCATGGGTGATGCATCAACCTTCCTTTCTTTGCCCAAAGCAACTTTTCAATGCCTAGTCCATGCGGGCTTAGGCTATGTCGTACAGGATAACAATTAGTTTATACGACCCACTTGCCTCTGCAATCAAATCTTGTATGACTGGAAATACAAAGCAAAACCTAACAATAGTTCACAGCAACTGCACAACCATTTTGTAAAAAATGCTGGCTTTTTTTTAATTGTAATTTGTGCACTTTGCCTTCTTATTTTAGGCGCCCAAAATCTTCAGAATTCATCCTCCATTTACACTGAAACATTCACTTGGTTGAAGATGTTATGAAATAAGTCTTGGAATTTGTTTTGGAAATAATTGGATTTATAATTAACTTTCAATTTTAACATAAATTTTCTCCTTCTGATGTAAGGTATTTCACAAAAATTTATGCTGATTGCAGCCTTATTTTTTTTTATTCCAGCACATAAAGCACTATCACTTCTATTGAGTAAAATTGATCACTCAACAGCATTGACAGTGATATTACATCCAACTCAGGTAACCAAAATATCAAGTATGAATAATGTATTTAGATGGGTTGGACAATATAAAAATCCATGAATGTCTTCTGAAAATTTATTGTTACAAAGCTCAAAGCGACTGTGTAGATTTAGCTCAACTGTTTCTGAATAGATCTTAAGCTTTTCTTTTCTAGAGAAGAAAGATGCCAAAAACACTGGTACCTGATTTGTTTCCTCTTATACCTTCCATGGGGTATTTATGGTGTTTGCTAGTGAATGCAATTAGGATAAAAAAAAGTGTATTGAACTAAAGAGCTCCTTCTGTATGAGCTTATTCAAAAAAAAAAAAATTTAAAAGGAGCATTATTAAAAAAGTCTGAATAGTTTTGCTAATGTTTTATCTCCAACATAGTCAGTGAATCTATATTTCTTTGCCAAAAAATAGGTCACTCATCTCTCATTTACTATATATTCAAATAAAAAATAGGAAGAGAGGCTCAGGGCACAGAGCATGTCCTAAAGGCATATTCTCTCAGAAGCTTGGCTTGAACAAACTGTTTGGACTGAACGGACACGGGTAGAAGCTACATGATGCAAAAGTAAAACAATATGCACATCCACTGTCATAGATGTAGCCCAAATTAAAATCAGAGATCTCAAGAGAGCCATTTCTGCTTTCCGAAAACAATCTTGAACTAGCAGAAATAAAGATTAAGAAAAAAAGATTTTTTAAACTTTGATAAAGACATCGTGTTCCAGCATCGTCCACTGTAAGGGATCTTAGTGTTTTTCTTTGGTTCAAAGACAAGCCTCATCACACAGAGTAGGCAAGAAGTTCTATACTGATTAACATACACGTATATATGGCAAATAAAAGTTGAAGCTGCATGAAATCTCATACAATAACATGGGTCGATGGGCATTAGGGCTGGTATTTTTTCACTCAGCAATCACCACTCTCGATGAATGATTACAATCAATCAAAGATTTTAAAATGATATAAAGTAAAAGACAAGGTCTGCGGGCTATAGGGCTGGTATTTTTCCACCCAGCTATCACCACTCTCTATGAATGATTATACTCGATCAGTTTTTATAATAAAGTAAAGTAAAAGTGTCTGTACCAGCATGATGCTTGGCGTGATCACCGTCCAGCAGAGTCTCATCAGAGTCCCAGGTCGCTTGCCCATCATCATCTGGATATCATCACTAAATCTGTCCACACCTGATACAATTTTAAAATAACATATATATGCTATCAAGGATAGACTGAAAGAAAACATGATGCCCACTATAAAAATGTGTTTAGAGCAAGAAGGCATTCTAAGTTAGCAGGGAATATCATTTATGTTTTGAGCTATATTTTGCTTTAAAAAAATTAAATAATCATCACAATGAATGTTTAAGATGTTAAGTATTTAGAGCATTTTGTAAGGTCTCATTAGAAAATGTGATTTTATATCAGTTCAATTGCATACTATTAAAATGCAGAGTGCAATATGGGAAAATAAACTGATTTTTCATGTTATCCAGTTCCAACAAATATGGAACTCTATAAAATGGTCAATCTAAAAATAATTATAGTTGAGTCCAAACAATTCGAATCCTCTCTTTAAGCTTTATAAAAAAAATATCGGTTGGTTCGAATTTTGAAATAAGGATCCAATTAATTTGAAGCAATTTTGGCGTGATTTTGACCCAGTCAAAGCACTTTTCCTTGCTTGTAAAACAAAGTTCCTGTATCTCTCCATGTAGCAAGAGATTCTGGTGTGTGTGCCCACCTCAATACACTTTTACAAGCAAGAGTCTGCAATAAGGCTACGAGAGGGAAAGGGGTTAGCCCCCCCCCCTCTCCCCCTTCACACACTTTTACGACATTCCTGATCTGTCATCCACATTTTTTATTATTCTTTTTCTCTATGTATTCTAATAATTTAAATTTTATCCCAATAACTTCGAAATAACTGGACTCGACTGTATTTCCACATACTATTCCAATTATTGTAAATGTAAGACATAAATCGGCCTCTCACCATAAATCCACCCAATAACAGCACACTCTATAAGAGAGGTGATCATCACACAAAATGCTGACACAAACCAGTCCAGGAGAGTGAACACGTAGATGCCACCCTGTATTTCCACATACTATTCCAATTATTGTAAATGTAAGACATAAATCGGCCTCTCACCATAAATCCACCCAATAACAGCACACTCTATAAGAGAGGTGATCATCACACAAAATGCTGACACAAACCAGTCCAGGAGAGTGAACACGTAGATGCCACCCTGAAACAAAACATTAGTCCAGTTATATTTTGATATTTAAAACATAAGTTTTGAAAATTCTAATAAAACATTTTTGTTTAAAAAATTATAGAAACTAAGAGGCAGTAATAAAAAACTTGGAAAGATCTAAAAAAAAAAAGATACAGTTTCAGTATAACATCTCCTTTACATAATGTTAAAATTTAATTTGTAGAAAATGTATTCCATATTAACTCGATGACCTTGAGTGCCACCTGAGGTCGCTTTTGACAAGGTCCCAAATTTAGACCTTTCTAACTGACGCTCTTTCTAAATTTAATGACCACCTGGCTTCAGCCTTCAAACCACATGTTCCTACGTCATTTTTCACAATGGCTGCTCCTATAGACCGCAAACTATCATGAATTTTATCTTTGTTTTCAACATGATACGGTCTCTTTATCAAGTGCCTACATCAGGTGAAGTTAACAAACGTCAGCGTCAGTTCACAGCTGATAAGGTTTTAGTTGATTTGGATAATTCTGACAATGTTGACAACAAAGGTAGAATTCACGATAGATTGCAGTCCATGGGAACAGCCATTGTGAAAAATGAAATAGGAACATCTGGTTTGAGGGTTTAAGCCAGGTGGTCATTAAATTTAGAAAGAGTGTCAGTTAGAGAAGTCTAAATTTAGGACCTAGTCAAAGTTGTCATACTATATATACTTATACATATCATATTATTCTATACTTCATCATATGAAAAATAAATTAAATTCAGGTTGGAACAAAAGTCAAAATGGAAGTACCTCAGTGGCAATAGGAAGAGACACCATGTAACTCAGCAATGCAAGGCCAAAGGTCAAGTAGACTCGTTTGTTTCGCAGTTGTCGAGGAAATGCTTCCATCAAACCAGCAACAACCGTCTCAAACTGGCCAAACTGAAGAACAGGAGAAGAAAACTCACAGATGTAAACTTTGAAACAAATTTTGTCTACAACCATTGACATGACACAATATCTGTAGGACAAGATTTTAGGAAAAAAAAATTAAATATTCAAAGGTTAGATTTTATCTTTTTTCTCACAGGGCTTTATTAAATTATCTTTTAAAATTATAGCAACAGAAAATCTTTAGACTTTTATAACAAGAGACTTAACAACTTGGCCCATTCAATTTTCACTTTTAAGACAACCTCCACTCCTTGAAAACAGTCTCCTAATCTTTCATTGTCATCCCAGTTGACCCATAACCTGAGTTTGACGAAATTGCAACAGGTCAAAAACTTGTTCTACCTAGCAATTATTGTTCTATTTAACAAGTTATTTGGAAATGTTTTAGTCATTTGGGAATTATCTACCCATATCGTCATGAGATCTTCAGAAAACAAAAGTGGTCTCAGAACTCACCCTAATCCCTTCAGTCAATGCATGTTCTATCATTCTTCACGTAACTGTCATGACCCAGTAGCAATAACATTAAGAAGAAGTCAATTTCTGTTATATCATTCTTCAAGTGACTCAAAGTGTCAAGACCGAGTAGCAATAACATTAAGAAGAAGTCAATTTCTGTTCTATCATTCTTCAAGTGACTGTCAAAGTGTCAAGACCGAGTAGCAATAACATTAAGAAAAAGTTAATTTCTGTTCTATCATTCTTCAAGTGACTGTCAAAGTGTCAAGACCGAGTAGCAATAACATTAAGAAGAAGTCAATCTCTGTATTATCATTCTTCAAGTGACTGTCAAAGTGTCAAGACCGAGTAGCAATAACATTAAGAAGAAGTCGATTTCTGTTCTATCATTCTTCAAGTGACTGTCAAAGTGTCAAGACCGAGTAGCAATAACATTAAGAAGAAGTCGATTTCTGTTCTATCATTCTTCAAGTGACTGTCTAAGTGTCAAGATCGAGTAGCAATAACATTAAGAAGAAGTCAATTTCTGTTCTATCATTCTTCAAGTGAATGTCAAAGTGTCAAGACCCAGTAGCAATAACATTAAGAAGAAGTCAATCTCTGTATTATCATTCTTCAAGTGATCGTCAATGTGTCAACACTAGTAGCAACAACATAAGAAGAAGTCAATGCATGTCCTATCATTCTTTACCTGTCTGTCAAGACCCAGTAGCAGCAACATTAGGAAGAAGTCAATGTAAGTTCCATCATTCTTGAGGTGACTCTCATAGTGTCAAGACCCAGTAGCAATAACATTAGGAAGAAGTCAATGTCTGTCTGTCATTCTTCAAGTGACTGTCATAGTGTCAAGACCCAGTAGCAATAACATTAAAAAGCAGTCAATGTCTGTTCTATACTCTTCAAGTGACTGTCATAGTGTCAAGACCGAGTAGCAATAACTTTAAGAAGAAGTCAATGTCTGTTCTATCATTCTTCAAGTGAATGTCATAGTGTCAAGACCGAGTAGCAATAACATTAAGTCAACCTTTTGCGTACAATTTTAATGGTTTGATTTCTTAATTAAAAATTTAAAAAAAAAACGCCCAATCAAGATACATGTAGAGGATCTATAGATTTTCAAAGTTTAACTTGTAATCTAAAAGTGGTCTAACTGTGTTTAAAGATACAAATTGACAATTGTCACGTCTTCACAGATGCTGTTTTTTAATGATGGCAACCCGAGATCACACTGAGGAATTATTAATCGCGGGTCAAAAAGTTTTAAACAAAAATAGAAAAAGTCTCCTAGATGTTGTTATTGAGTTCTTTTAAAGAGGATCCAGTCAAACTTAAAAAATGAATCAGATTCCCCAGAATGTGTATCTTATCGTGGTCTTGAAAATCCGTTTTATCTACATTAGAATTCTAGATCTACACTAAATAACTACAATAATTGCTTTCGATCTGTAGTCTTGAGAGGACACATTGACCACCAGATCTAAATTTAAATTCAGAAAACTTTTTGTCTTTCCTTCTCCATAACTACTAAAGCAGAACTAGATCTAAGTTTAGTTTCAAACATATTCTGGCATAACGTTTTTTATTGTTCTTGTGGGCAATAATACTCTTGGTTTTTAACACGTAAAGAAGATGAGTACATGTCACTTAATACGGTGTTGCATTAATTCTGTCAGTTATCAATGAGTTTAGACCACAGTTGAGCCGAATAATGAGGGTGCCGATCTTTCTAGTGCTGTCACCCACACCACAGACATTGTGCTCACTCTTAGGCCACAACCTAGGGAACATGGCACAGCCACTTTTTTCACCACTTGGACCTCAAACAAGTCTCTCTCTGCTTGCTTGCAAACTTTTAGATAGATAGATAGATAGATAGATAGATAAATAGATATATATATATATATAGAGAGAGAGAGAAAGAGAGAGAGAGAGAGAGAGAGAGAGAGAGAGAGAGAGAGAGAGAGAGAGAGAGAGAGAGAGAGAGAGAGAGAGAGAGAGAGAGAGAGAGAGAGAGAGAGAGAGAGAGAGAGAGAGAGCATTTACATAAACATATAGTTGTCCAACAACTTTGTGGGCATTAAGAAATACCAACACTTCCGCTTTCTGGTTGATCGCTCAGCCACTGCACACTTGCAGCCGACACAGAGTGAGAAGTTTATGTTCGATTGCTAAAAATTCTATAAAGCTTTCTCTACAACTCTATCCCACAATCAAATTCATCATCTGGTTTGGAGGAAATGAGGTAGAACTGCCTATGCAAGAAGATTAGAGAGTTTGTCTCAAAACCACACAAAGATGTAATGGCACTCAAACTATCTGTCCTGTTACCTGATGGTGAAAACAATGACTTGGACCTCCAACTTCCTCCCAAAAAGGCTAAAATGAAAAATAGGAAGACTGTCCCTAAATAGTCAACACTGTTGTAAAATGTGTTTTGCTACCTTATGTTAAGTTTTGAACAACTTTCTGATTCATTTTATTAAAATTCTGCTGCATTGCTACTGAAAATCATTTCAAAATCTTTGAGGTTGTTTTTCTCAGTTCACATGTCCTTATGGATTGAATCTTTAAAAATTCATTAAAAATAACTAATTGAGATACAGTGGAATCCACTTATAACGACAGCCGCTTTATTGACATTTTCAGATATCAACACGATTGCTAATTCCAAATTTTGTCCTTCTTTATTGTTAGTAAATAAATTCTATTATATCGACATGATTTTATGGTGTCTCCGCTTTATTGACATGCCGTGCATGAAAAACTAGCCAAAACCAAGTTTCAGAGACTGAGAAACTTGTCTCTGCCAGGCACAAAAAAGGGAAAAAAAATCGCTTGGTTCATGCTTTGCTAAGCCACGTTGTAGAGTGATCTAGATCTACCCCTCTCACGCATAGTGAGAGACATACACACTGTAGACAGTGGATCCACTACAGCCCCTTTTCCGGAGTGAAGTCTTTTTTTTTTCTCTCTCTTTACTCCTATAATTTTATTTATCGACATTTTGATATATTGACATTATATTTTCTTCCGATGGCATGTCAATATAAGCAGATTATACTGCATTTTAAAAATTAAAAAAAACCACACAAAATATCATAAAGTTTAAGAATCAATTAACGCATGGGATAATATATTTTACTACTTTTCCACACTTGTCCGAGGCCTTTACACATATTTTACCTGACTGTCAACACCCAGTAGCAGCAACATTAAGAAGTCAATGTATGTTCTATCATATTTTGCCTGACTGTCGGGACCCAGTAGCAGCAGAATGAAGAACAAGTCAATGTATGTTCTATCATTTTTTACCTGACTGTCAAGACCCAGCAGCAACAACATCAAGGAGAAGTCAATGTATGTTCTATCATTTTTTACCTGACTGTCAAGACCCAGCAGCAACAACATTAAGGAGAAGTCAATGTATGTTCTATCATTTTTTACCTGACTGTCAAGACCCAGAGGCAACAACATTAAGGAGAAGTCAATGTATGTTCTATCATTTTTTACCTGACTGTCAAGACCCAGCAGCAACAACATTAAGGAGAAGTCAATGTATGTTTTATCATTTTTTACCTGACTGTCAAGACCCAGCAGCAACAACATTAAGGAGAAGTCAATGTATGTTCTATCATTTTTTACCTGACTGTCAAGACCCAGCAGCAACAACATTAAGGAGAAGTCAATGTATGTTCTATCATTTTTTACCTGACTGTCAAGACCCAGCAGCAGCAACATTAAGGAGAAGTCAATGCATGTTCTATCATTTTTTACCTGACTGACAAGACCCAGCAGCAGCAGAATGAAGAACAAGTCAATGTATGTTCTATCATTTTTTACCTGACTGTCAAGACCCAGCAGCAGCAACATTAAGGAGAAGTCAATGCATGTTCTATCATTTTTTACCTGACTGTCAAGACCCAGCAGCAGCAACATTAAGAAGTCAATGTATGTTCTATCATTTTTTACCTGACTGTCAAGACCCAGCAGCAGCAACATTAAGAAGTCAGTGTATGTTCTATCATTTTTTACCTGACTGTCAAGACCCAGCAGCAGCAACATTAAGAAGTCAGTGTATGTTCTATCATTTTTTACCTGACTGTCAAGACCCAGCAGCAGCAACATAAGGAAGAAGAGCACGGCCCAGAACTGTGGCAATGGCAGCTTTGAAATGGCCTCAGGGTATGCAACAAGGGCTAAACCAGGACCTGAAGACAGCAGGAAAAAAACAGCAACCAGCCAAATAATAAAATTTTAGAACAATAATCAGCAGGATAAGCTGGGTGTTTTAAAAGTAAAAAACAAATCTTAATAAACAAGGTAGCATGGCTCAGATTTGTAGTTACAGTTTCCTTGTCTATCTGGAAGCTGTGAATTTGGGTATTGACTATCTGAGAGATATTGCTGTACATATCTGCTAAACTTGGTCAACTTATTTTATCTTCTTGGTCTGTAACATTGAAGAGAAAATTGCAAGGAATGAAAAAAAATTTAAGGATGAAATAGTATCCAGAACTGGGTGTAACAATCTCCATCATAACTTATTGTGTTCCAGAATATAAACATTTAGCATGAATAATATCCAGCTCAAGTGAGAAGCAACAGTTCTTTGTGATGCTTACCTTGTGTAGCCACGTCAGTAACAGACACACCAGCTTCTTTGGCCATGAATCCCACTACAGCAAAGATGACAAATCCTCCATAAAAACTCGTAAGTCCATCTGCCAGAGATGCTATAAGAACATCTCTAAAACACACAGATTTGTACTTTAGTTAAAACGGGCATTCTGCGGATAAGTTCCTTGTCTCCTAAAAAACTGGATTCACAACAATTTTTATCTAAATTTACAACAAAAAAAAACCAAAAAAACAAACAGCAGAAAATTGACAATCACCACCAAAAAGCAAAAATAGACTTCCACAAAGATCACTAAAAGTACTCATTTTAAATTCCACAATAAGTGTCAAGAAGTGCACTGGCTTGCAAGAATTCATGTTGCTAGTACTTACATAATAACTAGTGTTGAAAGAATCCACAAATAGATTAGACTTTTATATATTTAGTCATATTTTCTTATTGTGCAAAATGTGGTTTATTTTATTGAAAGTATCCAGTTTCACATAAACTACAAAAAGCCTTTTACAAACAATAAAGGCAGACAAAAATGAAAATTCACAAAACTTTTAGTCCCCTGACATGAAAAAAATATACAATGTTTATGAGAATTGTTACACTTTTATTTTTCTGAAACTGAGTAAAATGTTCAGCCTCCTGCTGCTAACTCTTGATGAGTCCAAAAGCAATAAGCAAACAAAAGCTTTTCTGTACAATGATATATAAAGACAACATAAGAGACAACGAAAGGCAGCAATTCTCACCTGATACATTGGTTATGAAACTTGTTGAAGCTGGACATTGTGATGAGGCCACCCCAGGCAGGGCCAAGTGAGTAGAACACCTGAACACAGGCTTCCACCCATACCTGATAGAGAAATTGATTGATGGATAAAAAACTCAGGCAAGCTTCAAATTTTGTGACTCAAAATAGTGGTTTGGGAGACAAAGTCCTTGTAACTTCTGTTTATCAGAACGAGGTCCAACATTTAGAACGCAATCAACCAACTTTTAAGCATAGCCTCTAATGGATAAGAACACATTTTTAACTATAATCTAACATTTTATTTATTCAGGCAGGAAAACATGCATTTAAGAAAGACTGCGATTTCTCTCTCTTTCATTACCATTACAAAAACCATTTTTAGCAAAGTTTTTGATCATGTGAGCTCTGCTCAGAATCGGTTGTTCGCAATCAAATCTTTATCTTTAGTTTGCCAGCTTCAATACTATTTAGGCTACTTGCATGCAAGATTTCCATTTCAAGACTTCCTACTAACCTAAGCCTGACTATCGTCTAAGATTAAAATTGAATTTTTTTTTAACATAAAACTGTGGCAATGCACCAGTTTCTATATTAAATAAATTCCTAGCTTACTCTGTACAGATTTTATATGTAGATGTCATTTTTTAATTTATGAATGATGATTGATTAAGTAGATCTGTTTTTTAACTAATTTGTCATGGAACATCAGCACTTCCCTGGCAAAGCCAAATTCCAACACATAAAATAAAATAAGAGTCTGGGTGAAAATCAATAGGTGCTGAGGCAAAGAGCCATAATGTAATATATGTATTGGTTATACTATTGGTTTACTCAAAGCGCCATAAGGTAACATATGTAAGGATTATAAAATTGGTTAACTCAAAGAGCCATAATGTAACCATTGTATTGGTTATACTATTGGTTTACTCAAAGAGCCATGTAACCATTGTATTGGTTATACTATTGGTTTACTCAAAAAGCCATAATGTAACCATTGTGTTGGTTATAATATTGGTTTACTCAATGAGCCATAATGTAACATATGTATAGCTTTTACTATTTGTTTACTCAAAAAGCCATAATGTAACATGTGTATTGCTCATATTGTTGGTTTATTTCAAGGTATGAAACCTTTTTGGAAATTGAAAATCATTAGAATAACCTAGATATTAAAATCTGGACATCTCATAGAATGATCTTCGCTGCCCATGGTACATAATGATAGCCCCCAAAAAAAACAGAGAAAGCTATACAGACGGTTTCCATTCATTTAGAAATAAGTGACACAGCAATTATAGAGTTGGGCACAATTCCAGTAATACCATTTTTCACACAATGACTGATAAACACCAGCATACTGACCGTGATAGAGGTGAGCTTGCTAAAGTTGGGTTTCAGGTAAAACACAATTCCGTCCAGAGCCCCTGGAAGCATAAGGCCTCGAACCAGGAAGATGGTCAACAAAATATAAGGCAAGAGGACCGTCACATACACAACCTGTTATAAAACAGATGCAGAAAGCACAGAAAGCTGTTGAAATATAGTGTTTGATGTTTGATATAACGTATCCACATCTTGTAACTGTGCATAGTCTAAGCTCACAAAACTAGAAATAAATCTAATTCAGTAGAGAAACCTCAACCTTAAAATCAAACGAAAAGAGGAAAGATTCATAGATGCTAAGTAAGGAAAGCTGAGAGTTTCTTGCTTTTATCCTGCAAGTCACATTTAAAAAGCTGTGTGGTCTGAGAGGTTTTAAATGTCTTCATAATGTCAGAGGCTTCCTATAGATAAAATGATCATATTTGTTGAACAAATTTCTTTTATAGATAAAACAACATTACTTCACCAGGTATCATAGTAAGCAGAAGCAATACGCATACTGAAAAGGATCAGCCCTAATGCTACCTTGTATCAGGTGAAGAAAATTATAGAGGTATGTTAAATCTTTATTATGAGGATGATGTCAAAGCTACACGCAATGACGATAACATGAGAGAAGAAACCAATTGGTGTAATTTGGTGTTACACTGACACAGCCAAGCGACTTGATCCCCCTGATCAGGCAGAGACACACGAGCAACCACGCTGTCAGCAGACAAATCGCTGTGTGGATCTGAAGACTTCCTAAATCTTCCAAACCTGATGTTTTGCGGAGAACATTAAACCTGGAACAAAAACAAAAAAGATGGTGGATAATCTTTGACATATACTAAGGACTACTCATTGTATACTTCATATGTAAAACATTCGATGAATATTATCAACATATATTAAACATACTAGAAGTTTCCTAATTACAGTTATTATTGATTTTTTGGTTGTCTCTACACATAACCTTCTGAACAACATAATTGCTTGGCTCTTATTTTATGTTGGGAGATAATTTCCTTGAAAAAAAAAGAAGAAAATATTGCTTTTTTATCTGCATTATTTGATAAATTTTTGTACTAAAAGTGCATACAGCCTGCACGCCAAGGAAACTTTTAATCTTCTATGCTATATGACCCAAAACATATTTCAATGTTCTTGGTTCATCTAATGAAAAAAAAGCAAAATATTTTATATAATAATATAAAAAATTCATTTCTAATTTTGTCTCTCAATATCTCAAGTTGAGCTTCTATTTTTTTTTTCCAAACTCTCATAGCCATGTGGATCCTCTCAGACTCTTGGGTTGTTCTTTTGGTGTTGTATTTTTCATTCTCTAATTGGATTTGAAACTGTTAGAGGAGAGGCCGAAAACAAAAAGGGAAGATAAAAATAATTGTAGGGTCACTCACTGCCAAAACTCCTCAGCTGCTGATCTGTATCTGATCTCCCCTAGCCCAGTAAACGATTTGTTCAGGCTGGAGTTATAGGCGTACACTGTGTCATTTGGACTGCTGAGAGAAATGTCTGATATAGACTTCCAGACGGTTTCGCTTGACCTGTTTTGATTGAAATTAGTCAACTGAGATATGTTAGATGCCAGACTTATATTAATCCCAAGACTAGCATTTGCGTTGTCTGGTTGCATGCCACGGTACTTGATGCAGAGGTCGGTGTTCCACCAGTGACCACAGTGGGACCATGGGAGTTGTGACTGGAAGGAGTTGATCAGGTAGTAGATGACCCAGGAAAGAACAGCATTATAGTAGATGCAGGCCATGCCAGATACTATCACCATGCCAAAGCCTAATCCTGGATCAGGGTATTAAAAAAGGCAAATAGTATGGAGATGGTAAGTAGATGAACAAAGACGATATATTGTAAATGGAAAAGTTGGTAATCCATTACAGCCCGCACATTTTTATTACTATGATCTGTATAGCTTCTTCACTGAAGACCCTTTATAGCTTCAAACCTTCCCAAGCCAATTGATCTGACATAATCTTCTTAATTTAACTCTGTATTAGGGAGAAATAAATGTCTTTTCCACTTAATTTTTCAATTTACTGTTATTATTTCTAAACAATTTACAGTTTATAGTCCCTTAATAGCTAGATGGTCCCCAAGTATATCAAAAAACCTTGGTGGATTCTGGCAATCAAGCTCAGACTGGATGTTATGAGTTTATCAGTGCAACTCATTATCATTACAAGAATGGTGGATTAGAGGTGAACAAGTTCAATTTCTGTTGTCCTCATAATTATGTTAACAAAATTGGTACCACACTCTTTCTTCATATTAGAATTTCAGACTCATTAACATTATTTCCAAAATATTTTGCATACCCTCTCTACAGCTGAATCTATTTCATTAGATAAACAACTCAAGAGTTAAGTATTTCTTTGAGACAAATCCATTCCATATGGAAGTTGTGTTTACACAGCTGACCAAAGCTAAGTATAAAGCAGCTTTGTTGGAGAACACCACACCGCATCAATTTAATCATATCATAGTACAAAACCTTTAAATAGAGGGCAGACCTTCTACATCCCATCAATATAATCATATCATAGCACAAAACCTTTAAATAGAGGGCAGACCTTCCACATCACGTCAATTTAACAATATCATACAATAAACCACCTTTAAAAATAGGGCAGCCCTTCCATACCACATCAATCTAATCATATCATACCACAAACCTTTAAATAGAGGGCAGACCTTCCAGACAAACATGGAGCTGATGCCCGAAAACTGGCCCAGGCAAACCTCCAGGTAGAACAAAGGAATGCCACACAGGAACAGGAAAAAGAAGAATGGGATCAGGAATGCACCTGGAGTGAAAGATTTTTTTCTTTTCTGGTTATGTTGTTAGAAAAAGAAAAGTACCACCCGTCTTCGGTATAATATTGTTTGCAAGTAAATAGTACTGCCCTCAGGTAACATCATAGACATGCCTCGAACTTCATGTGATAACTGTAGAAGCCATACCATTTTCTCATGTTTTGGGCATATTTACCCAAATATAAGTTAATTTTTTTAATAATTAATCAAACTACAAAGGGGTGCCAGTTAGTTGTGTAAACTGTTTACTTCCTCACCTTTAAAGTCTGAAAAGTCAGAAACATGCCTTTAATCATCGGCCTTTATCTCAACATGTGACAGTGCAGAACTTGTATTAGAAACAAGTATATGCATTTTCCATCAGCTTCAAAGATAATTACATGTACATAGGGTAACTGTGTTTTTCTTCCATTAATAATTAGATGAGCTGGACAAATATTGATTCTAGAACAGATCCCCCTCAATGCTGGACATTTTGGATTCCCAAATTAAACGTTTGTTGAGTGAATAACATTGACGTTAGAATTATTAATTAAACTGGCTTACGACTTTGTTTGTTATTGAAACTCCATGACTTGCGTCTAGCAACATTGGCACCCAATGGAAAGTGGTAAGAGTTGTAAATGAGTTATTAATATTGTTTCAAAGATGAACTTTATTCTTCATATGGTAATATGTCAATTTCAGAGATCAAATGCGGCCATAGGGAACAACTTATCTTGAAATAGTCATTTCAATTCAGATCATTAAGAGGGATGGGGTTAAAAAGTCATCTTGTGTATATTGTGCACGTCATCAATGGATCAAATCAATTCGAATCACAGTTCACTTCTAGCGTTGTCTTGCTCAATGTCGATCCATCATATTAGCATAAATTATTGAGCCACTTGAAAAAATAATGCTTAATAACGGCTACTTTTTAAAACTGTTAGCATTTAATATGTCGACCCACCCCAATCTTAGGAGTTTGTGCAAAGACCTACCTCCACCATTCCTGAGCACCAGGTAAGGAAACCGCCACAGATTGCTGACCCCTACAGCGTAGCCAATCAGAGAGAGGATGAAGTCAAGACTGCGCGTCCATTGCTCCCTGAACTCTTCGCCTTCCTCCTCTCCTCCGGTGCAGACCTCAACCTCCAGAGCAAGGACAGCCTTCTCATCCTGTCGGTCACTGGTGGTCACGGACCTCGTGTTGGGTTGTAGCAACCCAGAGGCGCTAGATTGCTGCAAGTGGTAATAATGATTGCTCTCAGTGTTCTGCTCATAGTAATATTACAAGGTTTATATAACTGACCTACGACACGGTGATCTCAGGCCTTATTTGCTTTTCAAACTTAAGCCCCCATCTAGCGAGGCAGGACTGAGTAGATAAGACCCTTTAACCCACCAACTGAAGGGTCGGGCTTAAACCCCCGAAGAAGTTTGCTATAGGTGCTATTGGGACGCTCTAACTCTACATCATAAGGCGTTCCTGAGATGTTTTAAGCATAGTCTTAGTGTAAATGTACTTCTGTGTAAAACGTACACAATCAATGCATAATATCAAAGAGCTGCGGTTTGTCAGGGTGGGCGACGTGCGTTGGTTGATCAGTTGTTTACTTGCTAGACAGAATCCCCTACAGAGTGATCTGAGGCATATTCTACTTCTAGCTCTTCAGAAACATTAGGTCTAGGAAGATGTGAATAATTATGCCACATACACACTCCATGTTTACTACTGCTAAATTAGGTCTTAGAAGATGTCAATATGCTACATACATTCTTCGTGTTTACTACAGTTAAATTAAGTCTAGGAAGATGTGAATATGCTACATACACCCTCCGTGTTTACTACTGCTAAATTAAGTCCAGGAAGATGTGAATATGCTTCATACACCCTCCGCATTTACCACTGCTAAACTGACGACGAGACATGAAGTGGTCCCTCAACGAAATAAAGACTTATAAACATCATAAGTTATAAACATAATAAAGATCACTACGCTTTCGCAAGAGTTGTTTACATTTTAGCTGCACTTGCTGTCTTGCATAAAAGATAATTTAAGCGTAACAGGCCAGGCCACGATTTCTAAACAGCCTCGGCGCTTAACGTCAAACCCCATTTATCAAAACACCAGAATTATCAACAGCATGAAAACAAATTAATGATCAATCACGATTTAAAACATTACAAAGAGCTAGATAGATAGATAGATAGATAGAGAGATAGATTGATAGATAAAGAGAGAGAGAGAGAGAGAGAGAGAGAGAGAGAGAGAGAGAGAGAGAGAGAGAGAGAGAGAGAGAGAGAGAGAGAGAGAGAGAGAGAGAGTACAAATATTATAATCAGATCCAATTTACATGTAGTTTGTCCCTCACCCGCTCTGATCCCGCCATTTTAACAGATATTATTCAGCCGAGTGCCAGAAGTGTCAGACTGCAGTTTGTGTAGGCTGTCAAACCACGAACTCGTCCCTGGCCTGGACTAATCACGACACTGCTCCTGATTCAGCTGTTTGATGTCTGGTGCAGTCAGTGGAAGCTGTGAAACCACGAACTCGTCCCTGGCCTGGACTAATCACGACACTGCTCCTGTTTCAGCTGTTTGATGTCTGGTGCAGTCAGTGGAAGCTGTCAAACCACGAACTCGTCCCTGGCCTGGACTAATCACGACACTGCTCCTGATTCAGCTGTTTGATGTCTGGTGCAGTCAGTGGAAGCTGTGAAACCACGAACTTGTCCCTGGCCTGGACTAATCACGACACTGCTCCTGTTTCAGCTGTTTGATGTCTGGTGCAGTCAGTGGAAGCTGTCAAACCACGAACTCGTCCCTGGCCTGGACTAATCACGACACTGCTCCTGATTCAGCTGTTTGATGTCTGGTGCAGTCAGTGTAGGCTAATAAATCACAACTTGCCACTGATCTGGACTTAACACGATACTAGTTAACTATGCTTCGGCTGTTTGATGGCTGGTACGTGAGGACTACATTCATGTATCTAATTCTATTGTAAACATAGTTCAAACATTCATAACATTATTGATTCCTAGAAAACAAGTAAAAAATCTAAAGGGTAACACGTATTTTTCTAGTAAAACCGAAGAAAAAAGCTTGATTTCCTGTAAACAAGTGGAATACAGAATTTTTCCAGATTAAATTTGAAAAAAGTCAACAAGAAGCAACACTCATTAAGAGCTGGAGATTCTTCGCTTGCTATGCCTGGTCACAGTAGAAACATGTAACTTAATGAGACAAACTAAACCGTGTTTGTCCTTGGTGCTCTTGTGATGATTACAATATCTACAGTCTTTCACTTTCCCTGATGACTTTTTTCAAACAGGTAAACAGGACTATTTCAGCAATTTAAGCGATAATGAATGGCAAAGCGAGACTATGCTGTTTACATGGATTTCCTTTAAAAATGTTGCCAGAAAACTTGCTTTAAAGGGCGACAAACTTCATCAAGCGTGACCCGCCGTGCAATCTGACGCTCTCCCAGCAAACTGGAACCTCTCGGCTTTACTGCTCTGGTTTTAAGCCACAGGCGCACAGGTGTGGGTAAAAAAATTTCGCGTAAGGGCACGATCTAGAGTTTCACGCAGAAAAATTTGAGTAGAAATAGAATCTCGATAGGTCTACACACAGCTCGTGTTTCAAGCATAATTAACACAATAATTGATCAGTACGGACGAGATAATATATGTGTCGCCAATCTACTAGATACAATGAACGTCGAAAAAAAATTGTAATAATCATAAAAAGAAAAAAAAGAGGAAAAAATTATCAGCGCCACAAATAAGCAATAATATGATTTATATTATTTTCTATTTGAATGGATACTTGCTCTACAGTTGCCGCATCTAAAGTCCCCTTATAATAATATCTCTCTTGGATGGGATACTTACTCTAAAGTTGCCGCATCTAGCGTCCACGTATATCTCTATAGTATGGGATACTTGCTCTACAGTTGCCGCATCTAGCGCCCCCTTATATCTCTATTAGATGGGATACTTGCTCTACAATTGCCGCATCTAGTGTCCCCTAATATCTCTGATGGGATACTTGCTCTACAGTTGCCGCATCTAGTGTCCCCTTATATCTCTATAGTATGGGATACTTGCTCTACAGTTGCCGCATCTAGTGTCCCCTTATATCTCTATAGTATGGGATACTTGCTCTACAATTGCCGCATCTAGTGTCCCCTAATATCTCTGATGGGATACTTGCTCTACAGTTGCCGCATCTAGTGTCCCCTAATATCTCTGATGGGATACTTGCTCTACAGTTGCCGCATCTAGTGTCCCCTTATATCTCTATAGTATGGGATACTTGCTCTACAGTTGCCGCATCTAGTGTCCCCTTATATCTCTATTGGATGGGACACTTGCTCTACAATTGCCGCATCTAGTGTCTCCTTATATCTCTATTGGATAGGATACTTGCTCTACAGTTGCCGCATCTAGTGTCCCCTTATATCTCTGATGGGATACTTGCTCTACAGTTGCCGCATCTAGTGTCCCCTTATATCTCTATTGGATGGGATACTTGCTCTTCAATTGCCGCATCTAGCGTCCCCTTATATCTCTATAGTATGGGATACTTGCTCTACAGTTGCCGCATCTAGTGTCCCCTTATATCTCTATTGGATGGGACACTTGCTCTACAATTGCCGCATCTAGTGTCCCCTTATATCTCTATTGGATGGGATACTTGCTCTACAGTTGCCGCATCTAGTGTCCCCTTATATCTCTATAGTATGGGATACTTGCTCTACAGTTGCCGCATCTACTGTCCCCTTATATCTCTATTGGATGGGACACTTGCTCTACAATTGCCGCATCTAGTGTCCCCTTATATCTCTATTGGATAGGATACTTGCTCTACAGTTGCCGCATCTAGTGTCCCCTAATATCTCTGATGGGATACTTGCTCTACAGTTGCCGCATCTAGTGTCCCCTTATATCTCTATTGGATGGGATACTTGCTCTTCAATTGCCGCATCTAGCGTCCCCTTATATCTCTCTTGGATGGGACACTTGCTCTACAGTTGCCGCATCTAGTGTCCCCTTATATCTCTATTGGATGGGATACTTGCTCTACAGTTGCCGCATCTAGTGTCCCCTTATATCTCTATTGGATGGGACACTTGCTCTACAGTTGCCGCATCTAGTGTCCCCTTATATCTCTATTGGATGGGACACTTGCTCTACAGTTGCCGCATCTAGTGTCCCCTTATATCTCTATTGGATGGGATACTTGCTCTACAGTTGCCGCATCTAGTGTCCCCTTATATCTCTATTGGATGGGATACTTGCTCTACAGTTGCCGCATCTAGCGTCCCCTTATATTTCTCTTGGATGGGACACTTGCTCTACAGTTGCCGCATCTAGTGTCCCCTTATATCTCTTTTGGATGGGACACTTGCTCTACAGTTGCCGCATCTAGTGTCCCCTTATACACTATCTCTATTGCACTGGGTAGTTACTCTACACTTGCGTGCCTTTTTCACCCGGCTAAATTGATTTTAATGCCACCCCACCTAGAGTTTTTTTTACAGTCCAAATTACAACGGGTGCCGCGAACTGAGTGTCTTCATTAAATAGCTTGGCCCTAACGCTGTGAGGCTTCTCTCCACTCCTATTGATAGAACTTTGCAAACCCTGGAGTTTTAGTTTAATAGTCCTCTGTATTTCCAATTACCGGAAGAGTGCCTCACTCACCTTCCTTACATTATTATTCTCATCATCTATCATTTTCTTATTCATTCCATGTTGTTAGAAATGAACGGAAAAATGTTTGCTCTTTTTACAGCTTTCAAGTAAGATAAGACTATGAGGGATACTGTACTTAAAAAAATGAGACATGTGTTGAGTTTGACTTGGTTATTTTTCATTATATCAGCTCACTCTTAATATCCCTCCAAATTGTGTTTTTATTTTTCCGCATTAATATTGCTTGCGCGTGTTTGAGATGCGTCCACATCTTTTGCTATACCTGTGTGTGAATGTCAGGTATTCTACGAAAATTTTAATTACCCTATAACTTCGCAATTATTTTTCAAAATTAATACGGCCATCTGTGCATACATGAATAATATGTTTTACATGTTTTTTTTAATAAACGAAAGAATTACATGGAAAAAAGAGACCTTTTGCAACTCGCATAATTTTTCCATAATTTCCAATTTTATTTTCATAATTTCTAGTTTATTTTCATAATATACATTTTTTTTTTTTTTTTTTCACATTTTTTTAAAGTTATAATTAAAGAGCATAAGCTGCCGCATCTAGCGTCCGTAATATCTCTATAGTATGGGATACTTGCTCTACAGTTGCCGCATCTAGCGTCCCCTTATATCTCTATAGTATGGGATACTTGCTCTACAGTTGCCGCATCTAGCGTCCCCTTATATCTCTATAGCATGGGATACTTGCTCTACAGTTGCCGCATCTAGGGTCCCCTTATATCTCTATAGTATGGGATACTTGCTCTACAGTTGCCGCATCTAGCGTCCCCTTATATCTCTATAGTATGGGATACTTGCTCTACAGTTGCCGTATCTAGCGTCCCGTAATATCTCTATAGTATGGGATACTTGCTCTACAGTTGCCGTATCTAGCGTTCCGTAATATCTCTATAGTATGGGATACTTGCTCTACAGTTGCCGCATCTAGGGTCCCCTTATATCTCTGTAGTATGGGATACTTGCTCTACAGTTGCCGTATCTAGTGTCCCCTTATATCTCTATAGTATGGGATACTTGCTCTACAGTTGCCGCATCTAGTGTCCCCTTATATCTCTCTTGGATGGGACACTTGCTCTACAGTTGCCGCATCTAGCGTCCCGTAGTATCTCTATAGTATGGGATACTTGCTCTACAGTTGCCGCATCTAGTGTCCCCTTATATCTCTATTGGATGGGATACTTGCTCTTCAATTGCCGCATCTAGCGTCCCCTTATATCTCTATAGTATGGGATACTTGCTCTACAGTTGCCGTATCTAGCGTCCTCTTATATCTCTATAGTATGGGATACTTGCTCTACAATTGCCGCATCTAGCGTCCCGTAATATCTCTATTGTATGGTATACTTGCCCTATAGTTGGTGTATTTGAATACAAAAAGTAGAACAAGATGTAAATGTGTAAATCTTGTTCCGTTGACAACAAGATTGTGTTGAAAGCAGTACGAGTAGCGCATATAAATAATTACCGAGTAGGTCAGAGATTCTCAAGGTGAACCAAAAGCACAAGTGATTTTAAAATTGTCGGAGGTCTTTCCATTAAAAATAGCACTCCAAAAAACATCCTGTATGTACTTCTTGTATCAGTAGAATATTCATTTTTAAACCATACTTGTAGTTTCTGCATTGATGTTTTGATTACCTAAAAATGTCCATACAAGTGATGTACATGTATTTTCATCGTACGAACGTTTTCAGCCTTGTTACGGCTGAAACATTTGAAAAATTACGGTTGTAACCTAATAGCGGAGATGGCATGACGCCTAAATACCACATGATAACTACCCCTAAAACTGGTAGAGCAGAGATGAGCGAAGACATAAGCAGAAAGTTTCACATCGAAGTTAACATCACTCGAACCGATGGCGGAAACACCAGCAAATATCAAGACAAATGCTCTACCACACGGTTAGGAGTGCGTCACGTTCATGCTTAACACAAAGTATCGATTTTTAACGGTCTGTGTTTCTATGGCGAAACCATGTAGGGATCTCCTTTTAGTTTCTCATGCAAAAAACAAAACGCGGACAATGGTAACCACCGATGAGCTGATAGACTGGGGTTAGAGCATCACTTAGGCAGGCCTGTTACCATCCTGTGTAGACAGGGACCGGGCCTGTTTTACAGGTGGCTGTAGACTGGGGTTAGAGCATCACTTAGGCAGGCCTGTTACCATCCTGTGTAGACAGGGACCGGGCCTGTTTTACTGGTGGCTATAGACTGGGGTTAGAGCATCACTTAGGCAGGCCTGTTACCATCCTGTGTAGACAGGGACCGGGCCTATTTTACTGGTGGCTGCGATCACCCAGTGTTATACCTGCATCGATACGCTTTCTCTGTAGTTTTTCACATGACCACAGCCCAGCTTGGCAAGCTAGCTTGGTAAGCCAGAATCCTTAATCTGGATTTAGCATCGGTTTTAGCTCTGTTTTGCCACACGGCATCTCCAATTCATGCTTTAAAAATTGAGGTTAGATAAACTCTAAGTTTCCTTTAGGATCCTCGAGTTCAATGATCTCTGCAAAACCAGAAAATGGATTCGAAAAAGAACGTATAGACCTATTCAATTTAGTTCCGTATGGTCGAACCTTTGAAATTTATAAAAAAAAAAACTTTTACTTGTTTTAGATAAGAACAATGGAATCCATTTCATGAACTGAACTTGGAAAGAAATGAACACAATAAAAATAATCCTTTGTCTCCAAACAAATTTCTTTGGAAAATGTAATAGATACAAAGCACAAGGCAGATCACATAGTTCAGGTCTCCAGCTGGGTCAATGTACCTGGACTCCTGATTCCTGTCAGGTGAGACTGGGACTGAGAAGTGAAAGTGACTTGCTTATAATATAGCAGAGACCAATGTCAATTTGAAACAAGGTCACGATCATTAGTGAGCTTTCTGTCTCCAACTGAGCAACACGCCAATCACGGGGCCACTTGGTCTGGTGGTTAACAACGGACAACCAGAAATCCCAGGACTTGAGAAAACTGGTACAGCTCACTCAGCTCGGGCGCATTCAGTTTGCCTCTTTTCTTCGTCTGTTGTTATCGGTTAAAAAACAATACTGTCCCATCCCGCTGTTTTTCCTTCCTCTGCTAGGCTGGTGATCCTCGGTTTTGGGAATGGCAGGATGAAACAAGGCCGCGACTTGATGTTCAAGCGGGTGTGACAGGATTAAACAAGGCCGCGACTTGATCTTCAAGCGGGTGTGACAAGATTAAACAAGGCCAAGACTTGATCTTTAAGCGGGTGTGACAAGATTAAACAAGGCCGCGACTTGATCTTCAAGCGGGTGTGACAAGATTAAACAAGGCCAAGACTTGATCTTCAAGCGGGTTTGACAGGATTAAACAAGGCCGCGACTTCATCTTCAAGCGGATGTGACAAGATTAAACAAGGCCAAGACTTGATCTTCAAGCGGGTGTGACAAGATTAAACAAGGCCAAGACTTGATCTTTAAGCGGGTGTGACAAGATTAAACAAGGCCGCGACTTGATGTTCAAGCGGGTGTGACAAGATAAACAAGGCCGCGACTTGATGTTCAAGCGGGTGTGACAGGATTAAACAAGGCCGCGACTTGATCTTCAAGCGGGTGTGACAAGATTAAACAAGGCCAAGACTTGATGTTCAAGCGGGTGTGACAGGATTAAACAAGGCCGCGACTTGATCTTTAAGCGGGTGTGACAGGATTAAACAAGGCCAAGACTTGATCTTTAAGCGGGTGTGACAGGATTAAACAAGGCCGCGACTTGATCTTCAAGCGGGTGTGACAGGATTAAACAAGGCCAAGACTTGATCTTTAAGCGGGTGTGACAGGATTAAACAAGGCCAAGACTTGATCTTCAAGCGGGTGTGACAGGATTAAACAAGGCCGCGACTTGATCTTCAAGCGGGTGTGACAGGATTAAACAAGGCCGCGACTTGATGTTCAAGCGGGTGTGACAGGATTAAACAAGGCCAAGACTTGATCTTCAAGCGGGTGTGACAGGATTAAACAAGGCCAAGACTTGATCTTCAAGCGGGTGTGACAGGATTAAACAAGGCCAAGACTTGATCTTCAAGCGGGTGTGACAGGATTAAACAAGGCCAAGACTTGATCTTCAAGCGGGTGTGACAGGATTAAACAAGGCCGCGACTTGATCTTCAAGCGGGTGTGACAGGATTAAACAAGGCCGCGACTTGATGTTCAAGCGGGTGTGACAGGATTAAACAAGGCCAAGACTTGATCTTTAAGCGGGTGTGACAGGATTAAACAAGGCCGCGACTTGATCTTCAAGCGGGTGTGACAGGATTAAACAAGGCCGCGACTTGATCTTCAAGCGGGTGTGACAGGATTAAACAAGGCCGCGACTTGATCTTCAAGCGGGTGTGACAAGATAAACAAGGCCGCGACTTGATGTTCAAGCGGGTGTGACAGGATTAAACAAGGCCGCGACTTGATCTTCAAGCGGGTGTGACAGGATTAAACAAGGCCGCGACTTGATCTTTAAGCGGGTGTGACAGGATTAAACAAGGCCGCGACTTGATGTTCAAGCGGGTGTGACAGGATTAAACAAGGCCAAAACTTGATCTTTAAGCGGGTGTGACAGGATTAAACAAGGCCGCGACTTGATCTTCAAGCGGGTGTGACAGGATTAAACAAGGCCGCGACTTGATGTTCAAGCGGGTGTGACAGGATTAAACAAGGCCAAGACTTGATCTTTAAGCGGGTGTGACAGGATTAAACAAGGCCGCGACTTGATGTTCAAGCGGGTGTGACAGGATTAAACAAGGCCGCGACTTGATGTTCAAGCGGGTGTGACAGGATTAAACAAGGCCAAGACTTGATCTTTAAGCGGGTGTGACAGGATTAAACAAGGCCGCGACTTGATCTTTAAGCGGGTGTGACAGGATTAAACAAGGCCAAGACTTGATCTTTAAGCGGGTGTGACAGGATTAAACAAGGCCAAGACTTGATCTTCAAGCGGGTGTGACAGGATTAAACAAGGCCAAGACTTGATCTTCAAGCGGGTGTGACAGGATTAAACAAGGCCGCGACTTGATCTTCAAGCAGGTGTGACAGGATTAAACAAGGCCAAGACTTGATCTTTAAGCGGGTGTGACAGGATTAAACAAGGCCAAGACTTGATCTTTAAGCGAGAATATATATATATATATATATATATATATATATATATATATATATATATATACAAGATTAAACAAGGCCAAGACTTGATCTTCAAGCGAGAATATACAGGATTAAACAAGGCCAAGACTTGATCTTTAAGCGGGTGTGACAGGATTAAACAAGGCCGCGACTTGATCTTCAAGCGGGTGTGACAGGATTAAACAAGGCCAAGACTTGATCTTCAAGCGGGTGTGACAGGATTAAACAAGGCCAAGACTTGATCTTTAAGCGGGTGTGACAGGATTAAACAAGGCCGCGACTTGATCTTCAAGCGGGTGTGACAGGATTAAACAAGGCCAAGACTTGATCTTCAAGCGGGTGTGACAGGATTAAACAAGGCCAAGACTTGATCTTCAAGCGGGTGTGACAGGATTAAACAAGGCCAAGACTTGATCTTCAAGCGGGTGTGACAGGATTAAACAAGGCCAAGACTTGATCTTCAAGCGGGTGTGACAGGATTAAACAAGGCCAAGACTTGATCTTCAAGCGGGTGTGACAGGATTAAACAAGGCCAAGACTTGATCTTTAAGCGGGTGTGACAGGATTAAACAAGGCCGCGACTTGATCTTCAAGCGGGTGTGACAGGATTAAACAAGGCCAAGACTTGATCTTCAAGCGGGTGTGACAGGATTAAACAAGGCCAAGACTTGATCTTCAAGCGGGTGTGACAGGATTAAACAAGGCCAAGACTTGATCTTTAAGCGGGTGTGACAGGATTAAACAAGGCCAAGACTTGATCTTTAAGCGGGTGTGACAGGATCAAACAAGGCCAAGACTTGATCTTTAAGCGGGTGTGACAGGATTAAACAAGGCCAAGACTTGATCTTCAAGCGGGTGTGACAGGATTAAACAAGGCCGCGACTTGATGTTCAAGCGGGTGTGACAGGATTAAACAAGGCCAAGACTTGATCTTCAAGCGGGTGTGACAGGATTAAACAAGGCCAAGACTTGATCTTTAAGCGGGTGTGACAGGATTAAACAAGGCCAAGACTTGATCTTTAAGCGAGAATATATATATTTATACAAGATTAAACAAGGCCAAGACTTGATCTTCAAGCGAGAATATACAGGATTAAACAAGGCCAAGACTTGATCTTTAAGCGAGAATCACAGGATTAAACAAGGCCAAGACTTGATCTTTAAGCGAGAATATACAGGATTAAACAAGGCCAAGACTTGATCTTTAACTTAAGCGAGAATCACAGGATTAAACAAGGCCAAGACTTGATCTTTACGCGAGAATATACAAGATTAAACAAGGCCAAGACTTGATGTTTAAGCGGGTGTGACAGGATCAAACAGGGCCAAGACTTGATCTTTAACCGAGAATCACAGGATTATACAAGACCAAGACTTGATCTTTAAGCGAGAATATACAAGATTAAACAAGGCCAAGACTTGATGTTTAAGCGGGTGTGACAGGATCAAACAGGGCCAAGACTTGATCTTTAACCGAGAATCACAGGATTATACAAGACCAAGACTTGATCTTTAAGTGAGAATCACAGGATTAAACAAGCCCAACCAAAATTGATGTTTAAGCGAAAGTTTTCTTGCAACCGAAAGAACTACAGTGTATTCAGCAATTAGATCCAGACTTTACATTATTCATATTGGAATCATTAATCAATATCATGGAACTGACATGTTTATAGTGTGTGCAATCACACATATTCTATTTTGAAATGTGTAACTATGTTACATTTATATTTCCCCCGTTCTTTTTTTTTTATTAACTGAGACCGAAATTGTGGTCTGAAACAGAACCTCTTCCTAGATCCTCAAGGGAATTCAGCAATAAACCAGATCACACCTTTGTTATTCTTTCATCCTCAATCTAGATAGCCGGCGATCGTACGGTAATCTATATGGAATCTCCATCACACAGGCACCATCCTACCATTCCTGGGAAACGCATAAAGTCCCATCGATGTGGATAGACTGTATCAAACAATCTATCATAACCCTTTACTCCATGAATGATAAAAACAAACAGCTGCAGCTGAAACTAATAGACTAAACTCAAAAGACATAGCACCATCTTCATCTTTTAGGAATTCATAGTCATACTGTGCTATCAATGCTTAAGAAAGTTGAAAATTTACAGTAAAAAAAAAGTTCACATGTATCATGCAAACTTTATGCCCGAGGTACAGGATATATCGACATACCAAGGGGCGGTCACTGCAGCGGACATGACATTGTGAAGCGTTGGGAAACTATGGAATGTAAGACAGACCAGACATTTAGTGAGCTTTCAGCTTCGGCAGGACACGTGACTCGTGATGTTTTTATTTTCTGAGTCAAGGTGAAGTAACGTATGCCACAAGCATGTTCGCTCCATGGAGACACGCTAAATAAATATGCCGCCAAAAGAAGGGCAAATGAGATTGATATATTTTGTAAAACTACTTCTCGTAAAAAGTAAACACTTGTTTTCAATTAAAATAAACTCCGGCCTGCGTGATTATCTCCATGTTCCTAATTCCTATGGACATGATTGTAATGAAACAGATTAGAAGCCTCCCGACTCTGGTAAAATTGTAATTTAAAATAACATTATTATTATTATTCTTATACACTATAAAATCCTTTTCACAAATAACACGACATTAAACAGTTATATCATTACAAAAGATGCAATCACAACAGCATCCATGCATTCAAGAACACGGTTTTCATTTAACCAAAATAGATGGTGGACCAAAATTAACGCCTCTTTAGTACCGTAGCTTTTTTTCTGAATATACATGTGTTTTTCAGTTGCTGTGGTCGGCTGTTCCAGATTTGCGGCGCTGCAGCACTGAATGCTTTTTTGACATACCATTTAGTTCTCGATCTAGATCTAAACCATTTTCCATTGAAAAGTCTAACGGTACCCTGATGGTAAGATACGGGGATCAAGATTCAACCAATATCTAGGCGCAGTGCCATTCAGACATTTATACATCATCACATATAACAAAGAATCGAAGTCCTATATTTAATGCGAGATTTCAGCGAGGACCAGTGCAGATGTTCAATGAGAAGTGATACATGTACGGCCCCGCTTTCTCTTACTTGTTACCATCCTAGCAGTAGACCTATTTTGGCATCTTTGTAAATATATTCAAGCTATCGAATTTTCATCACAAATGCGGGAAAAATTAATGAGAAGGGAGATGATTGCTCAAGAAAAAGTTGAAGACGATCTAACTGCAGTTCGCAGGAGGTTATTTCAATATTATTATAATATCTTATATCATTTACGTCAAAGCCTTAAAACTAAATTTCAAATTACAAATCAATTTTGTTAAATACACAACCAAATTGAGAAAATTATGAAATAAAACAAAACTTGCGTGCATAATATAGCTCTGGCTTCAGAAACATAACCATGTAAGTATTTAATTTTCTTACAATCTTTTATGAGTCGGTTTTACAATTTATAAATTACAACAGATTGTCCAGGTATGACGTCAGTGCCACACACGGACCTAAACATGTGAAAACATAGACCTACATCACATATCAGCCTGTAACTGAAAGACTCAGAGCACGGCGGGTGGTCTGATTCTTTCAATATTTTGCACAACTAGGGAAGGATTACAAACACTGCTTGCTAAACATCGATACATGTGGGTGCTGCACTACTCGCCAAACATCGATACATGTGGGTGCTGCACTACTCGCCAAACATCGATATATGTGGGCGCTTCACTACTCGCCAAACATCGATACATGTGGGCGCTTCACTACTCGCCAAACATCGATACATGTGGGCGCTACGCTACTCGCCAAACATCGATACATGTGGGCGCTACGCTACTCGCCAAACATCGATACATGTGGGCGCTACGCTACTCGCCAAACATCGATACATGTGGGCGCTTCACTACTCGTCAAACATTGATACATGTGGGCGCTGCGCTACTCGCCAAACATTGATATATGTGGGCGCTGCGCTACTCGCCAAACATTGATACATGTGGGCGCTGCGCTACTCGCCAAACATTGATACATGTGAGCACTGCACTAATTGTTAAACATCGATACATGTGGGCGCTACGCTACTCGCCAAACATCGATACATGTGGGCGCTACGCTACTCGCCAAACATCGATACATGTGGGCGCTGCGCTACTCGCCAAACATCGATACATGTGGGCGCTACGCTACTCGCCAAACATCGATACATGTGGGCGCTACGCTACTCGCCAAACATCGATACATGTGGGCGCTGCGCTACTCGCCAAACATCGATACATGTGGGCGCTACGCTACTCGCCAAACATCGATACATGTGGGCGCTACGCTACTCGCCAAACATCGATACATGTGGGCGCTGCGCTACTCGCCAAACATCGATACATGTGGGCGCTGCGCTACTCGCCAAACATTGATACATGTGGGCGCTGCACTACTCGCCAAACATTGATACATGTGGGCGCTGCACTACTCGCCAAACATCGATACATGTGGGCGCTGCACTACTCGCCAAACATTGATACATGTGGGCGCTGCACTACTCGCCAAACATCGATACATGTGGGCGCTGCGCTACTCGCCAAACATCGATACATGTGGGCGCTGCGCTACTCGCCAAACATCGATACATGTGGGCGCTGCACTACTCGCCAAACATCGATACATGTGGGCGCTGCGCTACTCGCCAAACATTGATACATGTGGGTCCTGCACTACTCGCCAAACATTGATACATGTGGACGCTGGAAATTTCCCCAATCATCGATACATGTGGGCACTGCACTAATTGTTAAACATCGATACATGTGGGCGTTGCACTAGGCTGCCTTAGTTCAGCCGCGCATTAATCTGGCTGCTCAATTCCTAAAAATCATAGAGAAATTTATGAAGGGAGAAAAGACGAATAATAATAATAATAACATTAAAAACATGCAAAACATATTATAAGCTCAAGCAAAAAAGTTAATATAAGAACCCACACGTTTTTCGTAACATGCGTCTGGCACTGACTGCTAATTGAATTGCTTTGATCGAAAAAAATAAAAAAAACAAAACAAAAAAAAAAACTTAATTATAGTCCCATTTTTTTTTTGTCTTGCACATAATTATATCGTTAGATGTGGCAGGGTTTGCAAAAAACGAGATTTAACATAGACAAAGAGATGATGATTTAAAATATCTACTAACAGTTGAAAGGTCAGTTATCAGAATAATGCTGGCTGTGACATTAACTTCAAACATTGTCAAACAATTAAGGGCAATCTGTCTTTCTCCCTCCCACTCCTACCTACCCCCCGCTTTTTTTTTCCTTTATCGCAGTTTTATCTGAAATAATCAATGAAGAAATTAATTTTGATAGTTACAAATGGTAAAAGAATGAGATCCAATATACATATATATATATATATATATATATATATATATATATATATAAATATCGCAGGCCGTATTTACTACTGAAATTCGTTTATTAGTGCATTTGGATGTTTACTTAAGGAAATAAGGCGAAAAAAAATATGGCAAAATTAAGGGCAAAGAGCACATCGGTGATCTCAAAAGGTTAAGACGAGCTTTTACTGGACTGAACAGAATCAAAATAATTCATTGACTCAAGAAAATGCTGAAATCAAATATACAACAAAAGACATAGAAATACATGTATTTAACTTATAAATACAAAGAGGACGAGGAAACCTGTTTATTACTATTCCCATATACATGTTTTAGGATAGCATTGAGTCACATGCTTGACGGGAGTTGCTCTCACTTTTATAGGCCTGCATTATTCTGATCCCTGTGATGATTGAGTGCCGTAAGAAATTAAGAAATGGATATATTTGGGGGGGGTTGTTTTGTTTGTTGTTTTTGGCAAAGTAAATAAAACATTTTTGAAGTTTTCTAAATCTTCAGTGTTTTTTCCCATTTTTTTGCCTAAACACTGACAGTGGTAAGAAATATTAAAGGTGGATCCAGTTTTAAACTTTTAACAATAATATTGATGCCAGTGAACGATTATGGATCAATAAGGATATAATCATATAATGCAAAAAAAAAAAGTCATGGAAAAATCAATCTTTGGATATAATAAGAATATTTTGGTTGATCTGCCTACAGCACAGCTTTTGTTGCTATCAATAAAGACTGAAGAAAGCTTTTTGAAAGGTTTCAATTTGCTGTGACAGCAAAAGAAAATTGAATGAAAGATAGCTCTTTTAAAATTTCTTGATCCCGCCTATGAGTGCATGAAAGCATTAGTCTGAGAGACAAGATTTTAAGTTGAACACATCATTTATATTATTCAGAGAATGAAATCATGCGACCAAATTTACAAATAGAAAAGTGAACATTTTGATTCTTTTTATGGGTGTGTGAACTCAATAGGTCTTAATAAAGTTAAACACAAGTGTAACGCATTGTGCTGTAATTTGATCTAATGCTATTGCTTTCCTCACCCTACGTAGGTGTGTAATTTTGGGTAGCGGATTGACTTGATTTATGTACAGTTTTATTTAGTTGCATTGGGTTTATATTTCAAGCCTAAGAACTTGGTCTTGTTTATTGAACACAGCACGCACTTGTATGGCCTAGATTCTTCTGGAATCTTCAACCTAGTTCTACCATAGTAATGGTCTCGTAACTTCTCTTTTACCTTCGATCTGATTTATTGCTATTTTAGAGTGCATTACTCATCACGTGTACCAAGAATTTTCTCTTACGATATATGTAATTCCTTTTCTGGATGCTTCGACGAGATTTTGTATAAATAAGAGTTGAAATTATATTTAGTCAGTCAACATCAAGTCAACCTACAGTGAGTTTAAGAGTGATTATAGAGTCAACCTCTTGTGTGGGATTAAACACTTTGCAACTTTTACTAGCGAGCTTCAGACTTATTTTCTACAGATGAGTTGGGTTATAGGCTGTATATATTTTCATACCCCTAGACAAACAAAGCCAAATAGATCACCCCATCAAATCTGCTACAACAGGTATCATCCTTTAAACTGATGTTACAAGAAATTCATCATTTGAAAACATAGCAAGTGGACACTCATTAATCAATGCCAAATCTGGGTAGAATCAAGATGTTTGAAGCACCAATCAGAGGACAACAGTTTTATTATAATTATGCCCAATATATTTAGCTTTTTTGGGGGTGAGAAAGGACAAGACAGCCAAAAGACCCTACTTTGCTTGCGAAACAAATGAAACTCAAAAACAAAACGAAAGAAAGAAGCATACAAAAATATATTGATTTAGAGCGTAAGTTAAGTTCCTTGGAATCATATATTCTAAAAGTGGAATACACCTAGATTCAAACAAAAAAAAATCACAGAATTTTTACCTTGCAATCTCTAAATGCCCAGCCATCAAAAATGCTACACGTTGACCAGTGCAACTGAGATACCTAATTCAGGCAGTTTCAAACATGCAAGCAATTAAAAGGTCTTTGAAAAAAGCTTAAAGCCTTAATTGACATTTTAGTCAAACTATCACATTTTAATCAAGCTATTGTAGCTTTCTTGAAACTTGGACTTGAACTACAATCTTCCAAGACAAAAACATGTGGCTTAATTTTTTAAGGTTAAAGGACGAGGAATTAGAGTGGCAGTTCCTGTTGTCCTCAGACATGTTTTCCCACTCTCATCTTTAAAACATTAAATATTTATAGTTGAGAGTGATCATAAGCTGATCTCTCTGATTATCTGGATTTCTATTCAACCTGCCAGATTTGAGTAAAAAATGTAAAAAAAAATAATTCTGTCCCTCGAAAATTCTTTCCCAGTGTCCAGAACCCCGATTTCAAGCTTCTTATTAATGTATGTTGATTATTTGTGTATGCTAAAAATCATTTACTTCAATTTTTAATGAATCAATTTTGTCTCTCTCCCAAGCAATATATTCACAGGTGTGAATGTCCATAAAAATAAGAATAATAATATGATATATATAATATATTAACGAGAGAGAGAGAGAGAGAAAGAGAGAGAGAGAGAGAGAGAGAGAGAGAGAGAGAGAGAGAGAGAGGAGAGAGACAGAGAGAGAGAGAGAGAGAGAGAGAGAAAGGGAAAGACAGACAGTCAGACAGACAGAGAGAGAATCTTTTAATTTTAAGTCTAATAATGACCAGGTTTTGTTTTTTTTTTGTTCAAGAAACCTAAACAAAATTTACAGTCCTAAGGTCAGAATCATTATTAATAAATGCGTACACATTGGACCAAAAGAAATAGTTTTCGTCCATTGGAAAGTCATTTGACTAATACATCCCTAAGTTTTCCAGATTTATGAATTATAGTTAGATGTATATCCATTTTAAACACAATATATATATATATATATATATATATATATATATATATATATATATATATATATTTACGACTCTGCACTGGTTTAAAGATCTATTCTTTTAGACATTGTTGGTAGGGTGTATTTGATGGCCATAATAAAAAATGTTCTCTTCAAAATTAAAACTCTTGATTTGAGTGTAGAAGGTATATGAGTCGGCACTCTAAACGGACTGCCTCGAAAAGCTTAAAGGAATCATGAACTTTTCGAGAAATTGCATACAATATCAACTTTTCAACAGAACTAAAGATACTATAATCACATTTAATCTAAAAATCTAGATGCTATCTTCTATATCAGTTTTATACCAATAACGCGGATCTTGACATACAATGCAGATCTAGATCTAGATCTAGAGTCTAGCCTACATCTACGTCTATTGACAAAGATTTTTAATCGAAAATCTGGAGTTTCGAGAAATACGAGGTCAAAGTCCAAGTGAAATAAACACTTCTTTCGCCTTGATTTTTTTTCTTTTTCACTGCTAATGAGCATAACTTTTTCCACTTAAGAATATGGTGACAATTTAATAACACACGTGATTCAACAAAGCTCTTTTGATTTTTTTGTTCTAAAATATTGCTACGAAGCTTAGATTAAAGCACAGTCTAGTTCTAGATCTGCCAGCTTCCCTAATGTCACCAATGTAAACACAGGTCTCTCCATCATGGTTCGAAAAAATTATTCGAGTAGCTGCCCTTTTTTTTATGTTTTTCTTGTTCCCTTTCTTTGGTTGTCTGGTGTGATTTGGATCTTCCCGCCCGAGTTAGCAAGGCACTCAGGGATGCTAAAGCGGTCCACACATGCACCAAATTTTTTTTATCAATTGTATGGAAGTAAATATATTTTGACACTTTTTGGACCGCGTATGCGCGATATTGTTAGCCTAAAAAGTATTGACGTCAATATACTGACAGATGTGTTTCAGATGATATATATATATTTTCTTTTTTTGAGCAAACCGCCAATTTATTGAGCGTGTGTTGGTAACCATCAATATTTTGCGCCAATTTCACTTTTTTATTTACCGCAGCAGAGAACGGATCGTCATGGCGCCATCTAAAGAAGAAAAACATTTCTCCTTGAGCTCATAGATATGTAAAGGAATTTGCCTTCACTCTGGAAAATTAAAAGCAAACAATACAGTGACAGACAAAAAAAAAAAACCCAGCGTATGAGACTCTTCTAAACAAATATCGCACCATATTTCAGTCACAACATCAGAATTTCTGTCGGTAATAAAAAGTTTCAACAAGGGATGTTCTCTTCATGCTGATAATCGCTGCTGCGCATTGGCTGAGCTGCATACAGTTTGCACCACAAAAGTACACAATCGTTTTATGAAATTACTTATTTCACCACACAGATATTCAAAAAATAAAACTGCTCATAAATTTAAAGTTGTGATTTGCTCATATGAAAACTCCTCCCCTGCTTGGCCCACTTAGTCCGTTTCTTTTTCTGTGTTTCTTCTTTGCTTGCACGCTAGCGTAAGACCCAGCGCTGTTGCTCCGTACATTGTGAGGTCCTCGCACTAACTGATTCTTGCACAATAATAATATTGAGGATGTAAGGCAAACGCCAGGCTGTCAGTGACATTGAGATCAATACTACTGGTGGAAAGGTTTGTGCGTATATGGGCTGCTTAAGACTAGTAAAATACTTTCGCCATGAACCTCTCTTTTTTATGTAGCGCAGTGCAGTGGTGAATTCCTATAAGCTAAGGTCTGTTTGAGAGGCAAGGCGATGATTGATTATCTATATTTCCACCATTAACCCTTCCAGATTAATCTTATATCAATCGATAGATTATAAATCTTTTTTTTTTAAATCAACCAAATAAATTTAGGATTCTATTCAAACAATGGCAAGCACTTTTCGGTTATTTTCACTTAGCTTTATCCTAACCACTGCTTAGCCCTGTCTAAAAATTTGATAATTCTTAGAAGTATCATCATCATAATCATCGTCATCATCATCATCATCATCATCATCATCAGCAGCAGCAGCAGCAGCAGCAGTAGTAGTAGTAGTAGTAGTAGCAGCAGCAGCAGCAGCAGCAGCAGCAGTAATAGTAGTAGTAGTAGTAGTAGTAGTAGTAGTAGTAGTAGTAGTAGTAGTAGTAGTAGTAGTAGTAGTAGTAGTGGTAGTAGTAGTGGTAGTAGTAGTAGTGGTAGTAGTAGTGGTAGTAGTAGTAGTAGTAGTAGTAGTAGTAGTAGTAGTAGTAGTAGTAGTAGTAGTAGTAGTAGTAGTAGTAGTAGTAGTAGTTGTTGTTGTTGTTGTTGTTGTTGTTGTTGTAGCAGCAGTTGTAGAGGTAGTAGTCCTACATTTAGCCACTTTTTAGTCTATCCAACACTATTTTCTCTCTGTTTTCCAGCGCCATGTTTTCCTTCGATCAATTTTAGTTA
The DNA here is from genome assembly GCA_033675545.1 of Elysia crispata. Lineage (NCBI taxonomy): Eukaryota > Metazoa > Mollusca > Gastropoda > Plakobranchidae > Elysia > Elysia crispata. The sequence continues at coordinate 183,084 of JAWDGP010001646.1, read as the reverse complement.
TCACAATGTGTTCCAATTTCTCTCTTATCACAAGGCCAATTAGGTTTGGTTAGCCTTTAGGCACGTGATCTTGTTGTGTCAGCTTCTGGTACTACTGTTTCGTTTGATTTCTTTGCTGTCCATGAGATTCAAAGCATCTCCCGTAGGAAACACATTTCTGTTGCTCCAGTTTCTTTTGTAGCTGATTCGAAATTATCCAGACCTTGCATCCGTACATCAGGATAGGCTCATATATCACCTCAGGTCTCTTCTTCTTGCATGGATGGAGATGTATTTAGTTGTTAGTATCGATTTCATTCTCTGGAATTCATTTTTGATTGCGCTATTGTTAAGGCAATATCACTGCTGCTGCGCCCATCGCTTGATATTAAAGTACTCGAGTATTTTCGTTAATCCCTTTGCCTGAGTTTATTCCCGTTGATAAAAATCTTGATCTCTGACACTCGTTTATGACCATTACTTCTTTCTTTTAGCTGTTCAATCCCAACCCTTCCTTTCCGCGTTCTTCTTCAACAATGTCTAGCAATCTTTGCACCTCTTCTTCATTTTCTTCATCAGAGTACCTCAAGCTGTTTACCTTATGCCTAGGTATCCTTCTGGTTTTTGCATAATTATATCACTGTTGAGACAAAAGGTCTGGGGGAAAGCACACGTCTCTGTCTAACACCAAGGTTTATTTTTTTAATAAGCTGATTTCCCCACCAACTCGCATTGCTGCTCTATGACCCCAATAGGCCTACATTACCCGTAATTTTTTCATTAACAAGTATCTTCAACTGACTAATATGTGTATAAAATGTGCATGTATTGAAAGGTGTAGAAATTCCATTTGACTAACAATTTTATTGGAGTAGGTCTGAACAATTCCTCTCGAGGTCATCTGGTCCACCCATCTCCAGCTTGACTATCTCGGGAAACTTCGGGGACATGAATCAAACATCGAAGGAACACCTCGGAATGTGAACACCTCTTGAGATCAAGCTCGGCCTCGCAAGAACAAGCCTAGTAGCGCTGCGGGAGGCCGCTAGATCTAGTGGTTATTTTTATACTCAGCCTTAACCCTTCCGGAGGGGGTGAATCGCCATTTTGAATACCCGCACGCAAGGGATGTGAAACAATTTAAACCTCAGTAGCTCTATTATTAAAAAAAAAAAAAAAAAAATAGCATCCAGCTGCTTTTATCTGAATGTGGTCTCAAACTGTCTTCAGAAGCAATTGTAAAGCGCACACAATCTTTGCAGTTTAATAAAACAAAATATATCATTTCTTTATTGTTGCAGGCCCATTCTTCTGCTGGACCAAATTCTAGGGTTGTTAACTGATTCATGGAACGGCTGTCAACACAGACCGCGACCCATGAAACTAATGGGGGCATAGCTCTCTGTTATCAACTCAATCAACCGGTGAATGGTAAGATATTGACAGTGTATTATTTTGAAACATTTTAGTTCTAGATCTAAATCTAGACACTTCAACGCTTCGGTAGTTTGATCATCGGTCCAGGTACTGCTCTGTAATTGTCACATCCAAAGTCCGGTTTTCCTAGCCTAGTGAACATGATGATTTACTCTGGGAAAATTGCAAGAACCCATCATTTGATTCTAGTTCGTAAAATGTAGATCTAGATCAAGTCTAGATATCGTTTTGCCTGGTTCCATACTGAATGTGTGTGATACTAACAAGACGTTCATTTTATCAAGACGAGAGGTTGTTTTCCTTACACTTTTTAAGCTCTCAAAACACTCTAGATCTAGAAGGGAGTTCAAATGGTGAGTTCTCCTCCCCCCCCCCCCCCCCCCCCCAAAAAAAAAAAAAAAAAAAAAAAAGAAAAAATAATAATAATTATACTAATAATAAAGAAGAGATGCACATGTAGGTCATTAGTAACTTATAGGCACCTAATTTATTTCACACCGGTTGGCCATTCTCAGTGATATTTTCATATTTTAACCATCAGCCATTTATAAGTAATAAAACTAATAAATACATTTTGAGGGCCTGAAGTAGCGATTAGTTAATGAATTTATTAAGACCAATATATCTTTTTGCTTCACAGTTCAAAATGTTGACAACCAAACGGCTGTAGCTGTACAGTCCTTGCTAGAATCTCAAGTTGTAGCAGAGACTCAAGGTAATCCAGCCATTGCAAACTTTTAACGCAGTCTTATGAATCATGAATTCTAATCCACCAAACTTGTTTTATATTATTGCTTTTGATTTTTGTCTGTTTTGTTTTTTATTTGACTAAATTTTAAAACAATATCTTTTCATATTGATTGCTTAAGATGCCTTTTGTTTTTCTTTTAAATCCCATTTTAAAATGTTTGATTGCACTGCTATGCAAGATGAAGGTTTCGAAGTTCTGTAGTAAGTAGTATATTGTACAGTACTGAAGTTGTAGTTCAATCATGCATGGCTGTGATTTCTCACAAGTGCTGTACAAAGTGAAATAACAATCTGAATAACAATTATTTATAATACAGAACAAGATATATATTTGATAAAGTGAAGTTGCTGGACCCTGTTAACAATTTTTTTTTAATGCAAGATTTGGTTGGAAACAATTTGGTGCCAGTTATTTTTTTGAGTCACACATAAAGTTTAACAAAGCTGTTTCCCAAATATTTTACATAGTTAAAAGTCATATAAAATCATTCCAACATGGAAGTATTCAGATTAGATCCAAGGTATCACTATGACTATCTCCTGTTAAAAAAACATCTTTTTCTTGTTTTCAAATATTTTATTGTTCTGACTTTCATAAGCTCACCTCTGAGCACTTTATCAATAGCATTAATTTAAAGCACAAGTTTTTAAAAGCCTTCCTGAGCAAATGATTTTACTCAATAGTTTTTGAAAAGCAGGGCCATTACAACTCTGTGAAATCCTATTCCCTATTGACATGAGTTTTAAGATAAATTTACATTCAAAGTTGGTTTTAGATCCATCCATTTCCCAAACTCCTCAGAAAACCTTGTACTCTTACTTTTAGTCCAGATTTAACATGGATTCTAAAAATTTATGAAATAATCAAAATTGAAATTTATAAATTTACAGTGTTACACCATATTAATATGTAATCAACAACAAAAAAATTCAGACAAGACAGATAAAGTATCCTTCAAAATTTATTTGGAAAATTGAGATCCAAAGTTAAACCTATCATTTTGATAAAATTTGTTAAAATTAATTATAAGAAGATAATTTGTTCTTAATAATCAAATGTTTACAAAAATATTTCAGAAGAGGAGGAAGAAGACGTTTTCCAGTGTGGGAAATGTAAGAAGCAGTTTACCTCTCTTGCAGCCTTCATTTCACATAAGCAAGCACAATGTGGTGCCCTGCAGCAACAGCAGCAGCAGCAAACCCTTACACTTCAACAGACACCACAGTCTCAGCTAACCTTGAATACAGGGGCCAGTGCATTTGGTCCAACTGTCAACATCAACCAACCATTTTCACAAGCTCACACTCCACTCAATGGAACCATATCTACAGTAAGATATCCTTTGTCTCGGACATGTTTGTATTATAAAAAGTTGTTGAAAATTTTTATTTTGCACAAATTAAAGGTTCACAATGATCTAAAGCAGTTAAGATTTGGCCACATACTTTAGAACTAGGTCCATGCTTTTTTTAAATTGGGCAAGGTTGAGTAAAATTAAGTGTTTGTATTGTACTTATATTCATTATCAGTCGGCTGATGAAGCTAAATGGCATGAAAGAGATATTATTGAAATAAAGACAAGTTTTGTTTTCTTCTTTTCATTCGACGGTTATGTGCTTGAAGAGACCATATGTCTAAAGGAGAGTTGTGGTTTTGGTTGCAAGCAAATTAGCTTTGGCAAGTGAATCAATTTTGCACAAATAAGCAGTGCTGGCAGCTCTTTGTGCAGAGCTATAGGTGGCAAATAGCAAAGTATTGAGGGGGAGATTTGAATTCAATTGAAAGCTTAGAATCATCTTCTGAGAAGTTTTACAGTTTTTTTATTTACTTAGTAAATAAAATCTCTCTTAGAGGGAGTTCAAGAAGTATTTTCATGCAGCATTCTGCGGATAATAATTAGTTCGAAACAGTCTCTATATGATTCATCATTTATTGAATTATGTGTCAATAATGTGTATCAATGTTATGGATACTCTATCCCTCCCTTTGCTAAAGTTTTGCTAGTTAGGGTGAAGTGGCTCTCAAGTTCAAGACACAATCAGTCATTACAAATTTTTATTATCTGGTCCTCCTGTCAAGACCTTAGTATGCGACTTGTAGTTCTAAGACTTATAACATCTTGATTAAGAAGATTTAGATTTCTTAGATATGGTCTAAGTACATCCCCTCTGTCTTACAATATTAGCAATGTTATAACTTGCTATCTGTCAAACAGGAAACGTTTGGCATCTTGTCATATTCTTTAACATTTTGAGAACACTGTTAATTTTTAATTTTGATAGAGGGAGTTTTGTTTAGAATTTTTTGAAGTTACAAGATGAGGTGCTAGTTTTTGTTTTCAGATATTGAAAAAGGACTTGCTTTGTTGAAACCTGCCTCAAATATCATAATGAAAAAGTAGAGAGAAGTGTTCAATATCAAGCTGATGTAAAAATGTGCTAACTAAAGATTCCTTGATCAAACAAAAGTCATGACTACAAGTTACATGTGTTATGGCACTGTCATAGTACAATGATCACATACTGTTTTTCATAATTTCACTTTTGTAAACTTACTCACAAGCACTATTTGAAAGACTTAATACACTATGAAAGAATACTTTACTATGCATGTAAATAACATTTCCTTGTCTTGTTCTTTTTTCATATTATTATTGTATTTCACATAGATTTGCTCCTATGTAAACATGTGCACTTGCTCATTGCCATTCCATATCTCTCAGATGAATGCTGCTGGACCAATACTGCAAGCTCACCCTTGTTTAACAAGAACTCTAAATCAACCTGCAAGCGCAGTAAGTCATACAAAACAAATGGATATCTTTACTTGCAACCAGCTGAGGATAAATTTGTCAAAAAAATTTTTGTTTCAATTTGAACATTTTAACGATGCCAGTTGTAGCACTTATCCAATTAATAAGAAACACAGTTTGAACCTTTGGGTTTTCTGGTTTTATTGAATTATTAAAGTATCATCCGACTGTGTCGAGATATAAGTCTGAACTGAGAAAGTAAGCTCTTGGTGTCTTCAACATCTCTGTGGTGAGCTCTCTTCACAACCTCGGATGTATACATTCGTCACGGGTTAGTCTTTCTCATTGTCCAAACGCCACACAGTGTTTTAAGTATTGTAGATTTTTTCATGAAAAAAAAAAAGAAAAAATTTCTTAAATTTAAAGCATGGACTACAAAGTTTTATCAAGCCATTTATAAATGTTATGTTAAATCTACACTTTTTGATGTGTTGATTTTTTTTCATCTTATACAATCTCTGAAATCAATGATTTAATGATAAAATTCGATCATCAATGCTTTAATTGTAGATAAGTCAAAGAGGGAATTACAGGATAAATTTTAAAGAAAATTTAAATGGTTTGTAAGTGATGCTCTTCTTTTAAAGATATCCTACTTGTAATTTGTTTGTTTTAGCAAAATTAAACTTTGCTACCAGTATATTTGAAAGTTCTATATTGAGAAAAGAAATGACAACTGCTTTCAGTTCAATCTGAAGGACTGTTTATTTCGTCAGGGTACTGTGACACTTGGAGGGATTCCATCCTCACCGATGTCTCAGATATCTCACAACATGGTGTTCACAGACGATTTGATGGCATTGGCTAACATCGATACAAGTGCATTAGGTGGACAAGCCATACAGATGGTAAATATTGATCCATATGTCTTCCACAGTCTTCACACGCTGTGCCCAACCCCATCCTGCTCAAATTCTTTGTTTCAATGTGGCGTAAGCTGGTATGAGAAGTAGAGTTTCCATAGCCATTACAGTGAATAACAGCTGTCCTTTTTTAATATATAAATACTAAATTGTATGACATGCATAATATTAATTTTTTCTGAGTGGCTCATGATAAGAAAAGAGCTGGGCTGATGCAGATCTGCTATAGATGAAAACAAATTTATGCTAATTGATTGTCAGATTGTAAACATATTGCAAGGAATTTTCTACACCTATGTGTTATAAAACAATATGGACATATGATGTATATGCGGTTCTGATGAGGCCCTCCTTTTTACCCAATTGAAGTGTGAAAGATTTAAAATACTTTCAAGAACCTTTTCCAAAACTAAGTGCAACTAGAACAAAAAAAAAAACTACAAACAAATAGGCCTGATGTCTACCACAACTCCTCAAGAAATAAACTTAAGCACTCCTAATCTTTAGCCATCCTTTCTTGTTCATTAATCTAGGAGCAGAATTTTCCCTTGAATCCCAGAATCTTAAAGACAGATCTTTCAAACCCACCAATGCTTTTCTAGAGATTTATTGCTTAGCCTTTTTTTAAAGAAAGGTTTTTTTTTTCTCAGTTAAGTACATAGTTCCAAATGTAATTAGTTACAATTTTTACAAGAAAGGTCCATAGAAGGATGTTCATGTCTATAAGGAACGAAGAATTCCAGAATTCCTTGAGCAACTCCTTAGATTGAGCCATATGATCTTCCTAACAATAATTGATGCTATTTCGAATGATATCAGATTTAACTTCAGGCATCAAATATATACATCATGGCTAGAATGTCAGGGGCACGGAATGAAAAAGATGTGATCCTTTCAAATCCAAACAATTCAGCTGATCTTCATAAAACTAATGAAAGATGAATGTGAATTATCATCAGGTTACAGGGTCTTTACCGGGTCAAACAGGTGCTGCGGCAAATGGCATGACTATTTTTAGCCCAGTGACAAGTCTAGCAGGAGCTCCTAGCGGCAACTTCGCAGGAGGGGGCACGTCTCATCCTACATCTCAGCTTCTCATGCAACCTGTACAGCATATCACGCTGACCACCATTACCCCTGGTGAGTTGATAAGACATCGTGACTTACCTTCACTTACCACCATTATCCCTGGTGAGTTGACAAGACATCGTGATCTACCTTCACTGACCACCATTACCCCTGGTGAGTTGACGAGACATTGTGATCTACCTTCACTGACTGCCAGTTTTTTGTGGTGATTTCATAAGACTTAATAAGACGGTGTACCTTACATCAGTCTGATCAACATTGCACATTGTAAATTGATGGTTCAAAGAGATTTTAGATCACCCTCAGTGCGACAATTGCATCTAAAAATTGACCAGAGAGGCCTAAAATCTCCTTCTTGTTATATCTTGTATCCTACCGTATAGACTTTACACATACATTTAATCCAAATGAATTAACTTTATAGTCAGATTTTCTTATATCCTGTTCAATTTTGCATGGCATTTTCCATTGCTCTGACCATGAGCATCATCACAGTTGTGTATTATGATCTTGATCATTCCACGAGAAGAATTGACATCTGAGATAGAAAGCTTTAGGCAAACTAAACCATTATTGAACAGCCTAGCATGAAGGAGAACATATATATATATATATATATGTAGTAAGACGATATAAAAGTAGGTAAAAGTCAGAGGACTATCTAAAACACAATAGTTCAAAGGCTGAGGATCATCTAAAAACACAATAGTTAAAAGTAAAAGGACCAACTAAAACACAATGATTTAAAATCCAAGTATAATAAAAAAAAAAGCACAACAGCTTTAAGTCTGAGGATCATCTAAAAGGAAAATAGTTATAAGTCCAAGAATCTTCTAATAGCAAAATAGCTAAAAGTCCAAGGATTTTCTAATAGCAAAATAGTTAAAAGTCCAAGAATCTTCTAATAGCAAAATAGCTAAAAGTCCAAGGATCTTCTAATAGCAAAATAGTTAAAAGTCCAAGGATTTTCTAATAGCAAAATAGTTAAAAGTCCAAGGATTTTCTAATAGCAAAATAGTTAAAAGTCCAAGGATCTTCTAATAGCAAAATAGTTAAAAGTCCAAGGATTTTCTAATAGCAAAATAGCTAAAAGTCCAAGGATTTTCTAATAGCAAAATAGTTAAAAGTCCAAGAATCTTCTAATAGCAAAATAGCTAAAAGTCCAAGGATTTTCTAATAGCAAAATAGTTAAAAGTCCAAGAATCTTCTAATAGCAAAATAGTTAAAAGTCCAAGAATCTTCTAATAGCAAAATAGTTAAAAGTCCAAGAATCTTCTAATAGCAAAATAGTTAAAAGTCCAAGAATCTTCTAATAGCAAAATAGTTAAAAGTCCAAGAATCTTCTAATAGCAAAATAGTTAAAAGTCCAAGAATCTTCTAATAGCAAAATAGTTAAAAAGTCCAAGGATCTTCTAATAGCAAAATAGTTAAAAGTCCAAGAATCTTCTAATAGCAAAATAGCTAAAAGTCCAAGGATTTTCTAATAGCAAAATAGTTAAAAGTCCAAGGATTTTCTAATAGCAAAATAGTTAAAAGTCCAAGGATCTTCTAATAGCAAAATAGTTAAAAGTCCAAGGATCCTCTAATAGCAAAATAGTTAAAAGTTCAAGGATCTTCTAATAGCAAAAAAGTGAAAAGTCCAAGGATCATCTAATAGCAATAGTTAAAAGTCCAAGGATCTTCTAAAAGCAAAATAGTGAAAAGTCCAAGGATCATCTAAAGACACAGGAAATCAAAATGAAGCTTTGTAGTGTTTGAATCATTTTTTCTTGTGCTTTATGATAGTATGTGGGAGCCTCACTACAGAAATAAGTTTATCTTCTTAGTTACTCCATATTGCAAATAAATGACAAATGCTAGGATGCCATCATAGTTTGGTTGGAGGCTTCGGATGTTCTCCGTTCCCTATCACTCTGCTCATACATGCTCAAAGCTGTATGCATACTTTTAAGCATCTACATGTCAAGATGATTTTTTACATTGCAAGTGTGAAGATCAGCCAGGGTATTTATTCCTCTTCACTACTGTGAAACTCTGCGTATGTTTCGATTTCTGTACATTAGCCCTAGACTGATCAAAGAATCTTTAGATCATGCTGTTCTGTTGTAAATTAAATATTATACAGTGGAATCCGCTTGAAGTCTATTCGCTTAAAGTGAACTCTAGCTTGGAATCAACACTTTACTGAAGTCCCTTTTTTTTTCCTTCTTGCCCAGCCCTACACTTTACGTCCTCAAATCTGCTAATTTCACCGTTTCATATGATGCTCAGTCGTACAATGTATGTCATGTTTTTAACTGCGTAAAAGAGGCACTGAATGCAAAGCAATTTAAAATCCAATTTCATAATTCAGTAATGTATAAAAAGGTATGAATCATACCACTCTTCAATTTTCAGAATAAGCCATATCATCGCAATTGAAAATACCTCTGTCAGAAAGGGGTTAATTGCATTGTTCTAAGGTGCTCTTTTGCTTTTATGTCTAAATTCTTGGACTTTTAATACAGTTGACTATATTACACTTTTCTGAATTTTATTACTGATGATAAGAAAAGCGAGTGCCGAGTGGAACTGTTTAAGAATGGTAAATCTTATTTCATTCTGAAATGAAAAATCTGTGCCATAAAAGGAAATCAGCAAATGAGAACTCAAGAAATATTTGAATTGAATGATGTAGCTAGTAGCAAACTTCTTTGCAACGAAGCAGCCATGTTATTCTTGTATTTGAATATTTTATGGAAAAACACACAAATGCCATGTTTCAGACTTAATGGACAAAAATATTTTTAGCTAACAATGGTTCAAAGACCTAAATTTCACACCATTGTTTAAACAATTGCTTCATTTATATTACACTCCGTATTTTTTTTCTTTTTAGAGTTCTTTGTAATTAAGGCTCACTGACCGTTTTTATTGTTTCCTCAAATTGTTTTCTTCCAGATAATAAAATTGTGCATCAGCAACAGCAGGCACCAGCTCAACAAATCCAGGCAATACAGAGCATTCATCAGCCACAGCAACAACACACAGCCAATTTGCTACCTACTGCCACTCAAATTGTTCCTCCTCCTGTGACGTCAACCTTTGTAAACCCTGTGGCCACACAACCGACACCCCTTCTCCGGCCCACCAGTCAGCAACTACAGGCCTTCAAGCAGTCAGCTGCCAAAGCAGGTAAATCTTACACTTTATTTTAGGTAATGCCTAGTCTTCTGCTTACGGAACGGACCAATTACATGAAAACTATATGCTAGACAAAATTTTGCCTTCGTTAAGTTCAGTTTTCCAAGCTCATTTTGGAACAGATTTTCTGGATTAAGTTCATCATTTGTTAAACTAAAAACCACTTTCTTCTGTTTCAAACTCCTTTTCAACTTATTCAATGCATCTAATGACACAATGATAGTCAAGAGAAAACTTGCTAAAGAGGATTTGTTCTAACATAATTTTGCATTTTCTTCACTTTCCTCTTTTTTTTTTTTCAGTGAAGAAAGCATCTCAGAGCAATAGCAAATTCATCACTGTGCTGAACTCTGAGAGCAGTCTCAGCCTGCTGAGTTCGAGGAAAAGTAAAACTAGCAAGATAAGCAAGAGTGGTTCAACTGTTGATGAGGAGGCATCAACCAAACCCAAGCTCCAGGTTCTGGCATTCGTTATACCTTTAGATCAGCCCATATAGATTTAGTTTGGAAACAAATACCTGAGCATAGAGGAAGAAACTGCCAACAACTGTCCTGTAAAGTCTGTAATACATCATGGCATTTTTTTCCTCTCCCCTCAGAAGTTATATCGCACAGATATACGTCTTGCAGTCGGCCTAACTTGTCAGATATTTGAACTTAAATTTTTAAAATCAGCATGTAAAGATAACTGAATGTTTACTTAATGCTTGTTTCCAAGAGCAAAGAAACATAACTTTTCTTAGAGCTATTTAGTTTTAGACATTTTTCGCCATTGTTCTGCTCTGTAGTCATCGAGTGACAGCTTACACCTTAGTTCTGCTCCTTAGCCATCCAGTAACAGATAAACAGTGTCATTTACTCTTTTCAGTGTGAGTACTGCAACAAGCAGTTCAGCAAGAACTTTGACCTGCAACAGCATATCCGGGCCCATACAGGAGAAAAACCATTTCAGTGCATTGTATGTGGTCGAGCTTTTGCACAGAAGTCAAATGTCAAAAAGCACATGGCAACACACAAGGTGCGATCCTAAAACCTAAAACTATTACATCCTCATAATTGTGATCATATGTCCTCTTGGTTTACTTAATGGAGATAAATGCTGTTGACATTTATCTTTTAGTAATTTGCAGTAGGCTAATGGAGAAAACGAAAGCATAACTGATAGGCCTACCACGGCTGTTAAAACAGACCAAAAAGCGGCAACTTAGTTTGCTTCCAGGCCCTGCCTCAGACGCCCGCATTTAGTGGGCGGATCGGTGATCAATCACCTGTCAGGCAGGCTACAACCGTGTGTGCCCGTGCATGACGCTGCACTGCTGTTAAATCTAATTTTGGGAATTTTTTGCTTGTTTTTGCATCGTAATAAATCTGGCCTCATTAACATTAAGTATGTCAAACAAATGATCATTTTTAAGCTGAAATTGTCCTGAATACAACGCTATATTTTTTATCTCTCAATTATAAAGTGTTTAGATGGTGCAGGTGAATCTTCATACTTCTAGTAAAAGAACAGAAAAAAGTCTTGATTTTCGTAACACCTCAGTTTAATAGGAATATTTCAAAAGTGAAACAATTTTATCGCTTAAAAATTGTTTCCCGATATTTAAAAGATTTATATAAAGAACTTGTGAAAGTTTCAAGTGCGAAGAGTTTTTCAGTGATTTTATATGATTTTTTAAAATAATTCCACACGCTCGAGTCTGCACGAACTACCAGTAAATGACACTCTGCACTATCTACCTTAGAAGCCTCAAACCAACACTGTTAAATAAATATGGAGCAGCACTTAGAATCTGAACGCAACCAAAAGCTCCATGAAGTTTGCAGATCTTGTTGTGATAGATCGTTAAGTAGCAGATAGAGGAAACAATCAAAAGTTTCTCTGTGAGGACTTTATCAACGGCCCGTTACTAACTTTTGGTGTTCACAATCATTTCCAATAACAAAAAAAAAAAAAAAAAAAAAAAAAAAGAATTTTACAATATGCTTTTAATATTCTGCCGTGAATAAACTCAAAGCACTTAGGCGTCAGAGGTTTGAAGAAAGTTATAATAAAAGCTCGAAAATATTACAGACAGACAGACAGAGAGAGAGAGAGAGACAGAGAAAGAGAGAGAGAGAGAGAGAGAGAGAAAGTGAATGAGAGAGAGAGAGAGAGAGTGTTTTTAATTTTGTTAAAAGCTAACACCAGGCCTCCCTCATATATATATTGACGCTCTACAGCTTGAACTACGATGTTCTATCGTTGTTTAGATTTATTATTTTATATCAAAACGCCGTACCAGCGCTGTAAGAAATTGACTATTATAACTCAAACCCGCATAACTTGGAAACGGAGAACTTTTCGCTAATGCCCTTTGGTGGGTGTTAAGATCAACATATGTATGAAATGCTGTAAAAATTTCATCCCCAAAAATTGTTTAACTTTTTCATAAATGTCCCTTAAAAAATGTCACCACCTTATGATTATTCCAGATTCATGTACTTATTGAAACGCTCAATAACTCCCTCAATTAAATGAAAAGAAGGGGAAAATATATATCCTCGTATCGCTGAAATATAGATGTAACTAATTATATGATTTTTGTAGTTCTTCGTTTCATGCATAAGCTTAAATTCTCCATTGTTTTGGTGTGAAAATTAGATCTAAAATCTTAAGTTGCGAGGAAAGGGGAATCCCCGTTCTGCAGGGGTGGTTGACCCCATGACCCGATCGGGTTGCAAGCTGCTTCACGGGCGCGGCAGGCAAACTAAAATGCCGCTCTTTAACAGCCGTGCTACATGAAACATGATAAAATCCAAACAATTTGTCTTAGGTGAATGTAATACTTAGGTAATGAAAGACACTAAGCCATGTGCATGTCAGTGACATTACAACTGATGATGATTGCTTTGCTTTGATTAGTGGTATATGAACGATCTAAATTGCTATTTTGCCATTGAATTCCATGCATTGGCAAGTGTTATGATGATGATAAAAATTTAAACTGTATACACTTTGTGTTACACTAATGATAAAAATAAAAAATTTATACACTTTGAAGAACTAGAAAAGAAAGATATCCATTAATTTAACCATAAAATTGTCCATGTGGCATCTTCATTATACACTAAGTGTTATGATATTGTTATGTCTATACATCTCGAAAAAAGCTCTAAAACTCAAAGTTTAACCATCCTCAGGGGGGGCTAGAAAATGTATAAAATTATAATTATCACTCTAGAGTTAACAGTCCACTGTTGTTTGTTATGGAAATATTTACCTTCACTCTACTTAATTTCCTTTGGGAGACTCGCTATTTGTCTGTCCCTCAGTCTCTATCTATCCTCGCTCTTTCTCTTTCTAATTTTTTCCCCTCAATTCCCCCCCCCCCCCCCCCGCCTCTCTCTCTCTCTCTCTCTCTCTCTCTCTCTCTCTCACTCTCACTCTCTCTCTTCTCTCGTCTCTCTTCTCTCTTCTCTCTTCTCTCTTCTCTCTCTTTCGGTCTAAAAAGAAAGCTAAAACACTGCAATTGGAGGATAATTTGGTAATTATAAAGGATCCAAAAGGACACCTATGTCAGTATGTGTCTATAAATGGTATAATACAGTATCTAAAAGGACATAGCCACACAACTTCATAACTATGAGACAAAAAAGAAATAATACTACTATAGATTTAACATAGAAAAGTTTCATTTTATAAACTTGGTCAGTAATGATCGATGTTATAAAGTCCTGTGTCTATTTCCTTTTAGACCCTGTCATTCTGTCTGTCTCTCCCTCCCTCCTCTCTCTCTCTCTCTCTCTCTCTCTCTCTCTCTCTCTCTCTCTCTCTCTCTCTCTCTCTGATACACACACGCACACATGAAATTTTCTGCAAAAGCATGTATGTAAATTTACAAAAAAAAAAAAGCTTTGTTTTGTACACATTCTCCAGCTAGAAATTTTTTCTTATATCCTTTTTTTTTTGTCAATGAAGAAGAAAGCACTCTAACTAACATATTCCCATAAGCCTGGCAGGCATACACTAGAAAAGCTAAGCGCTTCTTTATTAATAAAATTTGTTCTAAAAGGTTTATAAAAGCAATTGTTGTTGTTGTAAAGGTTTGGCCAACTGGAACATCCAATACCCTGCCTAAACAGCCTGTTCCTATTCCTGACGAAACAAAGGAAAACACAGTTTCACAGATGTCTTCAGCTTCCACTCAAGCCTCAGTTTCAGCTGTTCTCAGTCAGAGCATGACCAGTGGAGTCACAGCCGCCCTCTCTACCAACCAGGCACTGCTCAAGTCAACTGTTCATCAGGTAAGATCAGTTTTGATGACAGGGGACTCTGGACAGACTGAGATTTAAAAAATTTTTAAGAGAATTTTATACTTTTATCAATAAAGCATTTTAGACTGTTAGGAGCTTATGATAGAATTGTTTGATGTGATTGATCATAAATGTTAGCTTAACTGTAAATATGTGAGAGAATAAACTAAACTTCACTTTAAACCTCATATAGACTGACAGTTTTGTATTGAACTATCTGTGCAGCTCATACAATATTCATATTGCTTTCATGTTTAGAAACTTAATATGGGTGTCCTGTGTGGCCAATAAAATATTCGGCTGAAACACTATTTTCAGAGGTGTTGCAATTTCACCAGTTGCTTATTTATTGCCTTGGTTGAAACATGATGTGCTTACTTCTATTGAAAAGTCTTGATTTAACCATTGGCTTGTCAACACAACATGAATTTCAAGCTGGATTCAGTATTTTAGTTAAAAAAAAAAGATTAAGTGTGAAATAACAATACCATTGTAAACGGAAATGTCACTAAGTCAATACTTTTATTTTTACTCTCTCTTTGCTTATTTATTCTGTTAACTGCTTAATTGACATCTAAAAATGGATATTTTGCTGAACCTGAGTCTAATCTTATTTTTTGCATAAATATTAAATCTGTTTTTGGGTGCACTTTTTTTTTTTTTTGCATGGACTATATATAAATTTTTTTTTACATTTCTGGGAAAATAAAGCCACTCCTACTAAGAAAACAGAGAATGCAGGACATATTTAAAATATTGCCCATCAACTGTGACCCAAATCTCATGACTTGCTAAGATCACTGGTGTCTGTGGGTTTAGAAACTCTTTCTTGATAATCAGCAGGAACCTTCCAAGGGCTTAAATTAAATACCCATAAAGGCTTGAAATCATCATGTTGTGGAAAGCCTCTATCAATCAATCATGATCTCTATATCTTACAATCTTTTAATTTAGCAGATTATTTTTATTATTATTTTTTTAATCATGAAAACAGGGGGGTTCTCTCAAAAAAGGATATTTTAAATATGTGTAATATATTCGATTTGTAAAGAGAATAATTTCATGCTTGATTTAGAAAAAGGTACATGTAATTTGCATTAATTTTAAAAGGGCCTACATGTCAAAAAAGTTATTATGGCTATCTAGTTAGGATTTAATTGGATTTAATTTTACTGTAAGAGTGCTTAGTTTTTTTCCCTTGTTTCTGATAGATTTTTTTCCTCTTCAATGAATTATAATTATTTACTCTGCTAAAAACTCTCTTAGCTATTAACAGCAAACAGAAACACACAAACATTGTATTTTGAAGTGAAGGACATTAAATGGTTTTTTTTTTAACAACACTTAGGTATTTGTTATTATCTAGCATATAAAGTCATCTACTGCTGGTCTCGACAACAGCTGAAATCCAGATCTAGAGATCAAAGTAATATTTGATGTAAAAATTAACCAAAATTTTGAATGCAAATATACGAATAACAGGATGTAAACAAATATAAAGAAAGCAGTCTAGTAGGGAATAAGGTAATTTCAAATTGTTTTGTTAATCTAAAATTTAAACCAAGTCAAATGTTGAAAGGGCACACCAATCAGACGCTCCCTAAGTCCCCAACATGAGTTTTTTAAACTGGCTAACTCCCCCAGCATCCAAATTACCAGTGTGAGAGTTAAACCATTTTTTTTTCTGAACAGAAATAAATAGTGCGCTTTTTAAAATGTATAAACATAATTGTTACTCATGTAAGCTTTCTTTCATTAGATCTAAATGTACAAATGTTTTGAACAGGATCTTCTTTCAATGACATAAATCGTTTAAATTTGTTTGAATCATGAAATGAAGGAAATTGTTATGGCTAAAGTTAAAAGATTAAAAGAAGAAAAAGCAGACTATTATAAAAAACTATTTAAAGCAAATGATTTAAATAATAGGGGTGACATTGGTGTCAAAGTTAAGATTTAGACTGATATGAAAGAAACTTTCCTAAAACCATTTGTTAGGTTTTCTTTATCACCTCTCTCTTTATTTTGATTGTGGGCTTCTAAATTGCTGGATCTACAAAGAGACACCATCATTCTGAGCTTATCTGTCTTTTTTCCTGAGCAGCTTCCCAAACCTGGGACTGTAGAAAGCAAGGCTGAGGAGGCAAAAGTGAAGGTGCTTGTGGATAGTTCTTATGTCTGCCAATACTGTCCAGCCAAGTTTAAGACTTACTACCAGCTTAAGACTCATTTGGTCACCCACAAGAATGAACAGGTTGGTCAACTTATAAAGTCTACTGTCTTTATTTTGAATTAATAATTAAAAATAATCTCCAGTGTTACTACTATGATAACTATCTGCAAGTGTTATAGTATGGAATGGAAACCCAGGGTATTTTACCTTATTGGCAAATTGGCATCTGAAATATATGCCTATTATTAGTAGAATTTGGTCCAATGCAAATAGACCTTGAGGGTGAAAGTGCAACACTTGCGTATTTAAAATACACCTTAGTAGTATTGTTTGAACTCTCATCTACAGCTCTCAGGATTACTCTTTATTTTATTTTCCCCCCAAATGAGACAAAAGGTTTGATGGGAGCCCGTAATAATGATCAACCTCACGAGGCTGGGGTCCATTTTATATCCTTTACAACACTCAAAATCGAACCTTATCCCTGTAGAAAGAAAACGAGTAATGAATCTTGTCCCATGATTGAAAGCCTTTGCATTAGGCCATGCTTAATGCTGCAGTCCAAGCACTAATAATACATGTCTCTGCTCCAAGTGAACCAACAAATCCATGTCTGGCCGACTACATACAGGATTGACATTCTTAGCCATAGCTTGTTTGACTTTATCTTTTCAACTCTTTTTTGTCTGATTTTAAACTTGTTTGATTTTCAAAATGGGTTTTTAAATCACTTAATTGCTATATGAGTTATTTCAAATAAATTGGTTTCTTTGAACCCATATCTTTTAAATTACAGGTTTACAAGTGTGTAATGAAGTCTTGCGGCCAGTCATTTCCACAGCTAGAGTCTTTCCTAGAACACATCAAATCACATGAGTCAGAGCTGAACTATCGGTGCCACCAGTGCAACAAATATTTCAAGTCTCTTAATGATCTGGGAGTGCACCAGTTCACACATGTCTACTTGAACCAAGGGGTCAAGTCTGGACCCAGGTAAGGGATGTTCAGAGATCTTACTTCCCCCAAGTGAAAACAAGAATATAGGGCATCACTAAATCGGCTGCCCAAAGTGTTCAAACATAATTTGTCAGAGTTTTTCACCTCTTTCAACCGTATTTTAACATTAAGCTTATACTTGGGTAGACTATGGCAGAAGGGTGGCCTTCACGCTCTTCATGCAGTCTCATATTCCTCAAAATTGTGCATCATGATGAAGATCCATTGCTAAAACACCCAGAGTAAGATATGACAAACATCATTTTTTGTTGGTTTCTTTTGGCAGCGTTTCAAGAGTTACCATGCTGTAGCTTATACTGTCCACATTGCAACATGTCAGTGAATGAAATGTGTGGATATGATTGAATTAGGATGATACTTGATATTTTCACAATGCATAATGCATCAGCTCAGTCCAGTCTGTACTTCAGACCACTTTTTCATGTCAATACCTGTGAGGACTCCTTGCATTTTTTCTCTCTGTTTTGATGCCTTCAACATGATCACCTGTCCAATGTGACCATGGGCAGATTATTTGCTTTGTGAGCCGCAAAATGCCCTCTGATATTCAACCATTTTTAGCTATTCTTACTCATGTAAGAAATTTTTTGGGTAGCCACTAAGCCTTCTTGCCTTTCCATAATTTGTGTCCTTTAGTTAAAGGCCTATCCCACACAGAGATATGTCTACCAATCTATTGCCAGAAAAGTCGTCGTCGATAAATTGTTGCGTGGACTTTAGGAAATCGTGTCAATCTGTCTTACTTACTTTACTTACTGCCCTTTTTGCCGTAGGTAACGGATCGTTACCTTGAGGAGGTGAGCGAGCTTGCGTGCCTTGATAACCCTGAGAGCTATGCCGGCAAGAGCCTCGTGCTCCTGGTAGGGCCACCCAAGCTGACAGGTCAAAGGATAGAGGCCAGACTAGATACGATCCACCCCCTCCCCCTACTCGTAGGTTTAGCATAGGGCTAACAACTCTATCTTGTAAAAATGCTATTGTTACAGAAACATCAATCTGTCTGATTGTACAAAAATCACAAAAGATCAGGGGCTGCCTGATTTTTTTCGACCGATTTGTGTCGACGTGGACAGGAATTGGCTTTGTTTTTGAAATGGGCAGACTCGCTGGATAAAAATTTGGCTGTTATTGAAACACTTAAGCTAAAAACAAATTGGATTTTTGAAAGCAGAGCATCAAAATTAGCAAAATGGGTTGCTAGGACCCTGGTTTGTTGCATATTTAAATTTATTTTTAATTTATAGTACTACTCTCAATCCACTGCAGCAATATATATTTTTACCTGCACATATTTATTGTGTCATGTGTAGTTTTTTTTATAGCCTAGTCTAGACCTAGAACCATGGCTACTTGGTCAAAAGATTCTGTAGTAGACTTTATTGAATATTAAAGGCCATTTGAATGTCTTTGGAAAATTAAATCCAAAGACCATAGCAAAAAAATGAAAAGGGAGCATGAGCAGAAGGAACTCATACAATTAAGTAGGCGGTTCTATGAGGACTCAAACAAAGATTTTGTAATTAAAAAGATCAGCAAGTTGCAGAAGGTCTTTCTCGTGGACTTATTGCCTCTCTCATCACTGTTGATTGTTTTTCAATCAAGGACCCATGTCGCTGAGCAACTGGAGATATGTATGTTCATTCATCCTTAAAAAGTTTTTGAAATCTTCAGGATATGCTAAGAATATAACTGTCAGATTTGATGAAATATAGAAAACAACAAAATACATGCCAGATTTGATGAAGTGTTGAATTTCTCCTACTTGTATGTAGACACTTTCAATGCACAAAGTGTGGTAACAAGTACACCACCCCTGAAGCCTTAGAGCATCATATGTCAACCACCAGCCATGACTACAAGTGTCCGCACTGCCAGAAGCAATTCACATGTGAGAGGTTCCTGCGAAGACATCTGCCACTACATGGCACAGAAGGCAAGTACAATGATATGTGCTGGTTTGGATACGTCTGGGTAATTTTTAAACTGGAGCTTATATCAAACCTGGCATTTTAAGATCTACACTGATAACCTTTTTTTTTTTTTAGCTCAGATTGAGATTTACAAACGATTGAACTTCACACATCAATATTTACTGTTTATGCCTTAATATTGTGGCAAAAACTTGAAGTTTACTCAAACCTCCATAAATATTATTATAAGACTAAAGATTTGCAATATTGCACAAATACATAACCACATTCAAACATGTAGAAATCACTGACAGTGAACACAAGTTGCACCAAAAGATTCTATCAAACTTATCATACATTTTCAAATTCAGTTATTGCACTAAGTAAATATTTACTGCCTTATCTTAATGGTGATACTGAGATTTTAACTGGGATCTATTTGATTGAAAGAAATATTTCTGTCAAAATGTGAAAGAATACAATTTCAGTATTACTGCATCTTTTTGTAAATTACTCTGCATTGTTTAATTTTTATTCACATTATTCATAGCAAATCATATAACAGTTTTCTTATGTAACTGCAAACACAACAAACATGAAGTCTGAAAAATAAGCTTGGTTCCAAAAAAAAAAAACATACTTGAATTTCTTAAATGTCTTTCAGGTCAGTTTGAATGCCAGGATTGCCACAAGAAATTCAAGACTGAGCATTACCTCAAGTCTCACATGCTGATTCACACTGGGGAGACACCGTTTGCCTGCGACCTCTGCCCAGCTGCCTTTAACCGCAAGGATAAGTTAAAGCGTCACATGACAATTCATGAGACTGTAAAGAAGTACCGCTGCCCGTTCAGGACAGTTGCTGGTATGAGTTGTCTTTTGTAATGTTCTTGTTGCACTTAAGTTAATCTATGAAATGAGTTAACCCTTCTTGTCTTTTTTTTTGTTTTTTACCCAATTTCTATAAAATCTCACATAAGTAAAACCATAGTGCAACCTCCTATTGATAAGTTATGTTTTTGAGTGTTCGGAAAGTTGCGGTGTGGTGAGACTATCAGTATAAATTGGAAAAAGAAAATGTTGAATGTTAAATAGATTTTTATAAGCACTTCAGTATTATCATATTCACTTTACTCAAAAGAGTTCTGAGTATCTTTTTGTCCCTTTGAACTTGCATATTATTAATTAAATTTTGTTTGAGAATAGATATAAGAATAAAATGTGCTTGTGGTGATTTGTAATTCATTTCTATTGGAGGTAAAAATCAATTTCAGCTTAATGCCAGGAAAGTCTAAGAAGATTGAATAGTTATACAATGTAGACCTTTTGTTTTAATGGTAGTTTAAGAGTTTTTTTCTTTAAAGACATTTGAGAAAAGTGCAAGATTTTTGTTTTTGTCATAAACTTAAAACATGAATATGCTTGATTTTCTTTCTATCAAACAATTTCACTTTGTAGCAATTTTTACATGAACATCATTTGTATAAAATTGTTATATTTTCTTCCCTCACTTTTCATCAGGCTGCCTTAAAGAATTTAACCGTCCAGATAAGCTGAAGGCTCACATTATCACCCACAGTGGCATCAAACCTTACACCTGTAACATTTGCGGC
This sequence comes from Elysia crispata, assembly GCA_033675545.1. Lineage (NCBI taxonomy): Eukaryota > Metazoa > Mollusca > Gastropoda > Plakobranchidae > Elysia > Elysia crispata. Next base: position 161,962 of record JAWDGP010001646.1, on the reverse strand, counting down.
AAGGGTTTCTCTCGCAGACCACACCTTGTTGAGCATGAGCGAGGGCATAACCTTGACTTCCGCTTCAAGTGTGAAAAGTGTGGAAAAGGCTTCTTCAGACCCAAACATTTTGCGGAACACAAGTGCCAGCCCATGAAATATGGCATACCGGTTCAGCAAACATTTGTGCCTCGACATAGGCGTAAGGTTGGACGACCGCGGAAAAAGATGGTTACAATCTCTCCCGACTCTGTTTCTAAAAGTCGAGGCAAGCAGTATCTTTCACGGACGAGAGGCAAAGCGAAAGTGATCCAGTTTCCAGTTGAAACTGAGCAAGGCTTCATATCAGTGAAGCAACGTCTAAGGCGGCAGCAGCTTCAAAAGAGAATGAAGGCTGAGTTGAAAGAGGCAGAAGCTGCTCAAATGATGCAGGGAAAGACCCATGAAGAGTCATCTATACCTGAAGAGGGTATGGCTTCCTCAACCAATGACCAACAGAAAATGGTGCCAGCAAGTGGTGCTAATATTGATGCAGGCATTGAAATCTGTGGTCTGGACAGCCAAGCGGTGATAGTTGCTAAAGAGGAAGCCCCTGATGTCAGCTGTGTGGACTCAGGCCAAGCCCAGATTCAGCAGATCAGTCTTGCACCTGGTGGAGAACTCATGGACCACTACGTCGTCCATCTCACAGATTCAGTGGATGGAACAGGCCCCACTATACAGACAGCTTTTATTCCTGCTGTGTCTGGAGGGAAGATTTTTGCCAGTTCAACAGGAGGGCTCGGCATTCAACCCATTGCAATCATTGAGGCTAGATCACTAGGTGTAGGTACATCGACAACAGATGGCTCTGTAGGGCAAGGGGCTGGAATGATGGTTTCTGTTGCTGGCCACCAGGGAGGGGAAGTGGGTGTGGATGATAACAACTTTATTACTGTGGCCAGAGTGGATGGAGAGGCACAGATTATTCATGGGGCTGAGGCTGTAGGAGTGGAGGAGGATGACAAGTCTACCATGATCATGCTCTCAGATGGAGGCACTGTTGAAAGTCATGGAGATGATGTGGAGACCGTAAATGATGGAGGTTTACTCACCAGCCATCATGATAGCAGTCTTCTCATGGGGGTCCAAGGCTCAGCAGATGGCGTCCGGACATCCCAACATTGTGCAGACGTCACAGTTGGTGTGAAGGTTGGAGAAGAAGAAGAGGAGGAGATGGAGGATGAAGGTGCTGTGATGGTGATTGGTACTCATGCGATGGGGCACCAACCTGTTGAGGGGGAGATGATGGATGGAGCGCTCTCTCTGTTTGAAGGGCGAGACAGTTTTGTAGAAGGACAGGTGGTTGTGTCAGGAGATCAAGCTTATATCGCGTGTTCCTCACAGCTGGTGGACTACACTTCCACTGACTAGCAAGTGTATTCGTAGATCACTGGGCAAGTAAGATCGCTAGGTAGTGACCACCATAATAATTTGGTAAATATTTGGTTCAGATTTGAACCAAGTCTTTCGTGATAAGTGAGTTTGAGATCACAATTTGACTTCAGCTCAGTCATGCTAAATGAAGATTTATTGAATTGACATTATATGTAATAAACATGCCTGAGAAGTGAGCAATTCATTTTTTTGAAAATTCTTGCAAATGAAAAATTGTTTTCATCAATGTTGGTTTTCACATCTTAATTGAAAGTCAATACCCTTTGTTGTGTGGATCACTCAGTATTAACTCAGTGAGTGCCAAGTGCCTTATAGCTACACAAGGGCATATTGCGGTTGAAATCAGCATTCTTTTCAGAGTGTGCATTCTGAGTGTTGGTGAGACCTAATCTTGATGAAATAGAAATGTGGATTCAAGAATTGGGACTGGATACAAAAAAAAAGAAAGGTCAAAGCTGTCGCTGAAGACAGGAGAATATATGGGGTTGTGGTTCAACTGTCTCAGGAAGATGTTAAGATTTAAATTGTGTTCAGACTTAAAGATTGAATGACTAAAAGTCACCCATCTTTAGCTCTTCCCATCAACAAAATATTCACTTTTAAAAACCACTGAACAGCTAAAACCATTGATCATTAAATATCGAGAACATCCGCAACATGCTTCAAAGGCGTAATTGTTTTAACCCCTTCACAGGAATTCCCATGTACTATGAGGGTTTACGGGTCTGCTAGACAGGACTTCCCATGTCCTGTGAGGGGGCTAAGGGTCTACTAGACAGGACTTCCTATATCCTGTGAGGACTACGGGTCTGCTAGACAGGACTTCACATGTCCTGTGAGGGCTAAGGGTCTACTACTCGTACTAGACAGGACTTCCCATGTCCTGTGAGGGCTAAGGGTCTACTAGACAGGACTTCCCATGTCCTGTGAGGGCTACGGGTCTGCTAGACAGGACTTCCCATGTCCTGTGAGGGCTATGGGTCTGCTAGACAGGACTTCCCATGTCCTGTGAGGGCTAAGGGTCTACTAGACAGGACTTCCCATATCCTGTGAGGGCTACGGGTCTGCTAGACAGGACTTCACATGTCCTGTGAGGGCTAAGGGTCTACTAGACAGGACTTCCCATGTCCTGTTAGGGCTGCAGGTCTGCTAGACTGGACTTCCTATGTCCTGTGAGGGCTGCAGGTCTGCTAGACAGGACTTTCCATGTCCTGTGAGGACTAATGGTCTGCTAGACAGGACTTCCTATGTCCTGTGAAGGCTGAGGTCAACTAGACAGGACTTCCTATGTCCTGTGAGGGCTGAGGTCAACTAGACAGGACTTCCTATGTCCTGTGAGGGCTACGGGTCTGCTAGACAGGACTTCCTGTGAACTTTCCTTGACCCAGTTCACAATAGTGTATTTGTGTTCAGTTTAAATTTAAAAAAAATTGTTGATGTATCATTCCATTTGTTTTTTTCATGTTCTCCCCCTCTTCTTTCCATGTTTTCGACATTTTTTAACATTAATAAGACATGTATAACCAAAGTAATTTTTTAATCAAACACTACATAGATTGTTTAAATGCTTACCACAATAGAACTCGTGTTTTCTCCGGCCTAAAAGTCACCTAATTGCCTCCTCTCTGAGGCGCATAGTGTTGAGAGTATCACTTACAGTAAATGAATAATTTACTAATAAAAACTGAATTATGTTTTAATTGGCACTATTGGCTGCTCCACAAGAAGATCGATGATCTCTTGGAGTCATTTTAACCTTGGCCATATATTTCAATGCTATCATGGGGCTAAGCAATTTTCTCAGCTGGATCTTTTAATGCTAAGATGGAGCTAAGCGAATGACTGACTGGTAATCATAACATATCATCAGACATGTTGTTGGAGACAGTTTAGAGACACGATTCTGGAAAAGGGTACAAAGTATAATTTGATGGAGTACCCATTGGTTTTTTTTAAAGCAGCAGATTTCAGTTCATTAGAAGAGCAGATCTATCTGTTCTTAGCAAAGCCCATAACTAGCATGGAATGTCCTGAAAAGTTAGCGGGGAAAAGTATATATATTTAAATGGCTTGTTTACCTATTAGGGGTCAAAGTTATACATATAGTTGGTGATAAAAGTATCATCACATTTCACCTTACAAAGATTTACAAGTACGACCACAAACATAGAAAAAAACTTATTAGTGCTTGTAAACTGGCCAAACTGGCAGAGGGCTTTGATAACATGCTGGCAGTGGAAATACATGTACATATAGTAGCGTTCAGTTTTCACACACCTCTCCAGAACATCATTAACCTTCCTGACAGAGAGGACCAATCATCAAAGAAGATTTGCAATGATGAAATCAAATCTTAATTCGTGTTGGATATAATTTGTTTATCTCAAAATAGATAGTAGAAGTATGCCTAAATTCACGCTAGGCATTCTTGTTTGAAATGTCTTATTTCAGTTCTCATCCGTTCCATCATCTCTCTTGGTCTTTCATCTGTGCTATATTATAATATGATCAAGACATTCCTGCACATGTTAATGAAGAAATTCAGCTTGTCTGCACCTTCAGATGAAGAATAGTAGTCTGTTAAATTTCAAGAGAGATGAAGAAACAATTCAGAGTAGGTACTGCCTAATTCGCCGCTTTGAAGCTGGAGTTAATGGCAACGGTGCTCAATGTGTCTCATATTTAGGTATGGATACATAGGAAAGCTCGCCACCCCAACCAACCAATCACTAAATCAGAGATAAGAATGGTGCAAATTGAAACGCTCTACCTAACCTTGAACCTATTTTACTAGCTTTTTCTTATTTGCTGTCAGGCTACTTCGCTAACCTAGCAGGTAAATTCGCCACCCCCATAGGGCAATTTTGAAACCATATCAGCAAAATTGGCCAACGCTAATATCTCTGACTGTTTTGCTGTCCTTTTTTCTGTTGTCTTTCATTTTTTTAATCAATATTTTCTTGTAGTTAAATCATTTTAATTTTATTTCTAACAAAATCACTTATAGTTACAAATTAAGAGGTTTAACTAAGCAAACAGTGTGACAATCGAAATAATATATATATATTTATTTTGAAATTAGACATAATAATCTATAGATTCTGTTCCATGAAGAGCATAGCTTCAGAACATAAAATAATGTGCTTTACAGTTTATAAACCAAACACACATACTTGATCATAACATTAACAATAAGTTTCAAATAGTTAAAAATGGTTGAACATATGAACAATATGTGCAACAAACAATAAGTTTTTGTGAAGTTCTGGTTTATTGGCAGTAGATTTTTGCATTTTATAATACATTATAAAGTGTTTTACAATGAAATCAAACCCATTAACACGCATCATGCAACTTGAAATCATCAAATTAAAATAAAAATGGTTGAAAACTTGAAGAATTTATGCAACAAAAACAAATTTTCATGTGTGTATGTATATATAATTACAATATTAAAATGTATTCATTTAGATTGCTTTGCTTTCTGCTTTCAAGCTTTTTTTGAAGAGCTTTTTCCTTTCTGGCTTTTTTTTATCAGCTTCTACCTTTTCTTTTTTTTTTTTTTCAATGCATCACGCTTCTTCTCAGCAGGCTTCTCGATGGCTTCTTTGCTGGTAAGAAGCCTATGTGATGTGATGGCCCTTGACCTTTTTTTTTTCATTTTTGAGGAAAGCAAGTGATAGCGAAATGTCAAAAATCTTGCTGATCTAAGAGCTTCAGTTGGCTTCTAGTGTTGCGAAATTTTCACACATGAGGTTTTCACCATCTCCGAGTTCCAATTGGCCTCGGGCATTACAGGTTCATTGCTTAGGAGGGTGTCCAGTAGTAGTAGTATTGAATCTGCGACGTCATTACTTAACTCTTGCAGAAACCAAGCTCCGACATGTGTGTGGGTGATACACATGATACACAGTGGACAAGCTCGTCCAAACGGTTCTCTTAATTTAAAACATCCTTGGTACCGGTATCGATTGATTGATCTACATCTTCAGGTTTTGACCTCGTAAAATCGCTCACACAGTGACAACCACGCTAGATAACAATCTTCTCAACTTGCAAAGACGATATCGTAGTAACCACATGTACACCGAACAACCTTTCACTCGTGCAAATCTCAAACAATTCATGCATTATACATTCTAAGGCTGACATAGAATCAAAGTAAACCTTATCGGTGTCAAACATCGAAACTGACACCATCGGAGAGTCTCCTCCGATACAAAACTATCGTTTACAGGAAGTTCGAAGACATTTATCTCCTGTAACCGCGTCACTATTAGCGTTTGTGATGTGATAGCATCAGTACCGAGACCATCACAGAGGCTAGCCCTACAATTAAAAAACCGTGTCAAACGAACATCAGTATAGAGGCGAACCTTCTCTAAGCCCACACCTACAACTCGCCTCAAAGGATGCCGTGCGTAACAGCTCAGTGCCTAACTAGAATGCTGCTTTTGTTTGTCCGGTCAGATCTCAGTTACTCTATCTGACAGCGTGCATAACTTAAAGGTTTTCTCGCTCTCGAGAAGCACAAATGGATTACACCGTAAGACATATCAGTTTCCCCTGACATAGTTGCGGTACCTGTTCTTTCAAAGAAATACGGATAGCAAGCAATCCTAAGAAAAAAGAATACAGAGTAAAAGTACTAAAACTCGTCCGTTTACATATGTAATCCTTTTTCTAGGTGATTCGATGAGATTTTGTATATGAGTCGAATCATGTCCAGTCAGTCAACATCAAGCCAACCAACAGTGAGTTTAAGAGTTAACTTTTTCGGTTACAGTGATTATAGAGTTAACCTCTTATGTTGGATTAAACATTTTGTAACGTTTTACTAGCGGACTTCAGACTTATTTTCTACGGGAGAGTCGAGTGACTGCCCGTATACATTTCCATACCTGTAGACAAACAGAACGTAACAGAACACACCATCAAATCTGTTACACTTTCATTATAGCTTTGCCATTTTGAGCATATAATTGTGAAACACTTAAAACACACCTTAAAAAGCGCAAACTTTCTTTAGAGAAAATAAGTCCAGGGTAGTTTTTAATCGGGGTCACAAGTGCAAAAAAGCACTCGAGTACAAGTTTTCAACTATTGAAAAAGTTTAGATCAATATTCAAGCATAAAGAATTACAAATTTAGGCAAAGACACACAGTCAGAAGCATCCATATACATCTAAATCAAACCACCAATCAAGATGCAGGAATATCATAATGCCAACCACGGGATTACATCTTGGGTCATTGATCTTCTGTCACAACACATTATATGTAATAATTCATCGACTCTCCAGTTAACTTTGCCAGTTAAGCGTGTCAGATGCCAAATTGTATTAATCTGTATTTCTTTTTGTGACAAGTTAGAAAGGAAAAAAATAATGTAAAAGGAAATAAGTGGAGGTAAAATAAAAACCTCTCACAAGAGGCCAAGAGGCCAAACTAATTTATTTAGACCAAATGGCTTGGAAACAGTCCAATTTTTGCGAACCAATCAGGAAGCAGTTCATTCGAACAATTCATACCGAGGTCACGTGACACGGTCCTCTGACTATGACTCTATTTCCGCCATTTGACGAGCAAAGGAGCCGCTCCTGTAGGATTATTTCATGTATACCGTATTGAAGGGAAGGTAATACAAACCTACAATTAAACATTCTATTCGATGTCAAGACAAAAAATATCATAGTCCAGAAATGCTGTGTGGTTATTTATTGTCCCGACAGAGCTTCAAAAAATTATTCATTTACATTCACTTCGTAAGTACAATTTTATAGCTCCATATTAAATATGAACAGCTATTTCGCCACACACGGAAAAAAGTTTCGGGGCCGCCCTTTAACAACACTACCAGTCGTCCTCAACAAAGACCTATCAAGACTACAAGAAAACACACTACAACTCACAACTAGGGAAGACCTCGAACACCTAAGATGCATCGCCCAGAACAGACAGCAATGGAGAGAACTGTCGACGAGAATCCGAAAAGCTGCCGAAGCGCCCCCGTCGGACGACTGAGACGCGGAAGGCCCTAAGTCAGTAAGTAAGTCATATTAAATATCATATGCACTTAATCTCTTGATTGAAAAAAAAAGCAACAGTTAAAAAAAAAATTATCGACAGTAGCAAGGGACATAACCTATGAAAAAGACTCGCAATCTGAATGATTTGATTGGCTTTTTGTTGTCATTACTTTTCTGTTTTGGAGAGGAACCTATTAGATTGTTGATGTGTCAGAGAATAGTTTGGAGGGAAACCTGTTGACGCTAATTATGTGTTATAAAATTTGAGAGTGGAACCTATTGAGGCCGTTGATGTCTTATATAGAATTTTTTGGAGAGGAACTCATTTAAGATCTTTATGTGTTGTTGAAAAGTTTAGAGACGAATCTAACGAAGTTGTTGATGTATATTATAAAATAATTTAACTGGAACCTACTGAGGTTGTTGATGCGTGTTGGGGAGAAGAATATATTTAGGTTATTGATGTGTTGGACAAAAGTTTGGAGAGGAACCTATCTAGGCTGTTGATGTGTTATAGAATAGTTCGGAGATGAACCTATTGAAGTTGTTTGCATCTTATAGAATAGTTTGGAGAGGAACTTATTGAGGTTGTTGATGTGTTGGAGAATAGTTTGGAGAGAAACTTATTGAGGTTGTGCATGGGCGTTATAGAAAAGTTTGGAGAGAAACCTATCGAGGTTGTTGATATAAGTTTTAGAACAGTTTGCAGAGAAACCTATTGAGAACAGTTTGAAAAGAAATCTTAAGGCTGTTGACGTGTGTTATAGAACAGTTTGGAGAGGAACCTGTTAAGGTTGTTAATGTGTTATAGAACAGTTTGGAAAGGAATCTATTGAGACTTTTGATGTAGGTTATAATATAAGTTTGGAAAGGAATCTATTGAGGTTGTTGACGTGTGTTATAGAATAGTGTGGAGAGAAACCTTTTGAGACTGTTGATGTGTGTTTAGAACAGTTTGGAGAGGAGCCTGTTGAGGCTGTTGGTGTGTGTCAGAGAATAGTTTAGAGAGGAACCCATTGGTTTTTAATGTGTGTTGGAGCATAGTTTAGACAGGAACCTACTGATTTTTTATGTGTGTTGGAGAATAGTTTAGAGAAGAACCTATTGATTTTTTATGTGTGTTGGAGAATAGTTTAGAGAGGATCCTATTGACTTTTGATGTGTGTTGGAGCATAGTTTAGAGAGGAACCTATTGATTTTTTATGTGTGTTGGAGAATAGTTTAGAGAAGAACCTATTGATTTTTTATGTGTTGGAGAATAGTTTAGAGAGGATCCTATTGACTTTTGATGTGTGTTGGAGAATAGTTTAGAGAGGATCCTATTGACTTTTGATGTGTGTTGGAGAATAGTTTAGAGAGGATCCTATTGACTTTTGATGTGTGTTGGAGAATAGTTTAGAGAGGAACCTATTGACTTTTGATGTGTGTTGGAGAATAGTTTAGAGAGGAACCTATGGATTTTTTATGTGTATTGGAGAATAGTTTAGAGAGGATCCTATTGACTTTTAATGTGTGTTGGAGAATAGTTTAGAGAGGACCCTATTGATTTTTTATGTGCGTTGGAGAATAGTTTTGAGAGGAACCCATGGATTTTTTATGTGTCTTGGAGAATAGTTTGGAGAAGAACCTATTGAGGCTCTTGATGTGTGTTGGAGAATAGAGAGGAACTTATTGAAGGTTTTGATGCGAGTGAGAATAGTTTAAAGAGGAACCTATTGAGGCTGTTGATGGAGAATTGTTTGGAGAGGAAGATAATGAGGCTGTTGATATGTGTTATAGAATAGTTATAGAGTGAAACCTTTTGAGACTAGATGCGTGTTTTAGAATAGTTTAGAGAGGAACCTATTGAGGCTACTGATGTGTTATAAAATAGTTTAGATTGGAACCTATTGAGGTTGTTGATGTGTGTTACACAACAGTTCATAAGGGAACCTATTGAAGTTGTACATGTGTGATTTAAAATTCCGGTAGTTTGGAGAAAAACCTGTTGAGACTGTTGATGTTGTTGGAAAATAGTTTGGAGTGGAACTCGTTTACCTAAGCACCTTCGTCAGTCTTCTCCGTCTCTTCTTTTCAGATTTGTTAAGATTTTATAATGCAACCTTATATATTCTCACAACTTTAGATATACATGTATTTTAAGGAAATCATACTTTGATTAGTGAAATGAGTTTAATGCAAATTTATATAAAATCAATTTTCATTAAAATAATATGTATTTTAAAAACTGGCCAAGACATCTTGGCTTAGGCTTATAAAATATAACCATGAACATGATAAAATAATCATCATCAAACATAAAAAAAAAAAAAAAATTAATTTGACATACATGTTGCTTGTTAAGAATAAAGAGTACCACTATCAGTTCTTTCTTTTCAAAGCCCAGTTTCAGGTAGTCAGTCAGTTGAAATTCTCACAAGTTTTCTTTCTCCCAAGAGCATGAAGGCCTTCTTAAAGAGAGGCTAGTAATTTAACTCCCATTTTCTACTTTTCTTTTCAATGAACAAATACATGTATATCTTTTTTTGCTCAGGAAATAAAGTACCAAGATTTTTTAGTCCTGTTACTTTGAGCTTAGAAGAAATATCCCCCCCCCCTTTTTTTTCCAATAAAAAAAAAGAAAAGAAAAAAAAGATGTATACAGGAATTGAAAATGTTGACCCTTCACATGTTAAAATAAAACATGAGAATATACAAAATAATAATATACTCAGCAGACATAAAGAAAAGTTAAAACATAAATCTACGCTAAAATGATTGCATAGACACATTAAACTTATTTTAAAATGTGTGCATGAAATTCTTGATTTGTAATAACACTATCAGGAACAATATGAGAAAGACAGGGGCAGATGAATGTGAGAGAGAGAGAGAGAGAGAGAGTGAGTGAGAGTGTGTGTGTGTTTTAATGCCACTAAAACTTTTCTCATGAGCAAATATGATCACACAAAAATAAATAATAATAAAAGAAAAGCAGTGAAGTAAAAGATTATCATAATACAAGAACTATATTTGAAAAATAAAGACTAACAATTGTAAAGGGCATGTGAAACCCAAAAAGTCTAATGTCCTTGAAATTAGCAAACCACTGGTTAATCCTTGTTTAAAAAAAGCTTTTTTCATAATTCACATTATTTTACACCTTAAAAAAAAAAATTGCAGGGTGCATTCCTGCAAAGCTTTGTTATTATACCAAGATCTACTGCAAAGAACAGCCATAGAAATATTTGGAACTGTTGCCTTACCACTTACAAAAAACCATCCTGGTCACAGGACACAAAAATTGGAAATTACTATCCTTATGCCTATAGAGTTACAGTACTACAGTGATAGTATGTCATCAGATAAAAAAAAAATCTCTCTCTGAACAAAATAGATCAAGCCACTGGAACTGAAGGTCAAGTTACTGTCTCTGGAGATTGACCTCTGAAGGCGTTATCCAGAAACAAGTTCATATATCATTCATGCATTGGACCCTGAATCCGTGTGCAACATAAGCTTAGTCTGAGCCTATACAATAGTGAGTCTGGGGTAGGCGTTGGCCCAGTTACCAGAGGTACACTTCGGACTTGGATAAGGAATTATTTTTCTTTTTTAAATAAATAGAATAAATCTTTTGAAAAAAAGAACACAAAAAGTAGTCCCATTTTGTGCTAAAAGTTGTTCAAATCAAAGTAGTCATTAAAAGGTATTTTTAAGAACCCTTTAAAAAAAAAAATTGGGCAAGAGCATAATTATATGTATGTACAAATTTACAAATTTATTCATTTGGCGCAATTATAAGAAGTTTGAAATTGAAAGCAAAACAGCAAACTAAATATTCAACATGTTATTCTCATTTTTGCAACATTCATTCACCAAAGTAATGAGCAGTGTCATGAGTAGACAAAAACTTATACAAACGTCTCACTTCATTAAATATTTAGGAAATGACATTTTGTTTAATTATATTATAAAAAGATTTAGAGTGATATAATCATGTCAGATAGAAAATTGTAAGTGTTTAACTATGTGACTTGTGAGACAACTTGCATGATTCAGGCATAAAGACAAGGAATCTTTTGAAGGTAATTCTTCTAAATACTTGTAGTGACATTATTTTTATTAGCTTTATGATAAAATATCTCAAGATAAAAGTAAAATTTGTACTTTTTTTCCGCCCCTATGAAAGGAAGTTAATACATGTACAATATTAGTTTCTTACCCAACTTGAGCAAGTCACAACCTATACCAGTGCCTGATGTAACCAGATTGCCTCATATCAATTACATGTATACATCTACAAACAGCAGATTAAAACATTGGAAACTAATTTATTTCTTTCAAGAGATTAACATGGGATCCCATTTGACTTGACTCTGTACCAACTCAAAGTTACAATTCAAATTTAAAAAAAGGTCATGATTTTATTTTTCTCTCAAATCAACATGAAACAAAACTTCAGGCTAAGGAACCAACAAAACAATGGAGAACAGCTTAGGTGGGACAGATTTTTTTTCTATACCTGCCACCAAACTGGTTTTACTGTAATCAAAGAGAACAGACTTTCAAGCAGCTCAAATTCTTGATTATTGAAAAAATACAATAAAAAATGATATTCTTTTGTACGACACTTCAAACGCAATTCAAAGCAATTGTTTTTCGGCACCACCATTCCAACCCATTTCACCTACACAATCCTTAGTTTCATCAAATAAGATAGGATTAGGAAATGAGCAGACCTGAAGTTTCAGAGAAGAATATTGCATGTACAACATAGCAATATCTACAAAAATGTACTTATAACTATGTATTATAGACATATATTTAAAATGATACGGATAAAAACAAAAAGTGCCTAGAGGTGCACTGCTTTGATGGAATTCATACTAATCATAAATGCCCACACCTAAGAGATCCACCAACTCCAAAACAGTGGTGTATTAACACTTTTCTGACTGGCCTAAATTCGGGAATTTCCCCTTCCTGCCTGAAGGTTTAAATACTGTTTTGAATAAAATTTCAGTGGCATTTTATAAAAAATTATATTTTCTGAACTGTTTGTTCTTTTGCCACCAAATTTTCAGGAGAATTTCATATATAATTGTATATTATGTTTATCAATATTTTATCATTATACATATCATGTGGCCAGTGGCGGCCAACTTGAATTTTGAAAATTGTATTGAAAATGAATAAAAAAAATTTTTTTTATATAAAAAAAATATTTTTGGGAGTTATTTTCTCTAGTATGTGTGAAAAAGAATGTACAGAGAGTGTGATAGAAAGATTCCAGATGAAGTAAACAAATTGCATGCAGAAAAAACATCAATAACAGATTGCAATGGCCAAGAACATCACACGCAACATTCAGAAAATTCAACTTAGAAAAATTCACATACCAATAGATAGAACTCCACAGGTTTGGGTTGACTTTTTGTCTTCGTGAACTTTCCTAGTTTATTGTGGGTACTGCCTCCTTGCAGCCCCATACTGTTCTTGAGTATGATATAGTCTAAACGACTAAAGCATGGGTAAACACACAAAGATAGATATGGGCCTTGTATCGGGTTTTGATCACGGCCAAGCCCCCTGCCACGCCTCCTCCTGGGCTTATCCCCACCTGCATCTACATGAACTTCTTCCTCACTGCTCAAATTACTTCTTCTAGTCTACTACCGCTAGTACTACCACTTCTTGATCTTGATCTAGATCTAGAATTAGATCGAGATCTCCAGGAATTATCACTGTCTGGACCCTGACCAAAGCTTTCCCAACTAGCATCACTTCCTAACTCCTCTTCTGAATCGCTGTCGTGACGGACTTGTTCGTCATTCATTATTTCCCTACAAAAAAATTTAAAAAAATGTGATGTTTCTCTCAAAATCTCAGTGTAAACAGCTACGGCGCCATTAGCGAACTCTCCTGTAGTAGGAAACCACATAAGGTCTATTATTAGATTGGTGAAATTCCGTACACTAGGCCTGTATACGAAGCTATGCATACGGCGACTGTAGTCGCCGGCAGGCACGAAGGGGGGATTGCACTGGCGACTGGAGTCGCCGTCAGACAGAAAAGTGTTAAGTCTGTGATGTACATACATGTACTATTTGGCTAATTTGCATATTTACAAATTACTTTAGGCAGTTGAATCACTTAAGGGACAGCTCCTTAATTCTAAAAATTGTCATGATTAGACTTATAAAAGTTCTGTCTTAAAAAACGGGAAAAAATTAGCCTAATTTCAAAGCCAAAAGTGATAAATTTTTTTTGTAACCTAGAGATCTTTAAAGGTAAAAATAATTCTTGCAAACTTGGGAAAAGTATATTGACCTGATACTGAAAGAATATTAGATACTTCAAGATTTTGGCCAGTAAATAGTTGTATTATCTGGAAGCTGTCAATTACCGGTACACAGTTGCGAAATTTAAGGAAACAAATTTAACTATACATATTTGCAAATATATCAAAATATGATATGTTACAAAGGAACAACTTGTCTTGAACAAAATATATAGGGGCAAAGAGGAAAAAAACTTCTTACTTATGCCGTTTTTTAAGGCAAATAACTTAAAAAAATAACAGAAAAATAATAATTTTATGGCATTTCGTTTTATTTTTTAAAAAAAGAAAACCACAGCATCTTCAAATAAGGACTAAGATCCCAAAGATGATTAAAAAAAAGGGAGCAGGTCTGGCCATGTGGCCAAAACACCTTTGAAAGGTTATTCTAGCCATGCAGCCTAAAGTAAGGATGGAGACAGAACACTAATTTATATAAGGCATCACATCTCCAAAACAAGATGTGACATTAAAACCTCCAGATATATGTTCTTAGCAAGGCAAAACTCATGAGAAAATAAGTAATTAGAAATCTTGAAGTAAGACCGGTGTACAGGACTGATGTAGAAATAGCAGACTAGATTCTCTGGTCTCTTAGGCTAATCTGATTGTGGTTGTTCTAATCTAGATCTAGATGAGACGGATTTGGATCTAGATTTATGTCTAGATAAGGATCTAGATCTAAATTCTATCAAGGTCTAATTTAGATCCTTGACAAAATCTAGATATCGAGATCTAGCAGCTAAAATCGAGCTTTGAGAATGAATGAGACATCTGATCTAGATCAAGGTCTAGAATCTAGATCATCTCTATCAAGGTTGAGATCTTCTATAAACTCTAGTCTTTCAGGAATGGTCTAGCTTTAATATCTTCAGAAATGACCAACACCACTATTTCAGCTGTTAGGCCTTGCCAAGCTAGATTTCTAGATGTAAATTTTCAATTCATAGCAAATTTTTTACAATCTACAAAAAATGCATATATATAATAATTGTGAATTAAGTAATACAGATGTCTATAGCTACCTATTACTAACATTTGATAAGTTGTAGACAACCATAACTTCATGATCATAAATCAAATGAATGTCCTTGTAAGCAAACCACACAAACTCAACACAATCTAAGATCACAAACTCTAAATAAGGGCGGAATGAGGGTGAAGAGAAGAGGAGTGCTTTAAATCGTGGACCAAGATTAAATCCATGCTCTTAACCTAAAAAGTACAATAATTTTGACACACTAAAGGCAACAAAAGATTCATGATTTGCCGGCTTCTTCTTCTTTTAAACTCTCCAATAAATATCTCTGCAGTTTTAATAAAGTATCTTGACTCGGCTTTCTGGTTACAATGCCACTGATATCCTGCTTTGACTCTGTGGCACACTCCGTGACCAAAGCTGTCAGTTTTGCTGCCACAGACTTAGGGGGTGTGCTCAAGAGTCCTCCATATGATGCAAACGTCGTTCCTCGAAACACTTTAGAACAAACCACCTATTCAAAAAAAACGACAACAAACATTTAAGTATATATATAGATATATATATATATATATGAAAGAGAAAGAGAAGAAGAGAGAGAGAGAGAGAGAGAGAGAGAGAGAGAGAGAGAGAGAGAGAGAGAGAGAGAGAGAGAGAGAGAGAGAGAGAGAGAGAGAGAGAGAGAGAGAGAGAGAGAGAGAGAGAGAGAGAGAGAGAGAGAGAGAGAGAGAGAGAGAGAGAGAGAGAGAGAGATATGTTTAATTGAATAAATTAAATATTTTAATTGAATTTTACGAAACATCCCATTAACTTTGTTTGGGACATATCGTAAAACAATTAAAAGACATTGAACTAAGAGTATTTCCCTCAGCCCTGATTTTAACCTTCTATAAAAAAAATGTGGAAAAAAATGTGTTGTCAAGGCAATGGAAGCAGTATGTGAGTCAAGCTTCTATCACATTCTACATCATAGTATTCTATTCTATTCTATCCGAAAACATCATTGATGCTTGTGTTGAGTTGGCAGTATATGAGTCAATCTTCTTTCACATTCTGCATCATAGTATTCTGTTCTAATTGTATAACACCATTGCTGCTCCTGTAAAGCAGTCAGTATGTGAGTCAAGCTTATCTTCTTCTTTGTAGAAGCAATGCATTTCAGCTTACTTCAGTTGTCAATGATGAGCGAAAAATAACATCTATATCTTTTCAACTCTTAATAGTTGAGTTTACAAACTGCTTCAACTTGTTCTTTCTTCTAATGCCTAATACATGGACTTCGACTCACAAAGCTCAGAATGAATTTCAAATCTTTAAAAGAAACTTGTCCTCACTGAGCCTTAGAACACAATTAGTACATGTACTTCATGCATCCAAAATTTCCTCTAAATATGCTTTTCTTCCCATGCTGTAAAATTTAAAATTATATTTACGAAAAAATCCTCAAGCTCCAAAAAAAAAGGTGAACCTTGTTAGATACAAGCATTTTGGAATAAAATCAACCAAAACTTAATTATAACAGGGGCAACTTTTAACACCCTTTTTTTCACAAAAGAAATTTATCAAACCTCTTTATTATTCTCTAGTATTGGAAATTTGAAATAAAAGCTAAATGCTTATGGGAATCAAGTAAATATTATTGTCCAAAATTCAAATACCATCTAGAGCCAATCATCTAAACATTTGACTAACAATAATATGTTCTTTCTTCCTTCCCAAAAAGCTGATATAACTAACCAAATAAGATATATATATACTTTCCTGTTGTAAGCACTATATTTTGTAAATGCATTGCATATGAAGTCTTCAACAATGTTCGTCTATTTAATCTTGACACCCCACACTTTATATTTGTTGCTACCTTGACACAGTGGCCATAATAACAGGAATGCAAAGTAGTAGAAGGGGTGGAAGAAAAGAAATGTGAGCCGTTAAGGTGAAGAGGTAAAGAAAATAATATATTGAGGACTGACTATTCAGTTTATCCTTGTCTACTATCTGTATCTCACCTGTAAGTTATTATTTGTCCTCATTTCTAGGCATTTCCCGGTCTTTATATTGCAGAAGCCTTCGCAATCATAGAAAACACACTCAGCATCACTGCCACAGACTTGAGAAGACATAATCCTGCTGAGCGCTTCATCAGCAAACACTGTGTCAGAATCAATGAAGCGAACCTGGCCACTTGGGGTAAATCCAAAATGTGGTGATTTGGTGTCACACAAGTGTAAAGGATGCTCCATTGTATCCATGCGTTGCACCAGTTCTAAAATCTGGATAGCCAGCTTAGCACGGTTGCTCCATGCTGGGAACTCCGAGTGCAAAAATGGAAACAAGGCGTCCAGTGATTTAAATGGTGGAAAATGTTCTGCCATGTATAACGGTCCACAGAAGTTATAGATATTTGGGAAAACTTCCCATTCACTGAACACACGTGAGATACGAAACTCATTCTGCCTCAACAATGACCAGTAAATACGGGCAAACACAAGATTGGTGTGAGGACCTCGAAACTTCTCTGGATAGTCCTCGCCCCATATAACACTCAAAAGGTCCTGGTCATCCCTTGCAAAGTAGCCATATTCATCGTTGAGGTAGTCTGAGGTAAGTATAGATAGACTCTCCGAGGAAATAAAATATTCAAATGGGTCGACCGTGTTTGGATCTACCTTAGGATTTGTTTTCACCAGTAGCTCCTTTCCAGCCTCTGCTAGATGTTTGGCGAGAGGTGAGCCATTGAGACGTGCCATCTTCAGCACTGCTGACACTGTCTTCCCTGGCACACAATGATCTTTGCACTGGACTGCTATGACATGCTTACCTCTCTTGTAGTTGAGGCACTGTGAGAATTGAATACTCTGCTTGCGACATAAAGGCTCACATAGATCTCCAATTATCTCTTTACGCTCATAAAGCTTGCACTGAAGGATTACAGAAATCATTAAGTAAAATGCATATATAATCTTTCATCACTACCTGTGAAATTATCAACTTTTTACATCATAAAATAGTTGCAAGACAAACAAGGGTTGGTGAAAAAGATTAATAAGAATACTGAAAAGACTATGTCTTTTTCCTCTTCAAATTAATTTTTAAAAAAATATTGAAAACTATTTATTAACATAGTGAGGAACAAAGATGCAGAGTTTAAATAAAGCTTGTATTTATACACTTTAAGAGATGGATTGCTCTCATTACAAGCAGTATCTCTAATGCTCTCCAGGTCCAAGCCAAGATGTGCAAAGTCAACCTTAGCCATTGTAATATTTTAGTTTGTCATAAGTGATTGCCACTATAGTTCAGCTCTCTGCACAGAGCATTATTTTATTAAATTTTTGCAAGATTCTCACACCTGATTTCACTTGAATCCTAAGAAATTGCACTTCGGTTTTCAATCCTTGTCTCAGAAGAATTTCACGAGGCTAGGTTGATTGTCTGTGCGACAAAGGTAAACCCTATAAAGTTTAAGATTTCACTGATTTATATACAGTGGAAACCTCAAAAGCCGAAGTCTGATTATTCGAATTTCTCATAAACCGAATTTTGCAAGATGATAGTTTTTTTTTCTCTTTGGCTTTGTTAGAATCGGACTCGTATTTCGAAGTACTCTTAATTCGAAGTCGATACCACCTCATAAGGCATCACAAAAGTACTAGTACTACTAGATGCATCTCTCAAGCAGCCAATCACTGCCCAAGAAAGGCTGGTCAGTGCCCTAACAAACCAAGAAGGGAGCAGATGCATTAACAATTAAGTGCCAGTAGCAAGTCTGTACTGATACTGATAGCAACGGGAGAAAGGGGGTCTTAGACTCTGTTATACCCATTTTTGTAATTCGAATACTCTTAGTTCGAAGATTTAATCCATTCCCATACAATTCGAATTATGAGGTTTCCACTGTAAATACTAATATTCCTGATATGTTGGTATTTTAGTAAAGATAACATAAGTGGACATGGAACAAAGCCTGGGGTGATCTCAGAGTAAATGTTTCACCACAATTCACATAGCTACCAGCACTCCCAAAACACGGGTGAAGGTAAACTTAGGCCAAAGTAATGTCTTGTTAGAGATCTTGTGTACCACTAAATCATGCAGTGAAGCGAACATTACAGAATTCCTACAACATAAAGCTGTAAAACATTTTGAAATAATCTAGTTTCTATTCCTTGTAACAGATGCACAATCTGAACAAGAAAATCAACTAGTATGGCATTCCAAGCTCTTGGAAGGCTATGATTTCACTTGAGGTAGTTTGAATGAATGTTTTTAAAACTCAACTTTTTTGCTTGTCTATTGAACTTTAATGGTCTTCTTCAGAGACTTTTTAACTCATTTGCGACGTTTCCCGTCACAGTGACGGGATAGGCCTCTTGTTAGCTGCGACGTTTCCCGTGGCTCCTACGGTATCAACTTTGACCCCTCATAACTCCTATACTAATCACGGTAAAGCCACGGGAAACGTCTGTAAGCATAGTGCAACACTCTCTCGTCATGCAAAGTTTCTTCGTGATACAGTTTCACATTTTTTGTTTATGATGGAAAGGGACAACCACTCGTCGAGAGGTCCAAAAGTGAAACTAGATCCAAAACTGACTCTGACGCCATGGCTTCTAAACAAAGTAAAAATTAAAAAAAAAATGAAAATGTGTGGTGTTTTAGAAAAATTACATAAAAATCTTTTTTTAGCATATCTTTTAGTTGTTTATTTTATTCAAACCAGCATATGTTGTTATTATGTGTCTCAAAATTTGATTAAGATTGCTTGAATACTTTTTTTTTTCACAAATTTTTAAAAATACCCAAAAAAGCCCAGTCACAAGCCCTCAAATTATTCCCAGACACTCAGTCCCAAGTGAGTCAAAACAGGCTTCAAACCTTTTTCAAATACATGTATAAAGAAGTTTAGCTCTAATTTTTATTCACCTTTCAAAGATAGACTGAAAATCTCAATTTTCTCTTCTTACCACATCCTCTATTAAATGCTTTGAATCATCGTTCTCACAGGGTACAGCAACTAATCTCTCTCTCAGGCTGAGAACCTTGCCTGATGGAGTAGTCCACACGATTAGCCCCAGCACAATGAGAAACACAATCAAAACTTTTGGTCGCTTTCTCACTTCTGAAGAAAAGTTCAGCAGAAAGTATTTAAGCCTGGATCCAGACATCCCTGTTCTTCGTCTTAGGCCAAAAGCACTTGCTTTGAAATCTTATTTTCCATCGAGTGCAAACCTGTATATCAAAATGAAGCGAAACAAACAAAAATACATTAGTTGGAGCTGGACGGGCAATATTGTTTGCTCAATACATTTACATGATTTTAACCTCTTGCTTCGAAATCAGTGCTTCAAAAAAAATTAAAGAGATGAAAACATGGTGCTCATTGCTATCAAGGTCAATGGAACATTAAAATCATGAGAAATTTGATTAAAACAACGAATTGATTGGATTGTATGTCTTGAAACAAAATACTCAAGTCAAGACAAAAAAAATGAAATATCGTATGTCCACAAGTCCCTGACAAAAATCTCCACAAGATTGGAGGACATGGTTCTATAGGCACATTGACATTCTAACTGCCTGCCAATTTTGAACAATGTGGTAATAAAAACAAAGACCAAAATCACTTTCCACAAAGCTTCATAGAGATCTAGCAATAGCTCTTATAAATTAACCTTCCTCGAAGCCGTTATCCAAGTATTGTACAAGATAAAATCTTTCAGTTGCACAAGGCAGGAGAAAATGAGCAGATAATATTGATAGATAGATGCTGATGCATCAATGACAGAAAATTCATGCACCTTTCGCACAAGTAAGTCATTTGCAACACAGTGAACAAACTAATCAGTCCCAACTTCTGAAACTCCAAAAGTCCCACACGGCAATGATTTGATGCTTTTTTTTTATTGTCACCTCAATCCCAACTCTTTGAGTGGCAGGGTTTCTCAAACTTTCAAAATACATGGATGCAAGTATTATTTTAATTGATGCTATAAATGGCAACAAATTCTTCTTCAGATGACCAAATGGACCACTATAAGATTAAACTACATAGGAAAGCCAAGCAAGACAGTCATGATTAACCTGACTGCTACATAAATTATGAAATGCATATATATACTAAAAACAAAGAACCAATATAGATTGCAAATCAACCCATATTCTATAGACCTGTTTCTATGTGTATACCTTTTCTCCCGATGTTTTATGAGGACTCATTTGGAAGCACACAAAAATTTAAAAAAAAATCAAAAAAAAAAAATCTGTGAAGTACTCATTACTTGATTTTATTAGGTCTAATCAGACTTTTTGATAATCCCAAAATCTGAAAACATGTAAAATACAGTTTATGCTCAAACCAAGTCAATTGTTTATGACAATAAACCTATATTCACTAAAAGCAGCTCAATTTAATTTATATCATATTCTTTATTTCAATATGATTATAACATCTAAGAATGTCAGTTGTATGTTTACAGTGCCCATAAACTCCACAGCCTTCTAGTTCTAGCAATGTCAGTTGTAAGTTTACAATATCTCCGTTCTTTTTCCTTCTTTGACTCTCTTTAAATACTTTGCATCAAATGAACTAACCTTAGACCCGTCCTCAGGTTTAACGAGCTACGTGTACAAGTATTGGCAAATCCACTATAGAATGCGTTTCTACTAAGAAACTATGCAATTGAAATTCAAAAAGTCCCCAGTGGGCTGTTAAGAAATGCTTGAAGTGTATAAGTGTTGGGCACCTAGGGTATAGGCTACTTTATGTCATTGTAGAGGAGAGCAAAGTGTTGACATGCAGGGAGAAGACAATAAAAAGAGGGGGGGGAAAGGGGCTGGGAGCGGCAGATGTGCATGGGGAGATCATGATGCAGGGTCAAAGAGCCAAAGAGGCGGTAATTTGGGCAATGGCGGGAAGGGTGAAGAGTGGCTTATTTTTAAAAACAAGGGATATAATTACAGATGAGTCCAAATAATTAGAATCCGCATAGTTCGAATTCTTAGATATTTCGAACTCGTTTAATTTTACTGAATATTTCTCTATTTAAGCTTTCTTACAAAATATCATTTAGTTAGAATTTTGAAATACAGATCCGGTTAATTTGAAGCCATTTTGGCGTGATTTTGTTTATTCTGTCACAGTGAAAGCATTTTTCCAGGCCTGTAAAACAAAGTACATGTAGTACATGCTCCGCACGGCAGGTGATTCTGGTGTGTGTGTGTGTGTGTGCCCACCTACGTTACAGGCAAGAGTCTGCAAGAAAGCTACAAGTACAAGAGAGAAAGGGGTTAGGCCCACCCCCATCCCCCCTGTGCACACGCAAGATATTCCTGATCTGTCATCCACATTTTTTTTTAACTCTCTTTCTCTTTGTATTCTGATAATTCGCATTTCAAGTCCTCTTTTTATTTGAATGACTTGGAAAGAAACGGACTCAACTGTATGCAGTAATTTTACTTTTGGTTGGTTACTTCCCTTGTGGTGCCTTATCTCAAGGCCCCAGCGAACCTTGCATTCAATGAACTTTATAAAAATGACCAAACCAGTTTGTTGAGTCTGAGCTGTACTGTAGTACCCATAAAATCCATCTATCTCTAGTACAGGGTGTCCAGCAATATCTCAACTTAAAATTTCCTACCTTCTCCAAAAATTTCCTACCTAGGTTTTGAAAGAATATCCAAAGTCGGTTTCCACTGCGCGAGGATAATCGATAGAGAATTTGCAGGGACATGTTTAATAATAGAAATGATGATTTTAACAGAGCATCTATGCAATTGAACGTTTTTAAAGCGGGAAATAAATATAAGTTACCACACCTGCCAATCTCAAATCAGACAGAGTAATTTTTGACACACGCCCCTCCCCTCCCTTGCCCTTGAAATAAAACAAAAAGTGATTGTACACAGAGCCAGAATTTTTTTTTTCTTATTGATTTAGTTTTTTTTTTTTTTTTTTCTGAGCTCAGACTAAGATGTTGAATAACCTGTAGCTCTTCTACAGCTGTGTTCCCCAAATGTTATTGCTTTCTGTGTCTTAGTGGTTCGACTGAGGTACCATAAAGGTTTACTCATCAGAGTATACATAAAGGCTTATATTCCATCTTACATATTGAGCACTGCCCTCCTTATATTTAATCTTTTCGAGGCATTAGAGCTGAATATGATCAATATCGATTAGATCTAAAACTTCTCACTAGGCACCAGCTGGTCGTGTAAAAAAAAAAAAAAGGCAAAAGATAACTAACATTTAGATCTAAATTTATAATTATTTGCTTTGGAGTTTAAATCACCCACGATATTTGTAGTCTCGTGTCATATCATGCCAGGCTTTGATCATAAAATCTAGATCTACAATTGTAACCCTCTAGAGATCTAGCTCCATTTCGGATTATCATCGATCTCAAAACATGTAGGCCCTGGGGCTACTCGACTAGATTTAAATAATGTATTTTGACTCCCCGGGCCTCCACTCCCCTTCTCCCTCTATCCCAGTAAAAAGTCGTATTAGGTTTTATCAGATGGAGATAAGAATGATCCTTCGTTGAAAACAACGGCTAGGTCTGGGTGTGAAGATGGAGAGAACGAAACTTTTCGGACGAAACTACATGAAAGTAAAAAAATCGATGGCACCGATAACTTGGATGGTACAACTGCAATACAAATCTCGATATTCGATTTAAAAAGTTAATAACAAGACATACACGATATCAATATATTATATCGTCCAGTTTTATACTTTCGCACAGATCGATAGTTGATATTGGATGACGGAAAAATAATGTACTCGTCGTAGAATAAACTTTTCACTATTTCTTTTTCCGTAAAAATTTATTTTAAATAGGCTCAACCTTACAGGATCACATGAATGTTCAAAATATACTAAATTCCGTTCACTTATGGAAAATTCTCTTCTATTTATAAATTTATAACTAATACCTACAAAATTCTAGATTTAGTTAAAAATAGACCTTAACTAGACCGAGATTAGTATCATGAACAGTTTTCTAGGGTTAATTTAAATTTAGATCTAGATCTAAATCTCAAAGTAGGCCCAAGTAATTATGGATTCTAGAATCACGTCTTTAAAAGACCTGGAAAAGCGCTATTTATCTTGAAGATACTAAGCTAGATATATTCCACACGGAATTCTGTTGGTTAAATGAGATCAGGATGAAATGACAGTACAGTCTCGAAAATTCATGTGCAATTTACGTGGACACACCCGACTCAGGAACTATCAATGAGAAATATGAGATTGAGAAGCTTGATCTAACTATCTCCCGGCAAATAATTCTTTATTCGCTTCTAATCTATGGTATCCGTTGCTCGTTCACTTTAGGCGGAAAGCGCTCCAATTGCCACAAGAAGAGAACTAACAAGTAAAGCAAAAAAAAAAAAAAAGCACGTTGAACAGTGCAACACATTAGAAGCGGCACAAAGAGTGCTCCGCTATTGAACACCGCTCGCTCAACTAAACGCCGGACAATCGCATTTAATTTAATATCGATAACTAATTTAAACTTGAATACCGTAAAAAGTGAAATATTGGGAAAAAAAATAAGTGTTCGATAATACTGTATCGAACCACAAGGCAAAACGATCAGAACTAAGAGGGGTAAATCGAGACCGTGACGTAAAGCCCTAAAGGTCAAGCCCGCTTGCCGTAATTTTGACGGAATCGCCCGTTGGCATAATAAATTACGGCGAAACCGTATTGTTGGCAGGTCTGATTATTATTTGTTTTTCCTCCATTTTTCCGACCTCGATGGTCGATTTCCTACCATTTCCGACTCTTCCGACCTGACAATCGAATTTCCGACTTTTATCCGACTTTTCCGACTTGCTGGACACCCTATAGTAAGAGAGAGAGAGAGAGAGAGAGTGAAAGAAAGAAAGGAAGAAAGAAACAAAGAAACAAAGAGAGAGAGAGAGAGAGAGAGAGAGAGAGAGAGAGAGAGAGAGAGAGAGAGAGAGAGAGAGAGAGAGAGAGAGAGAGAGAGAGAGAGAGAGAGAGAGAGAGAGAGAGAGAGAGAGAGAGAGAGAGAGAGAGAGAGAGAGAGAGAGAGAGAGAGAGAGAGAAAGATGTGTTCTTCAAGAAGAAAGTTACAATTCTTGTATTTTCTGTTTGTGGTGCTGAAAAAAAAACTATAGTTTGAGATGTGCATATATATATATATATATATATATATATATATATATATATATATATATATATATATATATATATATATATATACATACATATATACTGCCTTTCTTTGCTCAACTATTCCTTTATGTTTTTGCTAAAAGTTGTATTGGTTTTCACTTAAAGAGTGATTATAGATTTGTAAAAAAATGATGGAAAAGAGCAGTTGAACAAATTTTTAAGGGAGTAAGCTTCTGAAACCTATAATCTCCATAAAGGATTTTAGATTTTCTTTTTTCTGTTCTGGGACATCAACTTGGGGGATAGGGTAATTTCTTTTTTCTGTTCTGGGACATCAACTTGGGGGATAGGGTAATTTCTTTCTTCTGTTCTGGGACATCAACTTGGCGGAGAGAGTAATTTCTTTTTTCTGTTCTGGGACATCAACTTGTCGAAGAGGGTAATTTCTTTTATCTGTCCTGGGACATCAACTTTTCGGAGAGGGTGATTTCTTTTGTTCTTTTTTTTTTTGTTTTTGCATATAATTTTTGTGAACAGATATATCCTTTTAGTTTTACCTGTTGTGGCATATAAACTTAGTGGATAGGTGCCTTTTTTTTTTTCTCTTGTTCTGGCATTTAAAATTGGTGAATAGGGTAATTTCTTCATTCTTGTTGTATTGCAGTGACATGGTGGATTTAGGGTAATTTCTTTTTTCTTGTTCTGGAATATATACTTGATTGGTGTATAGGGTAAAAATTATTAGTTTGTCTGATATGAATTTCTTTTTTCTTCTTCGGGCATATAAACTTGGTGGAGTGGAAAATTTCTTTTTTTCTTGTTTTGGCATATAACCTTGGTGGATAGGGTAATTTCTTTTTTTCTTATTCTGACATATAACCTTGGTGGATAGGGTAATTCCTTTTTTTCTTATTCTGACATATAACCTTGGTGGATAGGGTAATTTCTTTTTTTCTTATTCTGACATATAACCTTGGTGGATAGGGTAATTTCTTTTTTTCTTATTCTGACATATAACCTTGGTGGATTGGGTAATTTCTTTTTTTCTTATTCTGACATATAACCTTGGTGGATAGGGAAATTCCTTTTTTTTGTGGAGCTTAAATGTGGTGGTTACATTTATTTGATTTGAAACAATACATCGACATCGTACTGGACTTGTAACTGACAGCTCTACCTTTAGTGAAAAGATCAACATGGTCATTACAAAGACAAAGAATAGGAATAATTTTATAAAAGGTTTACACAAACAAAAAAGAACAATTCTTCCAGTGCTTTCATTTGAGAAAAATACCCACTTACCTGTTTCAAGTATCACCAAAAAGGCCTCAATGACAGAATGAGTAAGAATTAGAGGGCACTTGAGTATTTTTCTGTTTTGATGCTTTTGTTTTAGACAGAGTATCCTAGGACATTATTTTATTGCTTTAAAGTTGGTTTCATTCCCTATAGGTGCCTTTTGTCAGTGACTAAAAACTTAAATGGCTTTTTTACAAAAATAAGCATTGGGGTTAAAGATAATGCTTGTATTATTTTTTGCAACAAAAAATTAGACAAGATAATAAGGCAATGCAATGCAACAGATCTGGACCTTTAGCTGCATACATTTATAACCATACTTAAATCTTTTGTAAACCCTATGCATTGCTTTAAAAGACTAGGGGTTTCATCTTTGGTGTTACACCATACATACCACCTGCACCCTTCTCTTCTTCTATATCAATATGCAGTTTACACATTTTTAATGCCAAATCAGTCGCTTCTTCAAGTAGGTGTATGCAATTTACATCTTATTGTATTTGTAATGTTCAGAAAAATATAAAACCTACATTCTAGATATAGCACTTCAAAATCCCAAAAGATGTTTTAGCAATAATTGGTAGGCCTACAGAATACATCAAATAGTTTCATATTTTCATACAGTGGTTCTGATTTATTTCATCTCAGAGAGGCCAGAAATTCAACACAGATTTAGCAAATAGTCCAACATGTCTATAAAATACACATGTAAATATAGAAGCTTGACAAACATAGGCTATAGACTTCTCAATAAATTTAACTGGCATTAAATCTAAATATAAGTTTGCAGTTTCATAACTTTTAGACCTGATATTATTATAGTACCGGTATTAATTATAAATTATACTTAAAAAAAAAACCCTCGCAATTTGCAATTTCTATGCCTAGATCTAGATCTATCTGGTGTTATTTGATTGAAGGGCATAGTTTTTAATAGCAAAAAAAAATAAATAAATAAATAGAACTGTTATAGTAGGTAAATCTAGCTCTAATGTAGATTCTAGAAATCTATTAGCTCTAGATTTTAGTAGAATCAATCAAGATCACCAAATGTATGTAAACTGGAACACTTTTTGAAGTTGTAGAATCTAGTTGTCAAAAAAAAGCACTTCAGATAGCACACAAACTGAGAAGAAACCCTTGATCTAGATCTAGACGCCCAGGTGAAGTTGGCCTGCAATTTATTGTAACCTGACAGAGGGGGGACTAGGAATTTGCCAAAGTTAGGGTAACCTAACAAGTCTACAAATGCCTGAGTTATAAAAACTCTTTATAACAAGAAAAACAAGTTTGACCCTACAAAATAGTAGTGGGCATGCAGCTTACCAGAAGTGTCGTAATGCAAAACAACATGCCTACCGGTACTTCATTCGATAGCGTCTCTTTCTGGCATTCTGACGTTTCCGAAGAAACAGGTAAATTACCTTCCTAATCCTATACCAACGTGGCACGGAAAGTAATTATCTTTACACCCCAGGTCGCCTCTAGCCATCTTTTTTTTTTTCTGATTTAGTTTTGAACAAAGAATACAAACGAAGACCAAGTCAAATTTTGTTGTTGTTAAACCAGTCATTATTTTATTTAGCAGTGCAATTTTACAAATCTGAGCCTTAGAGGTTTCCTATACATTTGGGTTACTTTGAGTTGTGAGAGAAAAAATCTATTGGTAATCATTATGCAATACTGACTTACTGACTTATTGCCGTGTCGCATCCCAGTTCACCGTCTGTGACGCTTCGGCAGCTTTCTCTATCCTCGCAGAGAGTTCTCGATAGAAGCCATAATGATCTTTATTTTCAAACAATTAAATTACGTGTATAGAAAAAAACTGTATTAAATTAAATTTAAAAAAGAAAAAAAGCTTGATTACTGAATGTCCTCGAAAAATGATGTTTATATTTACAGTAGTGTTGCTCTCAGTGGCAGCAGCCATGTCCCAGCGTGCCTCAGTCGTTGTGACGGTCCAGATCAGGTAGTGAAGGCAACTGAAAAAGAAACCAGAGCATAATGGGAAATATACTATCATGTATGCCTTGTTTAAAAATCCGTCGAAGTGATCTTCAACTCAATTGAAAAGACGTAAAGGTGTAGCAAGTTGAAACATCTAAATAGAGAGAACCTAGACTAGAACGCCCTTTATGGTCTTATCCTACCGTTATAGAAATAACTATAACCATGTTAAACAGTCTCCAACAGTTGAGAACATCTTGAACAGTATCCAACAGGTTGTGAACATGTTAAACAGTCTCCAACAGGTTGTGAACATGTTAAACAGTTTTTAACAAGTTGTAAACATGCATTTTAAACAGTATCCAACAAGTTGTAAACATGTATTTTAAACAGTCTCCAACTGTTGAGAACATGTGGAACAGTCTCCAACAAGTTGTAAACATGTATTTTAAACAGTATCCAACTGTTGAGAAAATGTTAAACAGTATCCAACAAGTTGAAAACATGTATTTTAAACAGTCTCCAACTGTTGAGAACATGTTAAACAGTATCCAACAAGTTGAAAGCATGTATTTTAAACAGTATCCAACCGTTGAGAACATGTTAAACAGTCTCCAACAAGTTATAAACATGTATTTTAAACAGTCTTCAACATGTTGTGAACATGTTAAACAGTATCCAAAAGGTTGTGCACATGTTAAAGAGTTTCCAACAGGTTATGAACATGTTGAATAGTGTCCTCATAATCCGTTCTTTTTCGATATTTCTCAAATACAAATATGAAGTTTACTGCTTCTTAGACATTGGAGTGTACCACGTGTTTTCTAGGCTCGTCAAACTTAAGTTCACTGCTGGTACAAGTCACAACATTAGTCAGGTTTTATCGATATATACGGAGGACAAGCGACAACTTTGTCCTCCGCTTGAAATACCAGTGTCGTATGAAGAGACTTTAAGGTAAGATCTTCTATATCTATATCTACATCTATCTATCTATCTATCTATCTATCTATCTATCTATCTATATATATATATATATATATATATATATATATATATATATATATATATATATATATATATATATATATTCAAATTTCTGAGGCAAAAGGCTTCTGAACCACAGAACCAAATGAATTCAAATGTTGTAGGATACCTTATCTATAGTGGTAAGATGCACATCTATAAAAGGAAGTGTGAAGTCTCTGTAGTTTTCTTGTTTGAAATTTTATTGATTCCTCATTTGAATACCCTTTATCGGTCCACAAACGCGATAATCAAATTTTTTAAAGCCAAAGGAAGTCTACTATGCACTGCATACTGAACAGCGATTCACACACCGTTCGATGTCTCAATCCGTACTATTTGTGGCCAAAACAGCTGATGGACAGACCCTTCCGAACGATTGATGCTCTTCAAAATTAGCAAAGAATCAAGATCTAGGTATATCTAAATCAAGAATGCCACGTAAAAGACAAGTGGGTGCTTCAATAGAAAGGTAAACTCCTAGTCAAAAATACCATAGAGAGAGACACAGATCTAGATCTAGATCGTCATCAAGTGAGAATAACAAGTCAGACTCAGATCAGAGAATGCTAGATCTAGGACAAGTAGATCTAGATCTAGATCTACTCGAATTTCTAATTCTACAACCAGAACAGAATCTAGATCTAGGCCTGCTTTTCAAAGTGTGCAACATGTAGGCCTACAAACAGAGAGACGCCAGGCTGCAGAAAATGATGCAAATCAGACCGCTTTTCACTTCAACACTGATCAATTCAGAAATGAGACCTCAATCGGAGACATGATCCAAGCCATGAAGTTTAGAGATGAATCTAAAGGTATGTGCTGCAGTAATGGAAAAGTAAATCCAGAACCATTTCCACCTCTTCCGCAGCAATTAGAGGTCCTGTTTGAAGGGACAACTGATCAATCTGTGCGCTTTCTGCAGGACATAAGGAAATACAACAGTGTATTCCAGTTGGCTTCTCTTGAATGGATGGAATCCACAGTTCCGAATTCAAGGTCAGGTTTGTCACCTCATAGGCCCTCAAGAACCTGCCGATGAAATGCAAGCTAGATATTTGCAAATCTACTTCATGGACGGAGACCAAAAAATTCAGAGAAGGTCTTCCATCACCGATGGACTTTGTAACAGCATTTTGTTGGACACTCAAGAAGCATTGAATCAGAATCACAAAAACGTGAAGGAGCTGAAATGTGCATATGAATTTGCAAGCTATCGCCTAATGGAAAATTTCCGAATTGTTATCAATGAAACAGTGCGACCATTAGGGACACATGAAAGGACACACAACGCACCCACACTAAATGAAGTTGCAATTCTTTTGCCAAATAATCCAGTCAGACACTGTGATATTGTGCTGCATACAAGATCTGATCAGCTGCAAAGGAATTCAGAATTTCATAAGGCCTATGACAGTTTACAGTGTCCTATACTTTTTCCACATGGCAGTGACAGTTCGAATCTTGTCATGAAAATTACCGGTCAGCACAAGGTAACGCAACTGCAATTTTATTGCTTCCATTTATTTCCAAGGCAAGGCAACCATTTATTGCAGGCACGTCGGCTTCCCCACAGGTTATTTTTCCTCCGGTGATGACAAATCTCTCTCCACAGGTGATAACTATGCATCTCTCTCTCTCTCTCTCTCTCTCTCTCTCTCTCTCTCTCTCTCTCTCTCTCTCTCTCTCTCTCTCTCTCTGACACTCCGTTCATGGAACGGGTAACCTATATATATATATATATATATATATATATATATATATATATATATATATATATATAATGTGCTCGGCAAAAAGAAGCGTTCACAAAATAATAATAATAATAATAATAATAATAATAATAATAATAATAATAATAATAGTTCATTATTCTCTTCCTCAGGTCCTCAGGCGGTGTGTAATCTCACTCTATAGGAAGCATGCTATACCAGAGCCTAGTTTAATGGAAACGTTCTGATATTACATTTTTATATTACGAGCTTTCTGATAATTTTATCAGTCGCCTAACCTTGTTAGCAAGGCAGATTTGTTTACGGCAGCGCGCAATCAGGGCAGCACACGCCTGGCTTGTAGGTCAGAACCTCAGGAAACCGGCATTGAGGACGCATGCAGGAGGAAGCCATGCATAGTGCATCTTGTCCTGGGTTCCAACAATGGCAGATAATGCAAGGATCATTATTTGGATGGTAGACCTCATTTACCTGGATCAGGTAAAGAAAAATCCAGTCAATGTCATGTCATCTTCATGGCAGCGGCCGCTATTGTTTTCAATGTCACTCTATAGCGCTGAATAAGATTCTACAGAGGCTATTAGTATTAGCAGAGGACGCCACAACATGAGCTCACAATGAGAGAAACCAGGGAACAAATCTGTCCTCGACTGGTTTCTGATTTCCATAAACAAAGGAGAGAGAGAGAGAGAGAGAGAGAGAGAGAGAGAGAGAGAGAGAGAGAGAGAGAGAGAGAGAGAGAGAGAGAGAGAGAGAGAGAGAGAGAGAGAGAGAGAGAGAGAGAGAGAGAGAGAGAGAGAGTTTAAGAATTTCGCCGTTTACTTACTAATTTATTTTTGAATACTATGAAACAGCGAAAATGTCTATGAAGCTTAAATCATCGGAAACGGACAAGAGTCTAGGCCAGCCTGCCCTGCTCTAGTCTAGCACCTGTCTTGAACTTGTCCTGCTCCAGTTAGCGCGCGTTTAGCGCTTGTCCTGTTCCAGTCTAGTGTCTGTATAACGCCTGTCCTGCTCCTACTTTCTGATGCTCCAGTCTAGCGCACGTCTGGCGCTTGTCCTACTGCAGTCTAATTTACGTTCTGATGCTCCAAGTCTAGCGCACTGGAGTGCTTGTCCTGCTGTAGTCTAGCTTACGTTCTGATGCTCCAGTCTAGCGCACGTCTGGCGCTTGTCCTGCTGCAGTCTAATTTACGTTCTGATGCTCCAGTCTAGCGCACGTCTGGCGCTTGTCCTGCTCCAGTCTAGCTTACGTTCTGATGCTCCAGTCTAGCGCACGTCTGGCGCTTGTCCTGCTGCAGTCTAGCTTACGTTCTGATGCTCCAGTCTAGCGCACATCTGACTCTTGTCCTGCTGCAGTCTAGCTTACGTTCTGATGCTCCAGTCTAGCGCACGTCTGGCGCTTGTCCTGCTGCAGTCTAGCTTACGTTCTGATGCTCCAGCCTAGCGCACGTCTGGCGCTTGTCCTGCTGCAGTCTAGCTTACGTTCTGATGCTCCAGCCTAGCGCACGTCTGGCGCTTGTCCTGCTGCAGTCTAGCTTACGTTCTGATGCTCCAGTCTAGCGCACTGGAGTGCTTGTTCTGCTGTAGTCTAGCTTACGTTCTGATGCTCCAGTCTAGCGCACGTCTGGCGCTTGTCCTGCTGCAGTCTAGCTTACGTTCTGATGCTCCAGTCTAGCGTACGTCTGGCGCTTGTACTGCCGCAGTCTAACTTTCGTTCTGATGCTCCAGACTAGCGCAAGTCTGGCGCTTATCCTGCTGCAGTCTAGCTTACGTTCTGATGCTCCAGTCTAGCGCACATCTGGCGCTTGTCCTGCTGCAGTCTAGCTTACGTTCTGATGCTCCAGTCTAGCGCACGTCTGGCGCTTGTCATGCTGCAGCCTAGCTTACGTTCTGATGCTCCAGTCTAGCGCACTGGAGTGCTTGTTCTGCTGTAGTCTAGCTTACGTTCTGATGCTCCAGTCTAGCGCACGTCTGGCGCTTGTCCTGCTGCAGTCTAGCTTACGTTCTGATGCTCCAGTCTAGCGTACGTCTGGCGCTTGTACTGCCGCAGTCTAACTTTCGTTCTGATGCTCCAGACTAGCGCAAGTCTGGCGCTTATCCTGCTGCAGTCTAGCTTACGTTCTGATGCTCCAGTCTAGCGCACATCTGGCGCTTGTCCTACTGCAGTCTAGCTTACGTTCTGATGCTCCAGTCTAGCGCACGTCTGGCGCTTGTCCTGCTGCAGTCTAGCTTACGTTCTGATGCTCCAGTCTAGCGCACGTCTGGCGCTTGTCCTGCTGCAGTCTAGCTTACGTTCTGATGCTCCAGTCTAGCGTACGTCTGGCGCTTGTACTGCCGCAGTCTAACTTTCGTTCTGATGCTTCAGACTAGCGCAAGTCTGGCGCTTATCCTGCTGCAGTCTAGCTTACGTTCTGATGCTCCAGTCTAGCGCACATCTGGCGCTTGTCCTACTGCAGTCTAGCTTACGTTCTGATGCTCCAGTCTAGCGAACGTCTGGCGCTTGTCCTGCTGCAGTCTAGCTTACGTTCTGATGCTCCAGTCTAGCGCACGTCTGGCGCTTGTCCTGCTGCAGTCTAGCTTACGTTCTGATGCTCCAGTGTAGAGCACGTCTGGCGCTTGTCCTACTGCAGTCTAGCTTACGTTCTGATGCTCCAGTCTAGCGCACGTCTGGCGCTTGTCCTGATGCAGTCTAGTTTACGTTCTGATGCCCAAGTCTAGCGCGTGGTTAACGCCTGTCCCACGGTTTCGAGGAGACTGTCTCTACGCGAGGCACTCACGAAGATTAAAGGTGGATGCTGCAGTTATCTAACATAAGATAGAGGCATGATACAACCAGTCCTGCAACATAATTGATTCAAACTTTATTCTCCACTCTAGCCCGTCCCTTCTCAGTTTGTTCAACCGTTTGTCTTCATGTTTTCGTCGCACCTTATTGTATTAATTGCCTTTCACCATTTTCAGTTTTCAGGAGAAGTTACCTTAACTTGATGTCCATCGAATGCCGTACATGACTGCTGTGAGTCAGCCCAGGTCGTGACAACCAGATGACTAACTAGGCATAAGATGAGTGCTGTTTCAGGTTTCATTATGGACCTGTTCTCCTGAAACAAACAAGATAAGAAATAAAGACAAATGAAAAGTATTCAAAATAGTATCGGTATAATCGTTTGTGTTGTTTATATCCGCCAACAGTGGCTAAGGTAAAATCTTGGTGTAGAAAACAAGAAATACCTGGTTATAGCGACGAAACCGAAGAGTGCCTGTCTTTGAAGAAAACAACAGTCCACGTATTCTCCTCTCTTTACACAAAAATGACATTTATTAACCTATGACGCTATAATTTCTTTACGCTTAGAAATAAAACGATGAAGTCAAACTGTTTTAAATTAACGTTTCTTTATAAAGATTACAGTTGGTAAACAATGTCGTCGAGACAGTCCGGGAAAAAGCGAGAGAGAGAGAGAGAGAGAGAGAGAGAGAGAGAGAGAGAGAGAGAGAGAGAGAGAGAGAGAGAGAGAGAGAGAGAGAGAGAGAGAGAGAGAGAGAGAGCATTAATAGTGTGATAACTGTAAGATTAGGAGTAAACACTATGACATCGATGTAGGCAGACTGGGTTTAACTTGGCCACAAGAGACAGCACAAGTTTAATGGACAGCCATGTTTTATGAACTGATCTCCGTAACTCTTTTATATTACAAGTTAGGTTAGAAAATAATGGATATGCCAGATGGTACAAATAGTTGTAGCTTAATCCTACATCTCCCTTTCTTTAGATCTTTAAATTCTGAAAGAGAAGAGATCCAAGTTTATGTATGTTACTGGAACAATTTTTGAATAGTCACTGTAGTGTTTAGGCTTATCATATCTCAAGACGAAACACATACAATTTTAAACATGTTAAACGTTAACAAAATACCACTTAAATCATAAAAGCTTCATCTAACAATTATGAAAGTTAACTTAATGCAGTTTGGCCCCATTACAGTAATTCAAATAAGCCTAAATTGAGTTGACTCTAAAAACTTTACATAATAGGTTATGAAAGTTAATTATTTTACGTGATAACATTTAAAACTTGACA
Organism: Elysia crispata; assembly: GCA_033675545.1. NCBI lineage: Eukaryota > Metazoa > Mollusca > Gastropoda > Plakobranchidae > Elysia > Elysia crispata. Next base: position 126,974 of record JAWDGP010001646.1, on the reverse strand, counting down.
GTGGACCGGCCAGACCTTGACCTCAGAACATCACCTAGATCTGTTTGTTAAAAAATTGAAAGAGTCTGCATTTAAGTTGATGTGTGCATCGCATTTGTTGTGGCCGGAGTGTTTGCGCAGCTCTACACATTTCCTACATAAAGACCATCACCTGTTGCACGATGCGCATACTTCTTTACGAATTATGTCGTGCATGACTGCAGCCTAACACGTGTCCCTTTTTTTTTTTTTTTTTTTTTTTTTTTGGGGGGGGGGGGGGGGGGTTATCTCACGGCCACTTCTTGTGATGTAGCATTTTAGTGATTGAATAGGGGCGTGATGCACAGATGGTGATGTATCACTAGATACAGTCATGGGCAAAGATGTTTTGGTTTTGCCCGAACCACCTTCAACCATAATCTCGTCAGTTGGTAGTGTCGTCATTGCTCGCACCCCGTGCCCACCAGTCGGTAACAGGGACTTCGCACCAGGGGTTTCGAAACCTTCACGGTAAGGGTGTAGACTTCGTTGCCGCAAGTGGAGTCTGTTTCGTCGGATTTATCCAAGAGGTGTTTGTATCAGATAAGGACCTCTCATCAGCCTCTTGGTCAGGCTCGCTTCTCGTCTTGTTGAGAACAACAGCTTCGTGGTCGTTTGGCTGCTTCGCCCACACCGGTTTGCCTTTCTTGGATGGTGGCAGAGGATCGGCACGGTGTTTTTGGTCATAATATTATTTCTGTTGCTCCTTCTCCCGAGTATCAGATTTTTTAATTGTAAGAGATACTGTCATCTTGGTTTGTACTGGGATATCATTGTAGGGATCTTGGTTATCAGCCGTATGCCCATCTGCAGTTGTGCAGGACTTGATCCCTGTTTCAACGGTGTCGTTCTGTAGTTTAAAAGTGCAATATATGGGTCTTGTGCCTTATTGAATAGGTTCTTTATTGTTTACACCTCTCTCTCTCTGCTTCTCCATTTCCTTGTGGGTGTCGTGGACTGCTGGTGCGGTGTTCAAAACCATACTGATCGGAAAACTGTGAAAATACACACGAGGCAAATTGGGGTGTATTGTCGGAGATGGCACTGTTCCAGGGATACCGTGTCTGGCAAAATATAATTTTGTGTGCTCACTTACTCTAGAGGATGATTTGTGTTTAAGAAGTGCAATCTCAATCCAACGTGAGAAGTGGTCCACTATAAGTAGATATTGAGCTCCCTTCCACTCAAATAAGTCCATTTCTACTGGTTGCCAGGGGTAATCTGGTTTTGGTGCAGTTTTCAACGGTTCTGGAAGTACTTTTCTGTATTGCTCACACACTGCACAGCGCGCAACTTCTTCCTCAATTTGCTTTGATATGTCAGGCCACCATACTGATACTTTAGCGAGCGCTCGGCATTTGGCAATCCCTTGGTGACTTTTATGGAGTTTAAGCATGATGTCTGCCTGCATGTCTTTAGGAATTACGAGTCTGTTGTTGTTAAAAAGAAGTCCATGGTGCAAGGCAAGTTCATGTTGAACGGTCCAATTCTTCTTCAGATCTGCGTTCTTCTTGCTTGACGCGGGCCATCCTGTTTGGCAGCAGTTTTTGGGTGTTCTGGTAATCTCATCTTGATCTTGTTTGGTCTTGATCTCTTTTAGTTTGCCCTTAGATGCTGGTAAACACTTCATGATAGCATCCACATTAGAGTGAAGCTCCTCTTCTAGCTGCAATTCGTTATCATTTGCTTTTTGGAGTGGTGCCCTTGACAAGATTTCTGCCGTGTAGAGATTTTTTTCCACACGTATACTCGACGGAATAGAAGAACCTCATCAACCTCATTCTACATCTTTGGATCCGAGGGGTAAGTCCATCAATGATTTACTTTTGCAGCAACGCGAGCAGTAGTTTGGGGTCGGTTTCAATTTTGAAATTCTTTAAACCTACAAGGAAATCAGAAAACTTCTCGGATGCCCACGTGACACCTAAGGCTTCTTTCTCTACCTGCGCGTATCTTGCTTCATTATTTGTCATAGACCTAGAGGCATAACATACAAGTTTTCACCTATCTTGATGTTTCTGGATTAAACGCCTCCCAAGCCTGACCTGGAAGCGTCTGCTGAGACCTTAGTTTCAAGATGAGGGCTGTAATGTGCCAAAACTGGTGCTTGGCAAAGGGCTTCCTTGATTTTCCTGAGGGCTGTCTCCTGTGGAATGAACCTACATCCAACAATTTTCTTGTTTTAGAAGCTCTCTCAGCGGGGTTGTAACTTCTGTCAGGTTTTCAACAAACTTGCCCACATCGTTAACCATGCCCAGCAGTCTTCCAAATTTAGATATGTTGTTGGGCTGTGACAGGTTTTTTGATTGCTTCCAATTTCTCTGGATCAATTTCAATTCCTTTTTGAGACACTATGTGCCCAAGCAATTTTACTCTGTCCTGTGAAAAGACACAATTGTCATTTAATGTCATCCCTGCCTCCCTCATCGTCTGAAGGACTTGCTGCACTCTCTCATCCTGTTCTTTTTGGTTTAAACCACTGATCAAAACAATCAAGTTGCATATCACGTCCGGTATTCCTGTCAACAGGCGGCTCATTTCTCTGTGAAAAATCGCGGGTTCAGAGGAAATTCCAAAAGGGATCCTTTTGTATACAAATCTTCCAAAAGGAGTGATAAAAGTTGCCAACTGATGTGACTCTTTCGCCAGGGGTATTTGATGGAAACAACTATTACAGTCACGTGTGATAAAAACTGTTGCTCCTGACAGTTTGGCCAACAGGTGATCTGTAGTTGGGAGAGGAAAGTTTTTCCTTTTCACATTCTCGTTTAGCTTTGTTAGATCTACACAGATTCTCACTTCATTGTTCCTTTTTTGGAACCACGACGATCGGCGCACTCCATTCTGTTGGCTCCTTTAGTTCTTCGATAATACTGTCGTCTTTCAATTTCTGTAGCTCCAATTTCACCCTCTTCTGTAAAGGCAATGCAATCCTCCATAGCTTAGCAAATGCGTATGGTCTGGCATCTTTCTTCTGCTGTATCCTGCAATCCTGTATTCCGAGGAAACTCTTCCAAGACCAGTAAAAAGTTCTGGGAAACTTTTCTTGAATACGTTTGATGTCCTTGGTGGCATCACATTCAATGCATTGATTCTTTGGAACATTTGTAATGACTGATTCGCAGGTCTCTCAAGCAATGGTTTCCTTAATCCTTTCAGCACATATATCTCTTGTTCTGTTGATTTTCCAGCCGCTAGTTTAAGATCTGCTGAAAACTTGCCTTTCACTTTGATTTCTGCATGTCCTGCACCAAACAGTTTTTTATCCGTTTTGGTGAATTTTGTTTCTTTCGTTATCCTGGAACTGGGTACAGCTGTGACATCAGCACCAGTCAACTTTGAAGCGTATCCATTTTCCTTTAACTTCAACTTTTGCATTCCAGACATTTTCTTTTCCTGCTGCATTCGTGACTGTGCCAATAAAGCTCTCTGTCTCACTATCAGTATCGCCATCATTCAGCACCTGAACTTGATTGCCGCGTTTGTATAATTTCAAGACACGTTTGCGAAATGTCTCTTTTTCTTGCAAATATAGCATTCTGCACCTAAAGCAGGACAACTCCCTCTTCTGTGGCTTTTTCCACATCTTCCACACTGCCGAACATCTTCATTCTCATTAAGTGATCCTTGCTGTTCAAGCGTGTATCTTTTTGGTTTATGATGTTTCCTATTGTAATGGTTGGATGCGCGTAGCTTGTCCACTGTACATGATGTAGACATTACTTGTGAATGTGAGCTCTGCATATTTCTGCTGTCGGACTCAGCGTAAGCTTCTTTTGTTTTAACATCTTTTTAGCTTTTGTCTTGTCACTGCATCACTCAGTCTAATCACTACTCTATTCTTGATCATTCTATCTTCTTCAGCAAAGTTACACTTTCTTACTAGCTGTCTCAGGTCTGTGACGTCAACACTCTCACTTTTCTTTCATAGTTCTGTGTTGATAGTTATGCCACTGGAAAACTTCCTTAACTACCCCAACGCAAAATATTTCAAACGCTTGAATTATGCGGTGTAAGTCCTGTGAATCCTCGTTACTCATTCGAAAACCTTCAAGGATATGTAAACCCTCAACACCTATGCAGGTCATGAAAACTGCGACCTGAAATTCTTTGTTTTCTTCTTTTAGTCTGGAGGCAACAGCATAATTTCTCCATTGTCGCTTAAATCTTGACCAGCTCTGATGCAGGTCAGCTCGGTTGCTGAAGTCTAGCTTAGAAGACTGGCAGGTTTGCAGTAAAATGTTTAGTGGTACTAAAAGCCATGCTTTCCCTTCCTGATTCTCAATCTGTCACGTGTACGTCAAAATCGACGTAGATCTAGATTCCAGATGTACTTACTTCAGTAATGTAGATCTAGTTGTAGAACATTAGTTGATAAATATACTTGATCCTTTGAAGGGCCACTTTACTCTAGATCTAGGTTTTCTCTTCTCTCTAGCTACCTCTGGCCAGAGTCCCTGTTAAGCAATATAACCTACATTAGATCTAAAACGATATCTGGATCATCTGCTGTTTTCAATGTGAATCAGATTTAGGGTTCTACTTTTAGATCACAATCTTCTGACACCATGTAAGATTAGGAGTAAACACTATGGCATCGATGTAGAAGACAGGGTTTAACTTGGCCACAAGACACAACACAAGTTTACTAGAGAGCCATGTTTTATTAAACTGATCTCCGTAACTCTTTTACATTGCAAGTTAGGTTAGAAAAAATGGATATGCCAGATGGTACAAATAGTTAGAGCTTAATCTTACAACAACAAACCATCATCACAACAAATACTTCTGACTAGAGAAATAAATATTGCAGCCTTACCTTTCGAATCTATGTAAACAGCAACCCCCCAATGTCAGATCCGTTGTTCAGTAAGCTTTATATAAAAGGCCTGTTTCTGTCGATTATTCACCCTAGCCAAGCTGTCCTGTCGAAATTGTGCAGTTATTGTTTTGGGGTGATTATAACCTCTGTCGCTATCGCGGCATTCTAGCCTCAAGTCAGAGAAATGTGAAGAATCAAATTATATGTTATTTAGCTCCTGAGTAATGCATAGAAATTGTGTAAAGTTTCACTTTTGACATTATACGTGACAAGAGCTCTAATATGTCATTGACAGAACAAGTCTGGAAATTGGCAATGTTTTCGAATGTATGAAAAACTAGTGCAACAAAATTATTGGTGACCCTGTAAAGATTCCTGACCTCACAGTCTGCTCTACATCCCTGTGATTGTACGGACAATCGATGCAGATGGAAGGATTTATAACATATAATTATCTCAAAATCTCTGCTATAATAAAAACTGAAAAGAATTCTAATTTTCGCAAACACGGCTAGAACTACTTTTAGACAGCATTACCACGTTCATTCGGTGTAAGACTTTGTGATACAGCAGTATTATCGTTTGGTCGTGTCACATAGAACTTAAGAGACATTGCTCGCCACTGATCTCTGGAAATAGCTGATCCTGCGCACTTGTTGCTGGAGCACCCAACATGTGCGATGTAATTGTAATCCTACCAGCTGGAGCACCCCACATGCTCTTAGATGTAATCCTATCAGCTGGATCACCCACCATGCTCTAAGATGTAATCCTACCAGCTGGATCACTCACCATGCTCTAAGGTGTAATCCTACCAGCTGGAGCACCCCACATGCTCTTAGATGCAATCCTATCAGCTGGATCATCCAACATGCTCTAAGATGTAATCCTACCAGCTGGATCATCCAACATGCTCTAAGATGTAATCCTACTACCTGGATCACCCACCATGCTCTAAGATGTAATCATACCAGCAGAAATAACTCAACATACTTTAAGATGTAATCTTACCATCTGGATCATCCAACATGCTCTAAGATGAAATCATTCCAGCAGAAATAACTCAACATACTTTAAGATGTAACCCTACCAGCTGGATCACCCAACATGCTCAAAGATGTAACCCTACCAGCAGAAATAACTCAACATGCTGTAAGGCGTAATCCTACCAGCAAAAATAACTCAACATGTTCTAAGATGTAATCCTACAATCTGGAGCAACAAACATGTTCTAAGATCTAATTCTACAAGCCAGAGTACTCAACATGCTCTACGATGTAATACTATCAGCTGAAGCATCCAACATGCTCTAAGGTGTAATTCTACCAGCAGAAATAACTCAACATGCTTAAAAATGTAATCCTACCAGCTGGAGCACCCCACATGCACTAAGGTGAAGTTCTACTAGCAGGAGCACCAAACATGTTCTAAGATGTAATCCTACCAGCTGGAACATCCAACATGCTCTAAGATTTAATCTAACCAACTGTAACATCCAACATGTTCTAAGGTGTAATCCTACAAGCTGTTCCTCTTTTAACGTTTACCAAAATGCCATTATCTTTTCTTCCGAAATTCTCTTTTGCCACCTGTTGCGTCTGAAGATGTGACCGAATTATTGCATTGTTCTTTTTATTTCTTTATTTTATTTTTAAATTTGATTCCTTGAGAATTTCTTACGTTGGTTTCTTCTTTGTCCATCCCTGCCACAAGATAATTATCTCCTAGTATTCCTAACAAGAGATAACTACTGTGTCCTTGTTTCTTTACACCAAACAACTACTGCCACCTTGTTTTCCTAGCACCAGAAAAGTACTGCTTACTTGTTTTCATATCTCCAGAAAACTGCTGTCTCCTTGTTTTTATAAGACAACTACTGTCTATTTGTTTCTATAGATGCAGTTCACTACTGTTTAGTAGCTTTTATAACTCCAGAAAACTGCTGTCTCCTTGTTTTTATAAGACAACTACTGTCTATTTGTTTCTATAGATGCAGTTCACTACTGTTTAGTAGCTTTTATAACTCCAGAAAACTGCTGTCTCCTTGTTTTCCTAACACCAGGAAACTACTGTTTTCTTAATTTCCTAACACCAGATAACTACTGTCTACTTGTTTTATAGCACCAGATAACTGCCTTTTTCTTGCTTTTCTATGACCATCTTATATACTGTTTCCTTGTTCCCTTACCGCTAGATAACTACTGTCTATACTGGTCTTCTTGTTTTCCTAACACAAGGTAACTACTAACTCCTTGCTTTCCTATCACCAGATAAATACTGTTTCCTTGTTTACTGTAATGTATTGTGCTGCAATATGATCTATTGCTCTGACTTCTTCACTCCGTATAGATGCGCATTTTTTGGATAGCGGATCGACTTCAATATATATTGACACTGTTTTATTTAGATGTATAATGTTTGTGTTTCAAGCCTACGAACTTAGTCTTGTTTATTGAACAAAGCCTGCACTGTGAGGAAAGTGTCCTTGAGCTTGTGTGGCCTAGATTCTTTTGGAATCTTCGAGTTAGTTCTAGCATAGTAATGATCCCGTCACTCATTGTTTACCTTGGGTCTGATTGGTTGTTATTTTATAGCGCATTACTCATCAAGTGTATCACGAATATTCTTGTATGAACATGTTATTCCTCTCTAAATAATTGGATACGATTTAGTATAAATAAAAGTCGAATTTATGTACAGTCAGTCAACCTACAGTAAGTTTAAGAGTCAACCTACAGTGACCTTAAGGGTCTGCCTACAGTGAGTTTAAGAGTGAGCAGCGAGTCAATGTACAGTGATTATAGAGTCAACTTCTTGTGTTGGATTAAACACTTTGCAACTGTTACGAGCGGACTTCAGACTTATTTTCTACTGATGAGTCGAGTGGGTGGCTGTGTATAGTTTCATACCTCTAGACAAACAAAGCCAAACAGATCACCTCATCAAATCTGTTATATTTGCCCTAACACCAGAAAACTACTGTTTACTTGTTTTCCTTACACCAGAAAAATACTGTTTACTTGTTTTCCTAACACCCGATAACTACAGTCTCCTTGTTTCCTTAACACCAGGTAACTAGTTTCCTTGTTTCCCTAACACCAGGTAACTAGTTTTCTTGTTTCCCTAACACCAGGTATCTAGTTTCCTTGTTTCCCTAACACCAGGTAACTAATTTCCTTGTTTCCCTAACACCAGGTAACTAGTTTCCTTGTTTCCCTAACACCAGGTAACTAGTTTCCTTGTTTCCCTAACATCAGGTATCTAGTTTCCTTGTTTCCCTAACACCAGGTAACTAGTTTCCTTGTTTCCCTAACACCAGGTATCTAGTTTCCTTGTTTCCCTAACACCAGGTAACTAGTTTCCTTGTTTCCCTAACATCAGGTATCTAGTTTCCTTGTTTCCCTAACACCAGGTATCTAGTTTCCTTGTTTCCCTAACACCAGGTATCTAGTTTCCTTGTTTCCCTAACACCAGGTAACTAGTTTTCTTGTTTCCCTAACACCAGGTAACTAGTTTCCTTGTTTTCCTAACACCAGGTATCTAGTTTCCTTGTTTCCTTAACACCAGGTAACTAGTTTCCTTGTTTCCCTAACACCAGGTATCTAGTTTCCTTGTTTCCCTAACACCAGGTAACTAGTTTCCTTGTTTCCCTAACACCAGGTATCTAGTTTCCTTGTTTCTCTAACACCAGGTAACTAGTTTCCTTGTTTCCCTAACACCAGGTAACTAGTTTCCTTGTTTCCCTAACACCAGGTAACTAGTTTCCTTGTTTCCTTAACACCAAATAACTAGTTTCCTTGTTTCCTTAACACCAGGTAACTACTGTTTCCTTGATTCCCTAACACCAGGTATCTAGTTTCCTTGTTTTCCTGACACCAGATAACTACTGCTTTCTCGCCTTTCTTACAGCAGATAACTAATGTGCCATTGTTTTCTTAACGTGTGAAAATAACTGTCTCTTTGTTTTTCTAACACCCTCCTAGACGTCCTCGAATCATGTGGATTGCAGTTATTAGTGGTGTTAGTTATAACATAACGTGATTGGCCAAACCAATCTTGTTACAGGTCAATCACATCACAGCCTCTTGTTACTGTAACGCCGATTAAAAAAGGAGGGAGTTTTTGTGGGGTATAAAGAAAGACATGAATTAAGAGCGTGGTGTGTGCATAGGGTATCAAGCCTTTGCGTTTATTGTTCGTGATTTTAATATGCTGTCACAGTGTCAGCTGAACTATGTGTCCAATGGCAGAAAAGTATAGGCTGGCGTAGAGATTGTTGAAAGAGTTTTTTACTTGATGTCTCACAAGTTGCATGAGACAATGATTATGGAAGCGCTGATAAGCATCGAGGGCGGATCTTGCTGCTTGGTCTGATTGTCTCCTTTCTCCTCTGTTGTCTCACCTACCATCCCACCCCACTCTCTGTGCTTAGTTATGATAGAACTACATTATATTTAGTTGTACATGTATCTATATAGTTACATACATGTAGTTTCTTTAAACAAAAGGACCACGCACTGACTCTAGAGGCTTTGGCTTAGATGGAAGACCGAACTAGACTCAAGCGTTTGCTTGTTTGAAATGAATTATAATCTTTTCCCGCTTTGTTCTCACCCTTGCCACCCCCTCCCCCCTCTCACATAGACACTAAATTAATTGCGTATGTGTTTTAATTTCATTGCAAATCCAAGCTTTCATAAAATGGATTTCTAATTATTGTAAACTGAAACTATTGTATCCAATCTACCTCTATTTGAACACTTATTTTTCTCCAAGCTTATGTCTATAACTGGTCGTTTCATAACTCTTAGAACAAAGAAACACATTTAAATAAAGTTGTCACGTTTGAAAAAAATAAATGTAACTTGTACTTTGTTTTGGCAACAAAAGTCTATCTAGACGCTTTGTTGTGAACTACAACACGCAAATGATAGTACAAACACAGGTAATCCGCTTTGCCACTTGCCCAGTCCAGAAGCTAACTGGATGTGGAAACGGTACAGTTATATCGGCCCTATCTGTTAGTAACTGCGTCGGCAGGATGAGGGTTAAAAAGTAATATTTCACCTTGATGATTTATTTTATTGATAGAACCGATCGATATTCCGATTCAGGCCGTAGTTCACAGGTTCATGCAGCTCTGGAAATAATCCGTACGAGATGCTTGGATACTCTCAATGGCGTGAAAGAGAAGATACACGCATGATTGCTCGTTCTGAGAACATACAAGCATGACTGATCGTTCTAAGAACATACAAGCATGACTGCTCGATCTGAGAACACGCAAGCATGATTGCTCGTTTTAAGAACATACAAGCATGATTGCTCGTTCTGAGAACATACAAGCATGACTGATCGTTCTGAGAACATACAAGCATGACTGCTCGTTCTAAGAACATACAAGCATGACTATTCGTTCTGAGAACATACAAGCATGATTGCTCGTTCTAAGAATATACAAACATGACTGATCGTTCTAAGAACATACAAGCATGATTGCTCGTTCTAAGAATATACAAACATGACTGCTCGTTCTAAGAACATACAAGCATGATTGCTCGTTCTAAGAATATACAAACATGACTGCTCGTTCTAAGAACATACAAGCATGATTGCTCGTTCTAAGAACATACAAGCATGACTGCTCGTTCTAAGAACATACAAGCATGATTGCTCGTTCTGAGAACATACAAGCATGACTGTTCGTTCTGAGATAATACAAGCATGATAGCTCGTTATGACAATATACAAACATTATTGCTCGTTCTGAGAACATACAAGCATGATTGCTCGTTCTGAGAACATACAAGCATGACTGCTCGTTCTGAGAACATACAAGCATGACTGCTCGTTCTGAGAACATACAAGCATGATTGCTCGTTCTGAGAACATACAAGCATGACTGCTCGTTCTGAGAACATACAAGCATGATTGCTCGTTCTAAGAACATACAAGCATGACTACTCGTTCTGAGAACATACAAGCATGATTGCTCGTTCTGAGAACATACAAGCATGACTGCTCGTTCTGAGAACATACAAGCATGATTGCTCGTTCTGAGAACATACAAGCATGACTGCTCGTTCTGAGAACATACAAGCATGACTGCTCGTTCTGAGAACATACAAGCATGACTGCTCGTTCTGAGAACATACAAGCATGACTGCTCGTTCTGAGAACATACAAGCATGACTGCTCGTTCTGAGAACATACAAGAATGATTGCTCGTTCTGAGAAGATACAAGCATGACTGCTCGTTCGGAGAACGTACAAGCATGACTGCTCGTTCTGAGAACATACAAGCATGACTGCTCGTTCTGAGAACATACAAGCATGACTGCTCGTTTTAAGAACATACAAGCATGAATGCTCGTTTTGAGAACATACAAGCATGACTGCTCGTTCTGAGGTCATACAAGTATGATTGCTCGTTATGACAATACCCAAACATTATTGCTCGTTCTGAGCACATTCAAGCATGGTTGCTCGTTCTGAGAGCATACAAGTATGGTTGCTCGTTCTAAGAACATACAGGTATGATTGCTCTTTCAAATGAACGGGAGGAGAAGACAACTACATTGAAGTAATGCAAACTTCAAAAGCTTCACACATTTTTTCCCTAAGAATACTTATCTGACGTGGAGTTCCTTCAGATCACCATTCTTGTGCTGGCATCAAATCTTTTCAGAAAACCAATTTCATTCTTGCATCAAGTTCCTTCAGAAAACAGTTTTTTGGCATCGAGTTATTTCAGACAACCGTTTTTATTCTGGAACCAAGTTCCTTCTGACAACCATTTTTATTCTTGCATCAAGTTCCTTCAGACAACCATTTTCATTCTGGCATCAAGTTCCTTCAGAGAACCGTTTTCATTTTGGCATCAAGTTCCTTCAGACAACCGTTGTCATTCTGGCATCAAGTTCCTTCAGGCAACCAATTTCATTCTGGCATCAAGTTCCTTCAGACAACCGTTGTCATTCTGGCATCATGTTCCTTCAGACAACCGTTTTATTCTAGCATCAAGTTCTTTAAGACAACTGTTTTCACGTTGGCATCAAGTTCTTTCAGACAACCCGTTTTATTCTAGCATCAAGTTCCTTCATACAACCCTTTTTATTCTGGCATCAAGTTCCTTCAGACAACCATCTTCATTCTAACATCAAGTTCCTGCAGACAACCCTTTTTTTTGGCATGAAGTTCCTTCTGAAAACCCTTTTTATTCTGGCATCACGTTCCTTCAGACAATCCTTTTTATTCTGGCATCAAGTTCCTCCATACAACCCTTTTTATTCTGGCATCAATTTTCTTTAGACAAACATTCTCATTGTTGCATCAATTTCCTTCAGACAACCGTTTTCATTTTGGCATCAAGTTCCTTCAGCCAACCGTTTTTATTCTGGCATCAAGTTCCTGCAGACAACCAATTTCTTTTTGGCATCAAGTTTCTTCAGACAACCAATTTCATTCTTGCATCAAGCTCCTTCAGACAACCGTGTTCACTTTGGCATCAAGCTCCTTCAGGCAACCGTTGTCATTCTGGCATCAAGTTCCTTCAGACAACCGTTGTCATTCCGGCATCAAGCTCTTTCAGACAACCCTTTTTATTCTGGCATCAAGTTCCTTCAGACAACCGTTGTCATTCTGGCATCAAGCTCTTTCAGACAACCCTTTTTATTCTGGTATCAAGTTCCTGCAGACAACCAATTTCTTTTTGGCATCAAGTTCCTTCAGACAACCGTGTTCACTTTGGCATCAAGTTCCTTCAGGCAACCGTTGTCATTCTGGCATCAAGTTCTTCAGACAACCAATTTCATTCTGGCATCAAGTTCCTGTAGACAACTCTTTTTTTTGGCATAAATTTCCTTCAGGAAACCCTTTTTATTCTGGGATCAAGTTCCTTCAGAAAATCATTCTCATTGTTGAATCAAGTTCCTTGAGACAACCGATGTTATTCTGGCATCAAGTTCCTTCAGACAATCGTTTTTATTTTGGCATCAAGTTCCTTCAGACGACCGTTGTCATTCTGGCATCAAGATTCTTCAGACAACCAATTTCATTCTGGCATCAAGCTCCTTCAGACAACCCTTTTTATTCTGGCATCAAGTTCCTACAGACAACCAATTTCATTCTGGCATCAAGTTCCTTCAGACAACCAATTTCATTCTGGCATCAAGTTCCTGTAGGCAACTCTTTTTTTGGCATGAAGTTCCTTCAGGAAACCCTTTTTATTCTGGGATCAAGTTCCTTCCGAAAATCCTTTTTATTCTGGCATCAAGTTCCTCCATACAGCCCTTTTTATTCTGGCATCAATTTCCTTCAGACAATCATTCTCATTTTTGCATCAAGTTCCTTGAGACAACCGATTTTATTCTGGCATCAAGTTCCTTCAGACAATCGTTTTTATTTTGGCATCAAGTTCTTTCAGACAACCGTTGTCATTCTGGCATCAAGTTCCTTCAGACAACCAATTTCATTCTGGCATCAAGCTCCTTCAGACAACCGTTTTCACTTTGGCATCAAGTTTTTTCAGACAACCCTTTTTTTCTGGCATCAAGTTCCTGCAGACAACCAATTTCATTCTGGCATCAAGTTCCTTCAGACAACCAATTTCATTCCGGCATCAAGTTCTTTTAGACAACCAATTTCATTCCGGCATCAAGTTCCTTCAGACAACCGTTGTCATTCTGGCATCAAGTTCCTTCAGACAACCGTTGTCATCCTGGCATCAAGTTCCTTCAGACAACCGTTGTCATTCTGGCATCAAGTTCCTTCAGACAACCGTTTTCATTCCGGCATCAAGTTCTTTTAGACAACGCTTTTCATTCTGTCATCAAGTTCTTTTGAACACCATTCGATCATCAGCAATATGTTTTTTTCACAAAGTTCTGTGTGCACAGTATTGCAAGGTGATTTTTCTTGCCTTCATTTGTATCATTTTATCACATAGTTAATGAGGGAATCAGAATGTAACGATTGGACTTTTCAGGCCGTATTAACTTGAATATCTCTAGTGAAACATACTTAGAATTTACACTGTGCTTTGTTTGTATCCGACATACCAATAAAATTTCTTGTAGAATAAATAATTTAAAGCAGTTTCAATATTATCAAATTGTCCACATTTTCTAGGACTTTCTGTTTGCTATTGTTTGATATAACCAACAAAAATTGCTCAGAAGATAAAGCGCCCGAGGTGTAGGAAGGAACTGAGAAGGTGATACCCCGTCCTCACCCCCTGACAGTGTGGGGGATAGACCCCACCATAGATGTCCCTGCAGATATTGGGGAGGACATTCAAACACAACAGCCACCACCGCGTCTAAGTTGGTAACATTTCAAAAATGATTTTTTCATGAAACGTTTCGCCTCTTCCATGTTTTTATTGATCAGTCTGTAAATCATCAAATTTATTGACCTATCTGTAAACCATCAGGTTGACTAACCTATCTGCAAACCATCAAGTTTACTGACCTGTCTGAACCATCAGGTTGACTAACCTATCTGTAAACCATTAATCTATGACCTGTCTGCAAACCATCAAGTTTACTGACCTGTCTGTAATCCATCAAGTTTACTGACCTATCTGTAAGCCATCAAGTTTACTAACCTGTCTGTAAAAACCATCAAGTTTACTGACCTATCTGTAAACTATCAAGTTTACTGACCTGTCTATAAACCATCCAGTTTACTGACCTGTCTGTAACCCATCAAGTTAACTGACCTGTCTGTAAACCATCAAGTTTACTGACCTGTCTGTAAACCATCCAGTTTACTAACCAATCTGTAAATCATTAATTTGCTGACCTGTCTGTAAACCATCAAGTTTTGTATTGAAAAGTATGCTAAAGATGTGCGAGTCCTAATTATCCTATTGTACCTGATAGACACCAACGAAGTCACTAATGTGAACTGCTGCAAATAAATAAAGCAAAGGAAAATGAGAAAGCTTTTTTCTCTAATGAATTTAATACAAAAGAAAATTATGCAAAAGGTGTGAAAAGAGATAACGAAACAAGCCAAAATATTCAATATTATTTTGTTTATTAATGAAAATATAAGTCCAATTTACAACGGAAACATTCATATTCAACAGTCATAGTGGATGTCCTGCAAGAAAAAAATCGTCAATTTTGAAATTTGAAATTAAGTTTTATCATGTAATGCTTTACCCTTCCCCCACCCTCCTCTCTTCTTCTCCTCATTTTACTTTCTTTTTTTAGTCTTTTCTGCTACCTATATCTACTCCACTTCTCTCTTTCTCTCCTCTTTGTCTATTTCTCTTCTCCCGTTTTTGTCACAAATGATCTTTCTTCACTTCTGCTCTATCTGTTCTCTCTTTTTCTTCCTCATGATTCAAATTTAATTTGATGTTAAGTCCCATTAAAAATAATGACCTGATACTTGATGAAGGTAAAACTAAACAATCGGTGATTATTCATTAGCAAAATGAAGAAAGAATCAGCCATTTTATTTCACATAAAAAACAAACAAAAAAAAAACAATTACGAAACTCACTAGTTTCCAATGTAAGTCTTGCAGTATACTTCTGTGAAAACTGGCACCGTCACATTAAGCCCTTATACAGAGAAAGTTATGTTATATTATTATCTTGTTTAAAACTAATGAGACGATCATAATGTTGATCGAACATGCGGCACCATCTCTTATTTGGTTAAAATTGTTCTGGAGTCTGCAGCAATCGTTAACGCCTTAACAAGATAAATATAACGGCACCTCTCGTTTGTGAAGGGTAGTCGCTCGGTCACCATTGCTGTATGCGGCCACCGAAACTATTACAGGAACGGGACAAGCTGGCACTGCACGTCGCGGCCTGGCCTGGGGTGTCACAGCGACACACAGTGCAGTCGTCAGGTCGGTACTCCTCGCCAAACTGGTGGAGATTAAGAGAAACCTCGTACAAGTACGGACTTCTAATGGTCGTTCTAGGAGAGAATAAAACTGAAACTAAAATGATTCAGGGATATCGAATATAAAACTTTTTTGTCGTGTAACATATCGATAGAACTTATTACATAAATAGAACAGATTTAGACAAAAAATTGTTACAAAGGCTTCACTATTGTGATTAGTACTTGACTGTCCCGTGGCTCTCTTTGGAAGGACGGAAGGGCGATTCTTATTTCCAAAGTCATCACAATTCAGTACAGTTTAGGTATTGCAAAGCTGGGAACACCAAGTCTGAAAACTGTGTGTCGAAACCAGGCAACCTCATATCAAATGGTATAATATAAGAATTTAAAGCAGACAAATTAATTGAAAGATGAACACACTGAGATTCTGTCTACTCTAATTCAAAGGTCCATACACATAGATGGTGTTTTCAGAATTATTCAAAGGTCCATACACATAGATGGTGTTTTCAGAATTATTCAAAGGTCCATACACATAGATGGTGTTTTCAGAAATATTCAAAGGCACTCACAGCTAGATGGTATCTTAAAACTTATTTTCAGCCACACAGAGACACACACATTGTTAAAATCCATAGGCTCATTTTCAACAAAACACAGACATACACATTGATGGAAGCTTTAGGCTTATTTTCAATAAAACACTGAAAACACATTGATGGAAGCTTTAGGCTTATTTTCAACAATACACAGATATACAAATGGAACTTTAGAGTCATTTTCAACCACACAGAGACAAACACATTGATGGTATCTCCAGACTAGTTCATAGTCACACACGCAGATTTTGGTATCCCCTGGATTAAACAAAACCCATTAAAACATGTTATTTAAACTTGAAATAAACGTTTTCTTTCACAACCTAACCAAGCCAAGGCATTACTAAATCGGTGGCTATGATATAAAAGTCTAGATAAACCATAAAAACTGCACAATTCTGTTTCTTGGGTCTTTGTAAGGAAATTTCTTAACATTATCTACGATATTTTAAGCAATTTTAAACACTCGCTTTTAGCTGTGGGAAATGTTTGATGTTCTAGACTAGCTCCTTCCACTGTAATGTGTGATGTTCTAAACTAGCTCCTTCTATTGTAATAAGTGATGTTCTAGACTAGCTCCTTCTATTGTAATAAGTGATGTTCTAGACTAGCTCCTTCTATTGTAATAAGTGATGTTCTAGACTAGCTCCTTCTATTGTAATAAGTGATGTTCTAGACTAGCTCCTTCCACTGTAATGGTGATGTTCTAGACTAACTCCTACCGCTGTAATGTTTCATGCTCTAGACAAACTCCTACCGCTGTAATGTATGATGTTCTAGACTAACTCCTACCGCTGCATTGTGTGATGTTCTAGACTAGCTCCTACAGCTGAAATTTGTGATATTCTAGACTAGCTCCTACCGCTGTAATGTATAATGTTCTAGACTAACTCCTACCGCTGCATTGTGTGATGTTCTAGACTAGCTCCTACCGCTGTAATGTATGATGTTCTAGACTAACTCCTACCGCTGTAATGTATAATGTTCTAGACTGACTCCTACCGCTGTAATGTATGATGCTCTAGACTGACTCCTACCGCTGTAATGTATGATGCTCTAGACTAACTCCTACCGCTGTAATGTATAATGTTCTAGACTAACTCCTACCGCTGTAATGTATAATGTTCTAGACTAACTCCTACCGCTGTAATGTATAATGTTCTAGACTAACTCCTACCGCTGTAATGTATAATGTTCTAGACTAACTCCTACCGCTGTAATGTATAATGTTCTAGACTAACTCCTACCGCTGTAATGTATAATGTTCTAGACTAACTCCTACCGTTGTAATGTATGATGCTCTAGACTGACTCCTACCGCTGTAATGTATAATGTTCTAGACTAACTCCTACCGCTGTAATGTATAATGTTCTAGACTGACTCCTACCGCTGTAATGTATGATGCTCTAGACTAACTCCTACCGTTGTAATGTATGATGCTCTAGACTGACTCCTACCGCTGTAATGTATAATGTTCTAGACTAACTCCTACCGCTGTAATGTATGATGCTCTAGACTGACTCCTACCGCTGTAATGTATAATGTTCTAGACTAACTCCTACCGCTGTAATGTATGATGCTCTAGACTAACTCCTACCGCTGTAATGTATAATGTTCTAGACTAACTCCTACCGCTGTAATGTATGATGTTGTAGACTAACTCCTACCGTTGTAATGTATAATGTTGTAGACTAACTCCTACCGCTGTAATGTATGATGTTGTAGACTGACTCCTACCGCTGTAATGTATAATGCTCTAGACTAACTCCTACCGTTGTAATGTATGATGTTGTACACTAACTCCTACCGCTGTAATGTATGATGTTGTAGACTAACTCCTACCGTTGTAATGTATGATGTTGTAGACTAACTCCTACCGCTGTAATGTATGATGTTGTAGACTAACTCCTACCGCTGTAATGTATGATGTTGTACACTAACTCCTACCGCTGTAATGTATGATGTTGTAGACTAACTCCTACCGCTGTAATGTATGATGTTGTACACTAACTCCTACCGCTGTAATGTATGATGTTGTAGACTAACTCCTACCGCTGTAATGTATGATGTTGTACACTAACTCCTACCGTTGTAATGTATGATGCTCTAGACTAACTCCTACCGTTGTAATGTATGATGTTCTAGACTAACTCCTACCGCTGTAATGTATGATGTTCTAGACTAACTCCTACCGCTGTAATGTATGATGCTCTAGACTAACTCCTACCGTTGTAATGTATGATGCTCTAGACTAACTCCTACCGTTGTAATGTATAATGCTCTAGACTAACTCCTACCGCTGTAATGTATGATGTTGTAGACTAACTCCTACCGCTGTAATGTATGATGTTGTAGACTAACTCCTACCGCTGTAATGTATGATGTTGTAGACTAACTCCTACCGCTGTAATGTATGATGTTGTAGACTAACTCCTAC
The DNA here is from genome assembly GCA_033675545.1 of Elysia crispata. Classification (NCBI taxonomy): domain Eukaryota; kingdom Metazoa; phylum Mollusca; class Gastropoda; family Plakobranchidae; genus Elysia; species Elysia crispata. The sequence continues at coordinate 108,227 of JAWDGP010001646.1, read as the reverse complement.
CGTTGTAATGTATGATGTTGTACACTAACTCCTACCGCTGTAATGTATGATGCTCTAGACTAACTCCTACCGTTGTAATATATGATGTTGTAGACTAACTCCTACCGTTGTAATGTATGATGTTGTAGACTAACTCCTACCGTTGTAATGTATAATGTTGTAGACTAACTCCTACCGTTGTAATGTATGATGTTGTAGACTAACTCCCACCGTTGTAATGTATAATGCTCTAGAATAACTCCTACCGCTGTAATGTATAATGCTCTAGACTAACTCCTACCGCTGTAATGTATGATGTTGTAGACTAACTCCTACCGTTGTAATGTATGATGTTGTAGACTAACTCCTACCGCTGTAATGTATGATGTTCTAGACTAACTCCCACCGTTGTAATAAATGATGCTCTAGACTAAGTACTACCGTTGTAATGTATGCTGCTCTAGACTAACTCCTACCGTTGTAATGTATGATGCTCTAGACTAATTCCTACCGCTGTAATGTATGATGCTCTAGACTAACTCCTACCGTTGTAATGTATGATGTTCTAGACTGACTCCTACCGTTGTAATGTATAATGTTGTAGACTAACTCCTACCGTTGTAATGTATGATGCTGTAGACGAACTCCTACCGTTGTAATGTATGATGTTCTAGACTAACTCCTACCGCTGTAATGTATGATGCTCTAGACTAACTCCTACCGTTGTAATGTATGATGTTGTAGACTAACTCCTACCGTTGTAATGTATGATGCTGTAGACTAACTCCTACCGTTGTAATGTATGATGTTCTAGACTAACTCCTACCGTTGTAATGTATGATGTTCTAGACTAACTCCTACCGCTGTAATGTATGATGCTCTAGACTAACTCCTACCGCTGTAATGTATGATGCTCTAGACTAACTCCTACCGCTGTAATGTATGATGTTCTAGACTAACTCCTACCGCTGTAATGTATGATGCTGTAGACTAACTCCTACCGCTGTAATGTATGATGTTCTAGACTGACTCCTACCGCTGTAATGTATAATGTTCTAGACTAACTCCTACCGCTGTAATGTATAATGCTCTAGACTAACTCCTACCGCTGTAATGTATGATGTTCTAGACTGACTCCTACCGCTGTAATGTATAATGTTCTAGACTAACTCCTACCGTTGTAATGTATGATGTTCTAGACTAACTCCTACCGCTGTAATGTATAATGTTCTAGACTAACTCCTACCGCTGTAATGTATGATGTTGTAGACTAACTCCTACCGCTGTAATTAATGATGTTGTAGACTAACTAATACCGTTGTAATGTATGATGTTGTAGACTAACTCCTACCGTTGTAATGTATGATGTTGTAGACTAACTCCTACCGTTGTAATGTATGATGTTGTAGACTAACTCCTACCGCTGTAATGTATGATGTTCTAGACTAACTCCTACCGCTGTAATGTATGATGTTGTAGACTAACTCCTACCGCTGTAATGTATGATGTTGTAGACTAACTCCTACCGCTGTAATGTATGATGTTGTAGACTAACTCCTACCGCTGTAATGTATGATGTTGTAGACTAACTCCTACCGTTGTAATGTATGATGTTGTAGACTAACTCCTACCGCTGTAATGTATGATGTTGTAGACTAACTCCTACCGCTGTAATGTATGATGTTCTAGACTAACTCCTACCGCTGTAATGTATGATGTTCTAGACTAACTCCTACCGCTGTAATGTATGATGTTGTAGACTAACTCCTACCGCTGTAATGTATGATGTTCTAGACTAACTCCTACCGCTGTAATGTATGATGCTCTAGACTAACTCCTACCGCTGTAATGTATGATGTTGTAGACTAACTCCTACCGCTGTAATGTATGATGTTCTAGACTAACTCCTACCGCTGTAATGTATGATGATGCTGCTGTAAATGACTAACTGACTCCTACCGCTGTAATGTATGATGTTCTAGACTAACCGCTGTAATGTATGATGCCTAGACTCCTACCGCTGTAATGTATGATGCTCTAGACTGACTCCTACCGCTGTAATGTATGATGTTCTAGACTAACTCCTACCGCTGTAATGTATGATGTTCTAGACTTACTCCTACCGCTGTAATGTATGATGTTCTAGACTGACTCCTACCGCTGTAATGTATGATGTTCTAGACTAACTCCTACCGCTGTAATGTATGATGTTGTAGACTAACTCCTACCGCTGTAATGTATGATGTTGTAGACTAACTCCTACCGCTGTAATGTATGATGTTCTAGACTAACTCCTACCGCTGTAATGTATGATGCTCTAGACTGACTCCTACCGCTGTAATGTATGATGCTCTAGACTGACTCCTACCGCTGTAATGTATGATGCTCTAGACTGACTCCTACCGCTGTAATGTATGATGCTCTAGACTAACTCCTACCGCTGTAATGTATGATGTTCTAGACTAACTCCTACCGCTGTAATGTATGATGCTCTAGACTGACTCCTACCGCTGTAATGTATGATGTTGTAGACTGACTCCTACCGCTGTAATGTATGATGTTCTAGACTAACTCCTACCGCTGTAATGTATGATGCTCTAGACTAACTCCTACCGCTGTAATGTATGATGTTGTAGACTAACTCCTACCGCTGTAATGTATGATGCTCTAGACTAACTCCTACCGCTGTAATGTATGATGTTCTAGACTAACTCCTACCGCTGTAATGTATGATGTTCTAGACTAACTCCTACCGCTGTAATGTATGATGTTGTAGACTAACTCCTACCGCTGTAATGTATGATGTTCTAGACTAACTCCTACCGCTGTAATGTATGATGTTGTAGACTAACTCCTACCGTTGTAATGTATGATGTTGTAGACTAACTCCTACCGCTGTAATGTATGATGTTCTAGACTAACTCCTACCGCTGTAATGTATGATGTTGTAGACTAACTCCTACCGCTGTAATGTATAATGTTCTAGACTAACTCCTACCGCTGTAATGTATGATGTTCTAGACTAACTCCTACCGCTGTAATGTATAATGCTCTAGACTAACTCCTACCGCTGTAATGTATGATGTTGTAGACTAACTCCTACCGCTGTAATGTATGATGTTCTAGACTAACTCCTACCGCTGTAATGTATGATGTTGTAGACTGACTCCTACCGCTGTAATGTATGATGCTCTAGACTGACTCCTACCGCTGTAATGTATGATGTTCTAGACTGACTCCTACCGCTGTAATGTATGATGCTCTAGACTCACTCCTACCGCTGTAATGTATGATGCTCTAGACTGACTCCTACCGCTGTAATGTATGATGTTCTAGACTAACTCCTACCGCTGTAATGTATGATGTTCTAGACTTACTCCTACCGCTGTAATGTATGATGCTCTAGACTGACTCCTACCGCTGTAATGTATGATGTTCTAGACTAACTCCTACCGCTGTAATGTATGATGTTCTAGACTAACTCCTACCGCTGTAATGTATGATGCTCTAGACTTACTCCTACCGCTGTAATGTATGATGTTCTAGACTAACTCCTACCGCTGTAATGTATGATGCTCTAGACTGACTCCTACCGCTGTAATGTATGATGCTCTAGACTGACTCCTACCGCTGTAATGTATGATGCTCTAGACTGACTCCTACCGCTGTAATGTATGATGCTCTAGACTAACTCCTACCGCTGTAATGTATGATGTTCTAGACTCACTCCTACCGCTGCAATGTATGATGCTCTAGACTGACTCCTACCGCTGTAAAGTATGATGTTGTAGACTGACTCCTACCGCTGTAATGTATGATGTTCTAGACTAACTCCTACCGCTGTAATGTATGATGCTCTAGACTGACTCCTACCGCTGTAATGTATGATGTTGTAGACTGACTCCTACCGCTGTAATGTATGATGCTCTAGACTATATCCTACCGCTGTAATGTATGATGTTCTAGACTAACTCCTACCGCTGTAATGTATGATGTTGTAGACTGACTCCTACCGCTGTAATGTATGATGCTCTAGACTAACTCCTACCGTTGTAATGTATGATGTTGTAGACTAACTCCTACCGTTGTAATGTATGATGTTGTAGACTAACTCCTACCGCTGTAATGTATGATGTTCTAGACTAACTCCTACCGCTGTAATGTATGATGTTGTAGACTAACTCCTACCGCTGTAATGTATGATGTTGTAGACTAACTCCTACCGCTGTAATGTATGATGTTGTAGACTAACTCCTACCGCTGTAATGTATGATGTTGTAGACTAACTCCTACCGCTGTAATGTATGATGTTCTAGACTGACTCCTACCGCTGTAATGTATGATGTTGTAGACTAACTCCTACCGCTGTAATGTATGATGTTGTAGACTAACTCCTACCGCTGTAATGTATGATGTTGTAGACTGACTCCTACCGCTGTAATGTATGATGCTCTAGACTAACTCCTACCGCTGTAATGTATGATGTTGTAGACTGACTCCTACCGCTGTAATGTATGATGCTCTAGACTGACTCCTACCGCTGTAATGTATGATGTTCTAGACTAACTCCTACCGCTGTAATGTATGATGTTGTAGACTGACTCCTACCGCTGTAATGTATGATGCTCTAGACTAACTCCTACCGCTGTAATGTATGATGTTCTAGACTAACTCCTACCGCTGTAATGTATGATGTTCTAGACTAACTCCTACCGCTGTAATGTATGATGTTCTAGACTAACTCCTACCGCTGTAATGTATGATGTTGTAGACTAACTCCTACCGCTGTAATGTATGATGTTGTAGACTAACTCCTACCGCTGTAATGTATGATGTTCTAGACTAACTCCTACCGCTGTAATGTATGATGTTGTAGACTAACTCCTACCGCTGTAATGTATGATGTTCTAGACTAACTCCTACCGCTGTAATGTATGATGCTCTAGACTAACTCCTACCGCTGTAATGTATGATGTTCTAGACTAACTCCTACCGCTGTAATGTATGATGTTCTAGACTAACTCCTACCGCTGTAATGTATGATGCTCTAGACTAACTCCTACCGCTGTAATGTATGATGTTGTAGACTAACTCCTACCGCTGTAATGTATAATGTTCTAGACTGACTCCTACCGCTGTAATGTATGATGTTGTAGACTGACTCCTACCGCTGTAATGTATGATGTTCTAGACTAACTCCTACCGCTGTAATGTATGATGTTGTAGACACTCATTGAGCTGTCTGTAATGTATCATGTTCTAGGCTGTCTCCTACTGTTCTCCCAAGACGGCTTCAAAGCTGTCATTAAAAAAAAAGAGAGACTAAGATCACATAATGGCTCTCACGGTTCCTTCTTTTTGTCTACCTCTACACACGATTGGTTTAACATGAAACAAACAAAGGAGGCCGAGTAAATCGAAACTCAGTAACAAAATCAAGGCTCAACGAAAACCCTTGATGGTATGTAACTAGCACATTGGAAAGTTTTTTCTCAACTTGAAAACTTAAAAAAAAATCTTTCTTCATGTAAACTGTTGATTTTCAACGAAAGCAAAAAGAATTCTGAATACCGAACTAAAAGAAACCCGATCCAAAAACAAATTAATTATGATAGTTTCAAAGAAATAATGGATATGAAGAGGAAAGAGCAAAATTCTGTCACAATTTACGGTCGTTCTTTCTGCAGCTCCTTAATCCTTATGGTATATAAACTACAGGGGGCAATTTTTACAGTCATGTACTTTGTCTTCTAGAGAATTGAGGACTTACCTGAACCTGATGTCCATCGTATGCCGTGCAAGCTTGATTCGCGGAAACCCAACCAGAGGCAAATACCGGTGACAGAAGCAGACAGACCAAACACACAGGAAAACCTGCTCCAGTCTTCATTATTGTGCCGCTCTTTCCAGACTTTAGACTCAAAGTCGCTTTCTTGTTACAAAATATAGCACCGCTTCTGCAATATGGGTGCAAATCTAGAGTCTTAACAGCGCTACATATTTTAGAGAAAAAAAAAAAGAAATATATGAGGATATTTTTAACAGTAAAAAATAGATCTTTGCGATACCCGAAAATATCCATGAAAAAAAAAAAAAACAATCATGACTTTTTTTGTGAGTCCAACTTACGACAGCCTGCTTTACACTGCATTTTTCAAGAAGTTTATAATTAATAATAGTTCCTTAGGTTTCCCTGAGAGTCTTTCATGGTGCACTCTTGAAGAAATGATTCAATTTTACAATCTTAATAAGTCTTAAGCTTAAATGTAATGTATGAATATTTTATCATTTACAACTGGCAGATTTTACAATCTAAGTCTTAAGTAACTGAAATGCATTGTCTTCCTTTGTCTCTTACATTGTTATTTTTACAACTGGCAGTCTATACAAACTCCAGTTTTCAGGGTCTTTGTTAAGCTGGTACTGTGGTAGTTTTCCAATGAGTTTTCTTCAGAAAAAATCTATTTTCTCCATTTGCAGCTTATAGCATTGCAGAAACTTGAATTCCCGAAAAAAAAAAAATGCACCTACAAGTACACAGTGTCACTGCATTTGGGTATAGCTGCCCAGTTATTTCAACTTGCATGGTAATAAAAATGTGTAAAAGGTTCAATTGCCTGAATGAAGAGTTTGGGAAGTTCAGTCAACCTTTAACGGCGATCCGTGTTTGTGTTAGCTGTTCTTTTTAACTTCATCGTCATTGTTAACAGAAATCTTTCCAAGATTAAAAGAAGGGTATCATCAAGTCATCAAAAAGTGAAAATGTTAGTAATATTATGCTCAACCATTTTTTAGCGGGACGTGGTAACTACATTTAATTATCTCTATGTGTATCAGGCATAATGCAGGTCAGGAGAGGTCTGGACAGGAATACTCAACTGACTGGCTCTGGCCAGGCTTGTGGCACCCGTCAGACTCACGATAAATTGGTATTACGCGTTTTATTTATTTCTTTTTGGTTTAAACATCATAGTTACATAAATAATAGAATTTCAAGCCAAGTAAACGAAGAATAACAATCTGTTGTGTATCCCAAGCTCTCTCAGATAACCTGTAATTTTATGATAATTAACGTCTCTGAAATCAGTGTAGAGGTCGTCGATCTCAAAGATTTGTTTCTTGTATGCAAAGCATCCACACACGGATGGTTGTCCCTTTTGACCAAGCCACAGTGTGTTAACCTTGGGCGGCCAATGTGAAATCTGCACTACATAATGTAAAAGTTTCGTCATTACAATTTTGTGTTTTCCAATTGGGCCCATCTTTTAATTTTGCTAGAATATCATCTAGGCCAAATTTGTTTGTTGGGTTAGGATACTGTGCCCGCGCACTTGCCGGGCGATGCTGACGTAAATGTTGGGTTTTGGATTTAGATCAGACCACGTAAATCGATGGTTTAAGATGATAGTCCTTGCCGAGGCTGACTTTTTTCGGTGATTTGCATGCTTCACTCTCAGGAATAGCCATAAGTAAGGGAATCTAGGCAATATGAACTTAGGATGGGAAGCATTTGAGGAATATGTAAAAATGTTTTCAGTTGGAAGATTTTTTTTTATTTGTTTTGAAAACTTCCAATGTAGATAAATATTCGCACTAATTGCGGTTTGCTTCTATTCCTCCTAAAAGTTTAAACGTCTTCGGGCAGCATGCCCTCTAACTCTGCACTAAAGACCGCTCAGTCACCACACTCTGAGTCATCTGGTTTTTCTCTGTAACAATGTAGGCTTCAAAGTGTGAGCTATAGCTTTCTCGGATCTGTGTAAATTCCTCTCGAAAATTTATTTAGTTTGTGTCATCTCCAAAATAATGACGATTCAGTTTTAGATTTATCAAAGAACTCAAATGGAGATGAAATTGAAACAGATTGAAACCATGGTTTTTCCGAAGAGATTTAGTTTTAAGAAAATATTCATCGATCATTTTTTTAAGCGAAGTTATTCCAAGGCGGCTCATCCACCTCTGTGTAGGGGCTTTACATAGATGTAGGAAAATAACTGGTAGTCATCAGGCAATTCGCAGGCCTTCTTGGTGTTTTGCATCAGTGTTTGAGGGCGGGTTTTTTCTCAGACCCATAGCCACAAGAAATGCATTGAAAAGATCTTTAAGTAAAAATGGATTTTTATAAAATTAGTTACCATTTTTATTGTCAGTCAACAAGTGATATTTACTTGCCTGGTTTAATAAAAACTCTACACAAAAAAGCTAGAGAAATTTGTGTTGCCAATTCAGCCACGGTTCCTTTAGCTAAGTCATTGGACATTCTTCAAAATGACGTAAATTTGACTTAACATATTAGCTTCAAACGATAATTGGTCAAAAATGTCCTCATAATGTCATATCCCTATTTTTTAGCAATAGCTCAGTGGCTGTTAAACAATCAACAGCAATATAGGATGCAGTGTCGCCTCATGTAAAATAGATAGCAGCCCTTTGTTTTCTAGCTTTTGATGTCGCCTCAAGCTAAATGTACATACATAAATACATACATACATACATATATATATATATAAAGAATGCCATGTTCCAATCTATGCACTTCGAAATTGTTGTAATTAGTGATACCTGGAATGAATATATTAAACAGCAGTTGAGTCATTCATTCATTCAATAATGATTTTGTCAAGCAAAGCTGTCTTTAATCTCTCATAACACAAAAACATTTCACTGGGACAATTTTATGCAGTGAAGTGTACAAGTGAGAAAATTAAAAGCACTTTAAATTTAAAGCATAAGCTTTTGACCTTTCAATTTAGGCACAAATTGATGTCAAGAGGAACATTAATTTTATCCAGTTTGATTATAATAGCTGCATTTTTGTTGATCATTAATTTTTTATGATGATTCTGCATACTAAAAAAAAAACTGTGGGGAAATCTAAGAAGGAAACTAGGTCTAGATATTTATTCTAGTTATGAAAAAGTAAATATAAAACTTTTTTCAAGTCCCTGAAAGTTAACTGAAATCATGCCGTGCAAACTTTACTCACACAATTGTCCGCAGTCTGTTCTATCCAGAAACTAAAAAGAGATTTCTGAGATGCCGAGTACTTTAATATTTTATTTTGTGTTTCCTCTTCCATTCAAATAAATCTTTTATAATGCCAATCGTTCTGCTGGAGATGGTTATATATCTTTCTAAAATCTGGCTCCCTTAATAACGGTTCCATGCTCTGTTATCGCAGTCATCATAAAACAGCAAGAGCTGTATTTTACAATTACATATTTATCAAATACCAAGCACCCAATTATATGATAGCTGCTGTGTGTGGGTTAATGGGGTAGGCCACAGCGCTGAGACAAGAATTATCCTCGACTTATCTATGGGAGAAAAGCCATTTGATGGCACAGTTAGGAAGCTACATGTTTCATCCATTACAATTAAGTGTAATTTAATAGGAACCAGAGACGATAAATAAAAAGTTCATATTATTAGCAGATTATACAGTAAGGACAGATATTATACTTCTATTTGAGTGACAAACCAGCAGCAATATTTCCAATGCTGGTGCCGTAACAACTTCAATACTCGGCTGTAAATGTGGATGTAGTCTAAGTACATGTATAAGGGAGTCCTTGGGAACTTTTAGCAATGAAACTTAAGAGGGAGTTTCCCCAAGGCCTGTGCTAGACTCTCTTTGAAATGTGAAAACAAAGAAAAAACAAAATGTCAGTCAGTCAAGGACACCCTTCCATCGAAGTAAACTTTAAAGTGTCAACTATAGAGGCCTTTCACTTTGACGTATCTTTATTCTTATTTCTAAAAAAAAGTTTTTCCCCTCAAGCAATCACATTTCGATATAATAGGCCTAGGTCTGCCACTAGCTAACCTTGTCCCAGACTTTCTTCTTCTTGCTTCAGACCCAAATTCTCGAGGAGCTGCTGTGGTATCTGTTTACTCCCTGCACAATCCAGAACTACCACCCTCCTCCTTAGAGTGGTCCAATCAAGTCCATTTGTTCTTCCTTTTCTTGTCTTGATCTCGTACTTTTTACTGTGTCTCCCTCTCAGCTTCCAACAATCTCTTCCCCCCATGCTTTATTTACCTCTTTTTCTCCTAGTCTTGCTCAACCTTGCTCATGCCTCAAACATAGATGTAAAAAATAAATATAGAGAGAACCAACAGGGAAAAACAGGTGAGTTTGAGAAATTCTTGAATTTCAGGGATCTATGATCCCCTAATCTTGCTCAAATGTGTGATTTTATATTATTTGATTCTGCTTAATTTAATTATTCGTCTGCTCTCTAATTTGTGATTCAGTGAAATTGTTTTGTTCAAGTTTGCTTGAATGAGTGAGTGATAGATTCTGGCACGTATTAAAAAAAAAACAATTAGTATTCAAATTTTAATCTCAGTTTGTCCTTACCAGTTGACAGCTTTTTTTTTGTGGAGCTAAGCACACCGCTTGCTTGTTCTATTTATTTTACTATTCTATTGGCGGGCAAGTGAGTCTCCGCCTCTTTAGCTGTTAACTTCCACTTCTATTCTATAAATCTTGAGGGACTTCAAACATAGCAAATGAATGTTAGTGGAACCAGGACCAAACCAGTCATAGATCAGAATTTAGTTCTACTAGCTTTGTTTAGCAAATAAATGTCAGCAACAGAAAAGAAAAACAAGATCACCAAAGAATCTTAAAATATAGGAAACATCCCATTAATTTTATTTCATGGCTCAATGGTGTTTTTGTTTGTCCTCTGGATCAATTTTCGTAATGTTTAGTAATAGTTAAAGGACCAAAGGTTTCCTCCAGCATCTTGAGTACATCTCTCTCATAGAGGTCCACTTCTCCCTTAGGGCAGTAACCGTCGTCGCTTGATCTGGATAGAACCACAGGATTGGAGTAAATACCAGGTATACATCAACAAAGTGATCAGCAAAGATAGTGGGGAAAAATTCATCTTGATGCAAGTATGAATGATATTTGACAAAACCTAAATTTATGAAGCGTTACATATGTAGAACTAGAAGAAAAACAGCATGAAAATCATCAACAACAACAATTTCAAAGACTGCTAAGACAAGGTGAGACCGAAGAATACAGAGATCACAGCCCCTCTCTACATTCAGTGTGAATCAGATTTAAGCTTTGGCTAAAAGTACATGGAATAAGCCTGAGAAAGTGATAAAAATATTGCAGACAAGTCAAATCTTCCACACTTTTGTGTCTAAACTTCAACCATGGCCAGTGGGTCATCTGGTAAACCAGTTCCGAGATAGAAACATTTACGAAATTGTTTTTTTCTGAGCACCTGAAAACTGTAAGATTTTTCAGATTTTCTGAGGAGATATTTTATGATGGTGATAGAAGAGAGACCCTAAATATTTTCGAGGCTCAAAAAATCAAGGAAAATAGTACTTCTCTAAAAATATTAATTTATAAGAAAACACAATATGCATAGATTAAAATACAAATTGTAAAATTAAATTTTAAAACTAATACAATGAGAGTAACAGATTTTGATGGGGGTGATCTGTTAGGCTCTGTTGTCTAGGGGTATGAAAATATATAAACAGCCAATCACAGACTCTTCCGTAGAAAATAAGACTGAAGTCCACAAGTAAAGATTGCACACTGTTTAATACAATACAAGAGCGTGACTCTATAATCACTGTAGGTTGACTCAATGATCACTCACTGTAGACAAACTTTATAATCACTCTCTCTAGACTTGATGTTGACTGACTAAACATGATTTTGACTCTTATTTATACAAAATCTCATCGAATCATCCAGAAAAGGAATTACATAAATCGTAAGGGAATATTCTTGGTACACGTCATTAGCAATTAGCAACCAATCAAAACAAAGGCAAACAAGGGGTGACAAGATCATTACTATGCTAGAACTAAGTCGGAGATTTCAGAAGAATCTTGGCCATACAAGTGAGGGCTGTGTTCAATAAACAAGACTAAGTTCTTAGGCTTGAAATACAAACATTATGCAACTAAATAAGATAATGTACATAGATCTAGTCGATCCGCTACCCAAAAGTTATGCACCAAAAAAGGGTGAGGAAATGAATAGATCAACTTATAGTTACAATGAGAAAGTACATAAAACAAACAACATAGTACACAAATTATATGAAAAGAAAAATAAAATAAAATGAAGAGTTAAAAAGACATAGAGAAAAGATTTGATGGAAAGATTATAGACAAAAAGATAAGGAAAAAAGAGAGCATTAACAGTATTTTTTTTACGCACTGATTGTGTAAAACACTGGAAATAAAAATATTTGTAAAAAAAACTACACGAGCAGCTACCCCACCGTGCTATTGTGATCAATGCGGGTCTAGGCAGGCTCTCCAACATGACCTTGACCTCTGACAAGAGTGCATCCACTTGAGACTGAGAGCTCAGGTGATGGGGAAGTTCAGTATCATCAAGGGTACAACCAAAATCGTGCAACTGCATGAATGTTACATCCTCTAGTTGGATGTGACCTGTGACAGGTGCGTGAAAGGCCTCACCATTTGAATTCTCTTTGACTTGCTTATCAAATGACTCTTGCATAGAATGAAGACTTTCCAATGATTTTCCACATGCTGCAGGTTCTATAGACTGACTCAGTGATGAAACCTTTTGTGGCTTTTGAGGCAAAAGGCTGTCAAAGCTTCCCAAACATGGTGGACTCGCCTTTTGCTCAACATTAGAGGTCTTTTTTGTTTCTTTGATTGATGAGTCACGTTTTGTCGACTCCACTTGTGATCGCATCTCTGGTTTTGATGGGGAAGTTGATGCTGAGAGTGACGTAGGATATAATAGAGATGAACGTGCGGAACTTTGTGGAGAATGCGAGGTCAGTTGATTGACAGTGTTTGGCTCCTCAGATTGTTTTGATAAAGGGGGCCTCTTAGTAGCTGACTGGGCATTTTGGTAGCTCTGTTTAAGAACAGCCTGACACACAACATTTAGATCTTGGATTCTGGAAAGAATATTGTCATGATTTAGAGATATGACATTAATTGTGCCTGAGAAGTGGCAGTTTATGAATACTACAAAAATGTTCTTAATGAAAATGTTTTAAAAACCCAAACCAAATAATAGCCCAGTGTCCCGAACTCTTGAGAATTTACCTCATCTATCTCTAAATGTTTGCTTGAAAGTCGTATAAAACCCTATGAACTGTTATGTTATTATCATTATCACCCTTGTTATCTTTCGCTATTGTATTACTATTTTATAACAGAAAACTTACATATTTATTACCACAAAGAGAAAAAATAATAAAAAAAATCTAGCCTTTTAACCCTCGTGAACAAACTTCTAGAAAGACTGATTTTAGTTATGCTGGTATGTCAACGAATTAAACTCCTAAGTTTATTACAGTCTAAGATCTGCCTTGATGCTCGTCTTCTGTGGCTCCACAGTGCTTCCCACTTCTTACAATAGCTGGAACAGATTGATACAATTTCTCATTTATCTTTGTTTCTGTACTTGTGTGGTGATGTCTCAAGAGGAGCTAACAATTGACATTCAGAAATTAGGAAGTAGATTTTCTTCTCCCTTGAAGAAAAAGTAGGTAAAATTGAAGGTGTTGGAATAAAATCTAAACCCAATACTGATGGTGGCGTGAACTTACCAACCAGGTCACTGGAGTATGGTAAAACTGCAGCATCTAATGCCAGAAACTGTAGAGTGACCAAACTAAGGAACCTTTTTAGTCTCTAACTCATACTTTCCATATATTCAGATCAAGATACTTTAAAGGCCTAAAGGATAAACGTTATGAAATATTTCTTCCTTCTTATTTGAAGGCAAATGATAAAATTGACTGGAATCAATCAAGACTCACCAACTACACTAAAAGTGATTTCTTAAAGTTCTAAAACAGATCCAACGCAGAAGCCCTACAAAAATACAAGTGAGGTAAACCAACAAGCAGAGAGTCTAAGCAGGGTACAAAACCAAAGGGAATGATACCATCAGACAATGCAATATTAGAAAAGTTTACAATCAGAATCATGGTCAAAAATAGAAGGCGTGAATGCACTACACCATAATAATTGGGACGCAAAAAAAAAAAATGCCATCTACCATTTTTGAACAAAATCCAGAACCTAATTCAAATTACACAAGCCAGTGCAACAATAATTGAAACACTTTGACGAGCCCAATCAAGATTAAAAAATTTGAGAACCTGCCAGTTCACTCACCTATCAAACTCATGCAGGTAAAAAATACTCCAATTCATCCAATAACACTAAAACCATCGAAGAAATTTAGTTGATATCAGTAGGCGTAACTTTTTCACCAACTCCTCTAGGGAAAAATTCATTTGTTATTGGATACAGTGCTTCACAATGACTCTAGCATCCCACTTCTCTCTTGATTCGACCATTCTCAGTGCTGTTACTGTCCACCCTCTGTAAGAAATTCTCAGAGCAGGACTGTCCTGAATCTCTACTTTCAAATATCTCATTGCTCCTCAATTAAATTATTTCAAAACTATTTACTATCCCGGTCCTATGATGACACAGAAAATTGAAAACTGAATATAAGTAAAAGCTTTAATTAAGGGCAAATTAAGGTGACCAGCAGGGAGAAGTACAGCAACATTTATACTCTGGATGGGCAGAAAACATTGATATCTCCTTTCCCTGATGTAAAAAAATGTCTGCTCATTTAGCCTTGGCTTATATGACATGTCCTCCTGATATTGCATGAGAAGTAAACTTCAAAAAAATAACTTCAAGTTTAACAAATAACAATTGTTTTAGGAAGATATTAGTACCACGCTTAAAACTTTTGGCTTCACGGCTATCTTGTTAAGACCTAGCCTTGCGACTGTTGCTACTGTCACAGGTTGCTTGTTAAGACCTAGCCTTACAAGTGTTGCTACTGTCACAGACTGCTTGTTAAAACCTAGCCTTGCGACTGTTGCTACTGTCACAGGTTGCTTGTTAAGACCTAGCCTTGTAACTGTTGCTACTGTCAGTGTCACAGACTACTTGTTAAGACCTAGCCTTACAAGTTTTGCTACTGTCACAGACTGCTTGTTAAGACCTAGCCTTGCGACTGTTGCTACTCTCACATGTTGATTTTTAAGACCTAGCCTTGCGACTGTTGCTACTGTCACATGTTGCTTGTTAAGACCTAGCCTTACGACTGTTGCTACTGTCACAAGTTGTGATCCCCTGGCATCAAGGCAAATGGACTGGAGGAAGACAGAGTTTGTTTCTATGCGCTCTCTACCCATCCTGTTCTCTGATATGAAACAATTCAAACAGTTTTTTAACCCAATGTCATACTTGATTATTTTTAAACATTTTTCTTACATGCCTTTTCACTTTCTGTTTGTTCTGTTACCATTATAATTCACTTATGTTACTGACAGTGTTAGGGAGTCAACTTTTTCTACTTATGCTTACTACTGTTATGTCTTTCACGATTAAGAGTCTTTTGACAAGCACAAGAGGGCATGTAAATTTTTTTGTAAATGTAGATTAAAAAAAAAAAAAATAATGAAAGAGGAGAAGAGCTGCAAACAAATTGACAGATTACTTTTCCTCCTCTAGGCCTTGTTTTCTTGCATTGTCCAACATGTCAGCGAAAGGATTTTTGTGACTCGGATTGATGTCTTCATCTGCTTCCCTCTGATCAGATTCCCTTCTAAGCCTCTCATTCTCGAGCTTGGTGAAGACCTCCTCTAGCAGATTCAGCTGTTCCTCACGAGCTTGAGTAAAACATGCAATCGTCTAGACAGGCAAAAAATATGGGGGAAAAAGTATGAAACAGTAGTAAAAGTAGAACCAAAACTAGGGAAGCATAGGAATGGGAAAACAACAGTAAAAGTAAAGCTCAAACTAGGGAAGCATAGGAATGGGAAATAGCAGGCACATCTGCAAAAGTCAGATTCTTTAGGAAAACAGTGTAAGGAATTAAGATAAATGACAAAATTCACACAGAATATGAAAGAGGGTTAACACTTTGTAATTTTGAGACTAACTGAAAGTTTGGATAGCGAGCCACGGTGATTGCCCTTGGTATAAAAACATCCTTGAAAAAATCGTCTTATTGATGGGGGGCTGTAATTATCAAACTCTATGGATCAGCTGGTTACATAATAATATGTAGACATCTGCAGTGTGATCAGCTGACATTTTGAGAAATTCCACAGTTACAACTGGAACAGCTCTCTCAGTTCAGGCTAATTTGACTGATGGAAATTATCTACGATAAGTTTAATATGAAATCCAATTTCTTGAAGAAGATTTGCAAAATTTATATTTCACTTTGGAGCTGGCTTTTTTTATTTTTTGCCCTCTCTGTGCTCTGTAACATTAATGGGCGAGGAAAAAGAAACCCATTCAATCCCATGTTAGGAACTTTTCTTACAGCTCTCACAAAAACAATTTTTTAGACAATATTTGAAGAATTTCAGTCTCTCAACTCTTCATTGATCCTACCTAGCAATAGAGTCTGCTTCAATCTGTAATTAAACAGCTTCAAGCAAACATCTTGTGAACATTTATTTTCTGTAAAAACCAAAAGGAGAAGATAACATTTCTTGCCTTATCAGAGAAATCTGAAGGTGTTGTGTAGTGGTAGAGTCTTCTCAAGGCTTGCTCTGCTGCTGGTTCTACTAAGCCACGAAATGGGTTGGCCGTGGAGAAAAAATCCAGGTCAATATCAAGAACATAAGACTTTTCTGTTAAGCTGTCTTGAAAATGATGAATCCACGACAAAACTGGCCTAAGTTCTGTTGCTGCTGACACTGACTCATTGGGGACATAACTGAATCAGAATAAGCTTTAAAAATGGATTGAAAAGTAGGATACATGTAAAAGCTCTATTTTGTTTAAAAGTAGAAGATAATGTACCAGTACTGAAGAGATTCATACGATGGTATGCAAAACTAAAGCTCAAGGATCAACAGTAATTCAGTTTATAAAACAAAGTCTACAATGCTATTGCTTGCTTGCAAGAAAGTAACCAATCAGTGGCTATGGATATCACAAACTTAACATATTACCTTTTCCTTATCCATATAAAACCTCTTTAAGTACCAAACCTTCAAAAGCATTTTGTGCAAAGAAGTGTGTAAAGGGAAGAACAAAGCTTCACTTATATAGAATAATTACACACTCGAAATCATGTTTAAATAGTTAAAAGAAACAATAAATTGGTTTCTCTCATACTCAGCTCGCTGTTAGGACTCTGCCTGGGCACAGTGACTTCCTCTTTATCTCTTCCTGCATGTCGCGGTTACTTTGCGATGACACAGCTTACTTTTCAGCTTTCCTGTTACTGAATCTTTGTTGCATGGGTTTTTTTCCTCTTCAACTCTTGGTTGATTTCTTAATGTTACAACTCAACTTTTTTCCATTCTCCTTACCCGTTTGACTTTGGATCACAGCTCCTTTTATACTTACATTCTTTAATCTAGCAGTCCTTTTTTTAAAATTTCTTTTAACACTATAACATATTCTATTATGGTTGTGAAAGAATGGAAAGAATTGTTTTGGAACTGTGAGAGGATGGAAGCAGTACACAGTTAACTAAAACAATCACTGCTAGCTAGATGTAGCCAGCTGGTCACAAAGGCAGTCCTGGTAAACCAAATTTCTGCTGTTCAGCACATTCTTCTGTCATCACTTCAATTGATTTCTGTTGACTCAAAGTCTATATTTCATTCTAAAAACTTCAAAATAATCAGATTGGACTGTTTATATATATATATATATATATATATATATATATATATATATATATATATATATATATATATATATATATATGTATTTAATGTTAAAGATATTTCAGGGAGAAGGAAAATAATAAATTTCAGAACACTCACGTGGAATCTAGGTCAGGCCATGCTGAGGGTAACACTTGTTCGACCTGAAGGGTCAAGATGCCAGGGTCAGACAACTCTGAAGCAGGTCGAAACAGACCATCTGTCAGGAAGTAGTTTTCTTTGGAAGTCACTCTGTCAAGAAATGAATCCCATAAAACATTTTTTTTTAAACTTCACACTTTTATATAAAGAAAATGCATGACCCTCTAAATGGGAGTGAGCAAATACAAGAAATTTTGTAGCCATTTGGAATGTCAATAGATGAAAAATTTGAACTTAAACACAAGATAAGCCTTTCAACACTTTGAGACTCATAGTTCAACAACATTTTCAATTACCATTCGGTTAGATATTGCAGTCATAAATTGTTATAAAGTAAAAGGAGTATCTTTTGTCAAATAAATTACGCATACAAAATTTAATTTGAAGTCAACAACTTTAAAAGGCGTCTATGCATACATTTTTATTAATTAAAATCTCTCCAATCTACTATTGAGCAAAGCAGGAAGTTTAAATAACTCCTATGTACCAATCACATAAGATGCAGTATGCTCTCTGCACTGAGCCAGGATTCTAGATTAAATTTTCAGCCCCGAGATCTACATGGATCCAACAGACTGAAACCCCTCTGCATTCTTATCGGAAATCCTAGAGCTGTCACTGGAATATTTTCGATCATTCTTATACACAACCAAGATCTTGAGAGAACCTTAGTAGTGAGATCCATACCAGCTGGGATTAAAAAATACTCTAAATGTTACCTCACCCAAACGTCTCTCAGAAGATCCTGCTTCAAGCAGATCAACAAAGTTATGTAAGTTTTCATGGTTTTCTATGAACTGATTCACTTAAACCTTTCATTTATTTTACTAACCTGATACAGCCAGACTGAGCACATCTACCAACAAAAAATCTCTGTTTAGACACGGGGATCTGATGTGCCCAGGGAGGCTTGATCCAAATAATGTGGTCAAAGTGTTTAGCGTAAACCAAGGGCAGGATCCAGTTCTCAATGCTCAGAGATCTACAGTGTTTTGAAGAGACAGAGAATCTTTCTTGGTGTTTTTTCAACTTTCACATCTACCCACACTGAACATAAAGTGTTAATGTCTAAACAGAAAAAAACAAGGAGCTGAGAGAAATATTCAGTTTCCTTGGATGAATGACAGAAACACTAAACTTGTCGAATTAAATTTACTCCATTTTCTATCAGTACTCATACCCCTCCACTAAAATAGAATTAATTCAGTAACAACCCAACACTTTTATTTATGAGTTCTTGACAAGCCTGCCCTAAGTTATTTCCCTTAAGGTTAAGTTACTTACTGATTGAAAAATATGATATGATCCCAACTTATTGTTTGTTTTTGTTTTTTTAATATGAGAATGTAAGAAAATCTCTTTGGAGATATTTGTTAGATAATTAAGAATTAAGATATTGTATTTACTTAATTTCACAGATGAAATGCTCATAATTTTGAGAGTATTCCAATCCAAAACTTTCTTCAAACAATGCAGATAATAGTTATACCCATTGGCTTAAAACTGAAATGGTGAAAACCAAACTGATCTCACAAAACTATCTAAACAAATGATCCAGCTGAATTTCTGTGACTCCAGTGACTGTCAGACTTATGATGTCCATGATGCACTACAAATATGGGACTTTGTGTGTCCTTTAAACTTTAACGAGAACATTTGAGAAATGTTTCAATAGCCTGTATCTCAAAATGGAAAAAATGCAAATTAAGCTGGAATCTTCCACATAGGAACTCGTATATCAGAACCTTACAAAAGGAGTGAGACAGAGCAAGAAAACTGACAGTTCATAGAGCAGATGTAGCTTCAATTAGTGGATCTTACAACTGACAGTGTAACACTCACTCATATAGCTGTGATGGTTTGAAGACAGTGTCTGCCTGCATGTGGACTGGAAGGAGAAGATCAGGATGAGAATCCAGGTGAACCATTGCTGCGCAGGAAAAGGGCAAAAGACGAGAAGCTATCGCACGGTGGATGGGAGGCACTGCCTGAAGATGACATATCGCACACAGAAAGGAAATAAAATTTAAACTAAGCTACATGTAATGATTAATACCTCCTTGAAGTTAAAAAAGGCCTTATATGATCGGTTCAACGAATTGAAAAGAAAAAGAAACCAAAGAAAGGTGAGAATCATGTAAAAAGTTGCATATGATGATACAGATATAATCAGCTTATAAGCTTTTTAATTTTAACTTTTACATTTAGACAATTTAATCGGAATTTCAAACAGCATATACAATAGAACACAATAAGGTCAAACAAGGATGCCTCGAAATCACAAATTCCTTGAACTCATCTATTTTCCCCTTCTGATTCTCTCTTTATTCTTTTCATATTTCTACGTTTTCTACTTATTCGAAGTTTTAACGTGTTTTTTTTTTTTTAACAATCTGCCCAAAATTAGTGGAAAAAAAAAGTTTCTCTTAAGAAATATGACAGATTATGACTTTGAATAGTTTCATCACATTCGCAGATTTTAAATTTCAATCAAGTGCTCTACACAGCTGTTATTCTTCAAACAAGCACACCTTATCCCTCCTTTTCACTGTGTAGAAACAATTTGTGGACAGGTAGCCTTGCCATTCATCCATAGTCACCAGGGAGAGAGATACCCCTTTTCCCACCTCACCTTCCTGTACACACGATGCCAGTTGTCTGTTTGCGCCTGTGCTAAGTCTACCTGTCGCTAAGACTACAATGGGGCCGATTGTAACCACGATTTGTTTGTTCCACGTGCACATGACATGGGTAATGATAAAAGGTAAATCTGTCTGGGCCCACCCCTTGCTTAAACTATCAGTACATAGGTGTGAAAAAAAGCTGGCAGGCAAGATCTATTTCTTGACGATAAGGACAATAGATAGCTCAAAAGGTAGAATGTTGGACTGATAATAGTGAGCTTGAGGTTGAAACCTTTGTCCGGTCCTCTGGTGGGATTAGGTCTAGCTCTGCCTTGACAGACAGCCTTTGTCTGGGTTAAAGATTACTCAGGAACAAGCATTTGAACGTTGACTTTAGACTGAATGTACACAAAAAAATTTGTGACCGAGATCGTAATGTAGACCTAGAGTCTGGCATCAAGAGTTTCAGATCCGATAAGAGCTGGGGTTTGGAGACAAAATTTTACATAAAACAAGTTGGGAATGACAGATCAGATTGTTCAGAGGTATCTGTCTTCCCTTCTCTATTTGAAGTACTAAAAGTAGGGAAAATACGGCTAATTGGATATCTCCGTAATGCTCAGATGTAACGAAGAAAACACGAAGCCTCTATACGTTGTTAACATACTTCAAAATATTCCTGAAAACGCAAATCCAGGGTCTGAGTGCTAAAAATAGATTTGTTCGGCTTCTTGGAACATATAAAAATTCCCCAATGAATTTGAGGACTCTGTGCTCCATATATATAGGATTTACATACAACAAAAACAAAACTTATCATAAAAACTTACATACAAAAAGACTTAAAAAGATTCAGATTGAGATGAATCATAAGAAAGGCACCCTTGGTTCAATTCTAATGAAGCCAGAAAATCCCTACACTTGGAGACAGGAAGCGAAATTTTAATATCAGAATTGTATTTATGGAGGATATACACAATAAACATAATAAAAATATTGATTAGAATTCTGAAAAAGTTTTGAGAAATCCAAAGATTCAATGACTGAGTTTTTCATCTCTTTGATCTCACATCATTATGCTGCTCAACAATGTGAACTTGCAAGTCTTTGTTCTTCTTTGAGTTTCCCATGGTAACACAGATAAGCTTGCTTAATTTTCTGAAATTAAATAAGAAAAAAAGAAATTCAAGCTCTATATAATTAGTTTAATTTAAAAACCATTACCATGAATCTCTTGATTCCTTAGATTTTCATCAATTGCAAAATGTCTTCAAACAATATTGATCCCGACTGGTTGATACTGAGCCTCTACAGAGCCTCCTAAGCCCTTCACAGACAAATTACCAATTTGGGTGTGTGCAGAGGAGGTTTTTTAAAATTCTAAAAATACTTTTTTTAATGTTGTTACGGCCATTGCTTCCATCCTCACCCATCCACAGAGGACAAAAATTCAGAATTGTCTATCAACTTGCCCGATCTTGTTTTTTCTACATTTTAAAAAGTCTTGCCAGATGTCTTCTAGTTTTCATTGACGTTTAGTTTTATAATATGAGACCTGAAATCTTAAATGTTGGGTCCTTTTGAGCACCATTGAGGTTATAATGCAATATTGTGCTAAAGTTACAAATTAATATATTTTTAGAGTCAGTAATTATTATTTACATTGCAGTTGCCGGCAGAAGGCTCTCAGCTCTAGTGTCACAGGCTGCCCGCTTTTGCTGTGGGTTTTAAGTTGCCGCTGTCACAGGCAGCTTGGGGACATCAGAGGAGTTATCACCTGGAGAGAGAGGGTTGCATTTGGTTAGAAAGATTTCTAATGTGCTGAATCGGTCGGATTGTTAGAGATGTTTTGTTCCCAGAGGGAGTGTGGAGACAGCAGTACTGTGTTGCTGCTTGCATATCTCCTGGTAACCTGTGTCTGTTTTTTTGTGTGAATGCTGTCTCACAAGTTAGTGAAAATTGCTGTCTTCATCCACATCTACTGATCACCTCTCCATGCCAACCCATGCATTTTTCCACATTTTGGATTGACACTTTTCTATGAACCACATGTCCAAAGTGATGGCGGGCAGCTCATTTTCCCTACAAAATTCTTAAATCTCTCTCCGCCAGACTATTTGGAATCAGAAATGGGAAAGGGGGGGGTGGAGAATTTGAGAGAATCGAAGAGAGAATGGGGTGTAGGAGGTGGTTGCAGAGAATAAGTTTACTAGGCAATAGTAAACAGAATGACCCTCTTCTTCAAAGGTATTTAAATAAGGGGGAGAACTAGAAAAGTGGGGATAATTTGGAGAGTTGGCAGGGTTATTAGCCTAAAGATCATGTCAACTTTATTTGACACAAGAGGCAATAGCTGTGTAGACCTTTTCAGTTACTAAATCCAAAGTCCGAATTTTTTTTTAATATTCCAGAAAAAATATGAACCGACAATGTGAGACACTAATCACAAGAAAGGTTTAAATATTACTACACATTACAGAAGTTGGTCTGGCATGTTTAATTTGGACACATGCATCATCACATTATGCTCTCCCACTGTTTTCAATATTTGAACATTAGGCCTTTAGCAATCTCATGACATTAAATAAATGTTATCTGTATCTATAGGAGCAATCATCAGAGGGTCTGGATAAGTGATTATTTCGCCAACCTTCATGTTTTATAGCTTCCCACTGCTTCTGGATCAGAACTTAAAATTTCCACGAAATGAAACTAGATCTAAATGTGATCTTGAAAAATCCTCCGTTCTGTTGAGTTCTCATGAGCGAAACGCAAAACTTTAGATCTAGATTAGCCGCGATTATCTCGGGGCCTATCAAAATATAGAGTCTAGATCTAGACCAGACTTAATCAAAATATAGATCTCGATCTAGCTTAAATTCTGGCCCTAATGAAGAGCAAAATTTTATAAAGACAAATAGAATCTAGATTCTAGATCTATAGCTAGAGTCTAGTAAATTGACTTTCTTTTCTTCTTAAATTGAAGTTTTCGTTGGCATGCAGTTCATGCAGTCAATTATCAACTCAACTGAGCAGGGAATCAACTTATCGTTTAAAGAGTTGCAGTTTTATGCTTATCAAATTAGAAAGAGAATACTCAAACTGTTCCACAACACCCATAATATGTTTGGGAATATATATATATATATATATATATATATATATATATATATATATATATATATATATATATATAGATCAACCTAAGCTCTAACATAAATCCAATTAAAATTACTCAGCTCAGAATCTCGTGTCCCGATTGAAGGAAAAAAAATCGTTAGCTTTGAATTAAGTGTTTTTTTTCCCCGCTAAAATCAAAGTACAAACACATATAATGTTTTTGTTGTGTGGCTTTCTTAAAACAACACAAATAACATTTCTTATAAATTTACCATTTCTTTAGAGAATTTTAAACTTTTCTTGATTCTTTTAAGATTTTCCTTTGTATAATGTATCTCTCATTGGCCGTTCCGAACCATGGAGCTGTTACATAAGCACGAAAGCTGCAGCCTCTCTATATTGTATCTAGGGATTCATGCACGTAAGAGCAACTTATGTGGCATGGATTGTAGGGAGCATAATTTAATGGGCAGTGATTGTCAATAACTCATCTACAGCATTTACAATAACTTTATATAGACTGGGCCACATAGGTGGTATTAAAAAAAAAAAAAAGGAACAGCACAACAAAACATTTAAAAAATCCCTATTTGATTGCAAATTCTTGCATAATTATAGAATTTTTTAATGCAAACAAAATGAAAAAAAAAAAAGTTCAAACACTCTCTTCATTGGAGAAAACGAGTACAAATACAGATGGCATATTTTTTTTTAAAAGAATTAATTCTGGGTACGATTTCCACCCAAAGACTACACCAATTTTTATGGATTTATGCTAAAATAACTTAACAACACGCCGGCAGCTCGTGGCGAGAGTGGCTAACCAAGACTGCCTTATTCTCCACTTCCTTTGTTTCATTTTTTTCCCATTATGTCTGTTAACATGATTACATTTTCGCTATCGGCAGCATCTTTTAAAACGCCCCCCTTCACACTACATCCACATCACCGAAAAACTTCTATCCTTTTACTGATTTTAGGATGGCTGTAACGTTTATATGATTGTTTATTTGAAAAAGGAAATACATAACGACACACACAGGTTGGACGAATGAAAGTGCAATAAATTAAATCAGCCAATAGAAAATCTAGAATCTAAATCTCTTTCAAAATCCCTCACAAAGTATTGGTTTTGAATAAAATCGGACACTTATCGGGAATAATAATAATAATAATAATAATAATAATAATAATAATAATAATAATAATAATAATAATAATAATAATAATAATAATAATAATAATAATAATAATAATACAGAATTGCTTACATTTGTCAGCTTTTTTTTTTTTTTTGAACATCTTAATTTAGACCTAAAGCTAGGTCTGTAAATCAAATTATAATTATACCACATTTAATGTGATCTTTCTCTGTTTCATTCTCTCCACAGCGGTCAGTGACTAAACGTTTCTGCAGGATGAAAGGAAAGAGATTTTCGATCTTGTCGCGAAATAGAAAAATCATGACTTTAAAAAGTTAAACATATCAATGTCTATCGATACAGAAGTAAAAATAAAAAAGGCACAATCTTATTCCGTTAAAGGGTAATAAAAATTTGAGGATTTTTTTTTAAAGGAAATTTATTGTGAAATGTGAATGTTAGGCCCTAGTGCTAGATTCCTTTCATTGTGAATCCGTAATTACAGCATCTTAAATCACTTCGGTTTGTGGATTCAGTTTTTAACTCTGAATAAGCATTTTACTCGATTTTGAACACGATCCACTTGTAGGAAGACTAGGTAAAAGGGACAAAACTAAACGTGTCGGACTTCCAAGTTTAAAACAATGATCTACCTTAGATTCTACGCAACGACACACAACACTGAGGGCTTCATCTCTATTGTGGGCTATGTGCAACCCTTCTCTGTCATGATGGCGGAGCTTGTAGTTACCGGCACGCTGCAGATAACGAAACAGAAAAATATTTGGAAGCTGGATTGGTCAGTACAGAAACGTTTCTGGTGTCTTAACACTTAAGAATTTGGCCAACGTGCAGTAGGCCTGCTGCTGGCAGACAACAAAAAGTTAGATGTAAAGGGCTAGACTTATATTTTTGGGTTCTTTTCCAATTTACATTTAGACGATTTTACTTCTCGTGCGGAATGCGGATAGCAAAAGTTTTTTACTGATCATCATGACGGGGAAATTGTTGCGTTTTGTAATACTATAACAATATTTTGAGGGATATTACTATCCGTAGTTACTTTTTTTTTTAAAATCATGTGAGAGATTTGTTTCTTCGAGAAAAAAAAATAACTATGACATTGCGCCTTTAGAAAATACTGACACAAATTGTAGAACTGTTTATGATCATTTTTTTTATTTATATTTAAGTGTTTAAGAAAGGTGGAGAGAACGTAAGGGTCCAGAGAAACAGCTTTGAAATTTGACAAACTGATAAGGTCAAAAAAGAAACAAGTACAATAACAGCAAAATACTCAACCATCATCACCGCCACACCATCACTACCACCAACAACACCGCCACCACCACAACAACAATAAAAACAATAGCAACAGCAACAACACCTTTTTGCACCAATTTCATTTAATGGACTTGAGAGAATGTGATTTTACAAAGCTTAATTGTACCTCTCTGTCTGTCTGTCTGTCTGTCTGTCTGTCTGTCTCTCTCTCTGTCTGTCTGTCTGTCTGTCTGTCTGTCTCTCTCTCTCTCTCTGTCTGTCTGTCTGTCTGTCTGTCTGTCTCTCTCTCTCTCTCTCTCTCTCTCTCTCTCCTCCCTCTCTCTCTTAAATCCCTCGTCCTCGCATAGTAATATTGTTGTGCAGACGAAATAATTTTATATAAATGGACGATATGACATAAAAACTCATTTCATTGCACTTAATACATAATTATCCAAATCCACCTTCCATTTGTGTCTATGTTTAGAAGGATGAGAGAGCCAAAGAGTGAGTGAGATAGAGAGAACGAAAAAGATAGAAAGATAGATAGATAGATAGAGGGAGATGGATAGCGAGAGAGAGAGATAGAGAAAGAGAGAGAGATATACGCGGGTGGTATTGATTACTGCCGTAAGTGACATTTTATTGCATATTTATATGCATCAGGCCATGGCGCGTTTTTCTATCTGGGTTCTGAACCTCTAGCTTTAAAATTGGCGCCCTAATTCAAGTTTAAAAATTAACCGTATGTACATTGTTCAAAAAGTGTCTTTTGATTACAACTGTAAGGGCACTTACGGCTGTATTCAACTGCGTTTCCTTTCCAGCATCTGGAGACAATAGGCGAAAACTGCTGTAAGTGCGCACTTACGGTTGTACACAATAACAATATACCACAGATAGAACATTGATTACAGTCGATAAATAACACTTACGGCCTCGGTTTCTTTTACAACTGCAATAACTTAGGATGTATTGTTTATGTTTCATTTATCTCATGATTTGTGTCACTGTATTATGGATCACGAGTGTAGCCATCGTCAGGTTCAAATAGATCACCAGGTCAGTCTTTTGTATGCGTAACTAGTGCTACCATAATCTGATACTTCCTTAAACCAGGATAGACTCTCTCGTGGACGTTGTTCTATTTTAAAATTGAACACCAGATAGAATGGGGAAAATAATGTATGTTTTATATTCTGAAAGCCAGTAGCTTAAATAGAAGACCTAGCACCATGTTTTGCGGTCACTGTCGTAATCTTATCTTGTTAAGATCAATTTTTATTGTCCTGTTTCAATGTTACCTTTTTTGTCTGTTTTGTTCAAAGACATAGAAGGCCTTTCATGATCTTTGAAGAAGGCTTGAAAAGAGTTGACAAATACTCCATTCTGACATTGGGATCTTTCACTCCCGCGTACTCGCGGAGGTGCAGTCTTTACTTTTGATTCACTTTCTACAAACATGGATGGGATGGGGATGGTAAAGCAACTTTGATATCGCACTTGACATATGGCTCTAATCTTCCTAAAAAATCTAACAAACTCTCTTGCAATAGCTGATTAGTATGAACTCACTCCACTCAGTATAACAAGCATACCAGAATCCCTGCTGCTGTGTCAAAAGTTGGATGACATCGATTCAGGCTCATCCTCTGAAATTCCACTTGCAATTAGTAAACATTTCGCCGATCTGGTCAACCAACAGCGCAGTGTAAGATCTAAGACAAAGGCTTATAGACAGGGTGATGAGCCTGATCAGCGCAGCAGCAAAAGGAAAGCCAAACGTTTCGTGGCTGTGTTTTCGGATGAAGACAGATACGGCCACATTTCAGACTCAGATGGCGATGCTGATGAGACATAATCATGCTCCTCCAAAAGTGAAGAAGACAAAGCGTTTCGGCTTTGAGCAATTCACCTCACCACCCTCCCCACAGTCCCCAGGCCAAAACTAATTCTGCAGCTGGGACCTAGAGATGCTGCAAGTAGCACCAGGATATCTTTCGGCGACAGTTACACTGAGGACAGTTCTCTCATTACACCAAGTCCTTTGCAGTCTGCAGGCTCTATTGTGGAATCACCATCCCATGCCCAGACCTCTGCCCCTTGTGACACACCAAGCCAAGAGGCAGCCTGACAACTTACTGGGGGTTCAATGTTGTTAAACACAAATGGAATCTTGGTCAGGTGCATAGACCAAGAAAGGTAAACCAGTTAGAGCAAGAGCCATAAAACCAGGGTGCGGGGAAGTTTGCAGATTTAAATGTCATACAAATATTAGCTCTGATAGAGAATTCATTACCTTAAGCTCAAAAGAATCCGAATAAGGAGTGAAAGCCCTAATGTGACCGACATGTCACATGACTATGGTAAGTCTGAAGACAGCTGGTTTAAATTAGACTTTGGCAGAAAGGAAGAAAGAACCTGGTAGTATCCGATGCTAAAGCAATTGATTTAAAGCCAGTATGTATATGAGTACATACAACTTGATGAGCAAAAGCGGATCTTGACGATCGCTGTAATAAAAATCTTGTACCTCATGTGCACCATGCGTTCTTTAAAGCACTGCATTAAGTATCATGTCTACATTTGCCATGCCTCTGAAAAGACAGTGTGTGTGACAGTGAAATGAAGTGAATTTTAATACCAAACGATGGAAAGTGCGTGCATTTTTTTTCTTGTGTAAATGTTTAACATTCTCATGGCTCGAGGAAAAATAGTTGATGAAGCAGTACAACTTCAATAAGTGTGTTCTTTGTTATAATATCAAGATGAGAAAATTACATTTTACTTAATTTGTAATATTCTGAGCGTTAACAAGGGGAGTTGGGGGAGTAAGAGAGAGAGACAGATAAATAGATAGATATATATAGAGAGAGAGACAGCGAGAGATTGAGAGAGAGGGAGAGAGAGAGTGAGAGAGAGAAAGAGAGAGAGAGAGAGAGAGAGAGAGAGAGAGAGAGAGAGAGAGAGAGAGAGAGAGAGAGAGAGAGAGAGAGAGAGAGAGAGAGAGAGAATCCTTTTTATATATACTGACATTAGCAATGTTGATGCAAAGTACTATTTCGTTATTTTTATAAAAGTTATTTCTTCGCTACAGTTGAAGTTTTTCTTCTAGGAGTGTTTCCCTCTTTACAAGTGAAAGTGTCTTTCATTGGTTGGTATTTAGCTGGCTTTAAGCATTTCAGATGCTTCATTTTTACATGCAATAATTTAAGTTATTATAGTTTGCAAGATCTGTTAACTTGATTGATGAACTGATTATATCTGTGCACTCCGCAAACTTCAGTTATACAAGAAAGATATATTCAGTATTATTTAGGATCTTTTTAAGAGCATTTATCGCAATAAAATGTATAGCATCAGAACAAATAAGGCGACAATGAGAATAAAGCAAAAACCAACAGTCTGCTAAAAACTAAGACTGATTACACAACCGTAAGTGTTTAAAAACTTAGTACGAAAGTCGGCGAATGTATAGCTCAAGCTGATTTAATACAACCGTATGTGCTCTTACGACTGTAATCAATGACGTTACTTTCACTTACTCCCACCGTAAGTGCACTTACAGTAGTAATCAAAAACTATTTTAAACATTGCAAGTGTTGTATGTCCACTATCTCAAAAAGCCAATACGGTGACAGAAAAATGAAAACATACAATAATCCGTAATGAGAAAGACAGCTTTGTTTCCAATGCACATTAAAATCGGTGAAAAATTAACGAAATGGGGAAGTTTTTTGGTCCTCCTGTAAAATTTACAAAAATTACGGCAGTAATCAATACCACCCGCGTATAGAGAAAAAGAGAGAGAGAGAGAGAGAGAGAGAGAGAGAGAGAGAGAGAGAGAGAGAGAGAGAGAGAGAGAGAGAGAGAGAGAGAGAGAGAGAGAGAGAGAGAGAGAGAGATTACTATATTGATTGATTCTCCTATTTAGCGCTGTTTACCGACGCCTGTCAAGAGATCTCAGCCGGCAGACGATACAACCTCGACAGCGCGGTGTCGGCACGGTGCACCACAGACGCGTGTCTTGCTTTTCCTTTCTCTGTCTCTCTAGAAGTAGAACATGGCATATTAACTGACACAATCGCACACCGGCTTTTGTACAAAAAATTATGTCTTTACCTGCTCTGCTCTAGATAATGCCTAAATTGAATCTTCATCCATTAATTGCTCAAAGTCAAGATGTAATTTTTTTTTTTAGTCTCTGAACAGTCGTCTATGCATTTAAAGTTAACTTGTTGTTGTAAACTTAGACCTAGGCTGTGCGTGTCCGACTTTCAAGGAAGGTAACTCTCGCTGAAATTTATTCAAGAAATCGACTATAGCAACTCAGGGAGAGGGATCATACTTCGTAAACCGGAAGAAATGTTAGGAATTATTTTTACAACACACAACTGACATCTTCTATATGCTCCGTATTATTAGAAGAAAATCATGAATTCTAATTAACACATGAACAGCTCTTTGTGAATCCCATTTTAGATACTGAGTTAGAGGCTTTCCTTCAGGTCCAGACAGAACCGGTCCAGTAGAAGGTCATTTCATTGAATAGCCCAGCCACGGATCGAATTGGAAACCTTGGAAAATGTTACAAAAATATTACAAACTAAACCAAAACAAAACACAACAAGACAAAAACAAAAGCAACGTTTTAAAGAAAAGCCAACAAAACCAAACCAAACAAAGCAAACAAACAAAAAAAAAAAGGATTAAAAAATCGTATTTTCTATGATCTAGTCATCTGTTTAATTTTGATTTCCTGAATTTCGAAAACGTTTTCTGTCCAAAAGAAAAGCAAATACATATCGTAAACAAAAAAAACAAAAAACAAAAAAACAAAAACAAAACAAACCAAAGGAAAAAAAAACCAAACCCTCAGAAACAAAAATTGTAAAAGAAGGCGATCTCTAATTTCTTTGGAAATGAAAAATCAAACATATACAAGAATGACCATAAAATAATAATTAGTACGTATAAAACAAAAAAGGAACTCCTAAAATTGGTCTGTAAAAGTTGATAGCCTTCAACCTTACAATCTCTAGGGACGTGCACATTTCAAGAAGAATATTTTCTGAGGCGAAAGAAAAAGCAGAACTTAAAAAAAGGAAGAGAATTCAAAGTTCACTGCACATGGCCGATGAAAAATTAGAATGGATAAATGTTGGAAAAATTTAATTTTTTTTTCTACAAAAGTAACCATTAAAAAAATAGGATTAGACACAATATTGTTCAAAACTAATATTTGTGCTTACTCATATAATACATAATAAATCATGACAAAAAATAAATCAGGCTGATAAAAATTAATTCTTGGCGTCTGTAGTTTTTTTCCCTTGTCTGATAAACTAATCAACTTAACGCATGGAGAAATACACGGCGCCTGGCAGGGCTTGAGGGGCCTCGGCCACTCTCTTGTACACAGCGCAGCGAGTGGTGGCGTTGGCAGCGCTCTCAGCTCTCTCCTCAAGGGGTACTGGGCTTGCGGAATATGCCTGGCATCCCTTGATTCTCATACAGGATCGAGAACAAATCTGGAGGTTGGAAGATTAAAAAGTGATAGTTTCGTGGGAGAGAGAGAGAGAGAGAGAGAGAGAGAGAGAGAGAGAGAGAGAGAGAGAGAGAGAGAGAGAGAGAGAGAGAGAGAGAGAGAGAGAGAGAGAGAGAGAGAGAGAGAGAGAGGGAGAGAGCGCAGTGATCACTTGAGATTTTAAAGCGAAAAAAATGATTGAAGGATTTTATGAAGGTGAAGAAATTTGGCCAGTTTTGTGTGAGGTGAAGTGATGCCTTTGCTAAAATCTGAACTCTGTGTCTACCTTCAGTTTGAAATAAGTAACACGTTTCTCTGAAGTTTATCGCCCAACCTCTATGAGCGGATTAAAGAAATCAGAAGTAGCTTACTTTGGTGTCCATGGCCAGAAAGTTTCCGAGCAGTGACGGATCCGAAGAGCTGGGAATCTGATCTCTAGCGACCAGGTTGAAGTACGCCGTGTCTCTATGGCCAGATTTCCAGTTGTTCTTGCGCAGGAACCAGTTCCAGTTGACGCCTGCCAGATAAAACACAAGCGGCTCAAAAATAATTCCATTTTCCCATTAGTTTCACGTATCTAATCTTTTAAATCAGAGGAAAAATTCTCCTGTAGGGTTGAAAGAATCATCAACAATTCACCTTCTAAGACTGCATGGTGAAATATTAATGGAATAGTTGTTAATTTCATAGCTTGACACACCTTCTCCCTTGAAGAGATAATTTTGACTCGTTCACCCACACTACACAAACATCCACCAGGTTTAAAAGATGGAGTTATAAGCTAAAACATCAGCCTGACTCGAGGAGACAGTGCCGACATCATCACAAGCGGCAAGAAAAATAATTAGTAAACTAAATTATAGTTTTGGAGTTGTCATAAGAAGTTTCATAATAATAATATAAGAAAACCGTTCGTGCGTAGCTTTGTGAAGACTTTTGTCAATAGTTTTGGAAAGAAAATTAAATTGAACTCAAATTTGCTCAATTTTTAGGTGTGATTTAAGAACCATTACATGATTAAAAAAGTGTAAATAAAAAGTCCCTTCCAGTAAATAATTATCCCCTGGTTTGAGTCTTGCTACGATTCTTCATATTGAAAATGTACAAAAAATGTTTTGAA
This sequence comes from Elysia crispata, assembly GCA_033675545.1. Classification (NCBI taxonomy): domain Eukaryota; kingdom Metazoa; phylum Mollusca; class Gastropoda; family Plakobranchidae; genus Elysia; species Elysia crispata. The sequence goes on along the minus strand of JAWDGP010001646.1, from coordinate 75,609 downwards.
AGCCTAAAAACCAAGTTACACAATGTAAAAAAAATGCTCCAAGTGTTACCAGAAACCAGGCAGCCCATGTCAACCACTTCACATTCCTTGGGCTCGACATCCGGGTTGTCACTTGGTTCCACATAGTCTGCGACACAGCCTTTCTCCACACCGTCGATAGCCTGAGTCTCCAGGGCGACTTCACACGCAAGTTAGGAAAGAAACAGTGGGAACAGCAGGACACACGTTAGTACAGCTCGAAAATCGTAAATCTCACCGCAGCATTGACCCGAAAACTTGATGATAAAAGACGCAAGGAAAAATATACGACATGGGATATTTATTTAATTATAAACTAAACTGACCAGAGACACCACGTCTGCTGTAGCACAATACGCAATCAATATAATGGATCAGACCCACACGCTGGCTTGCAAAGCTGCCAATTAACAGTTTCCCATCGTTAGTAGTTGCTACATAACAAACTAAAAAGGTCTTCTAAAAAATATAAGAAAACCAGACAAAAAAAAAACGTACTTATAATTGACAAAACTTTTAAAAGGATAAAAATTCTTCAAGTAACTTTTTTAGACCATGTTTTTTAGCATAAGATATTGCGGGACCTGAAAAAACGGATAAGTTCGAGGAATTCGTGTTTTCGAGGAAACCCTGTTCGAGATAATCGTGTTCTTCTGCAGTTTACTTAAAATTTAATATGATTACTTCACGTCAAGGAAAAATTTCTTATACTGGCCGCTTTAGAAAGATGGTTTTGACCCTCTTATGAAGATTGATTTTATTTCCTTTTGTATTATCACGAGAGTAAATAAGCCTAAAATATACATGTACAAAATGGGTAGGATCCAAGAGGTGTGATGATTTACTTTCGGGTAGGATCTTCCACTTTAGAGGTTTACAGTAATCTCCGCTGGCCTTGACTTCCTCCACTGAGGGCGTGGCTAGGTAGAACTGAAAACAAGCGAAGCGCCCCTTGAAGCTCGGGTCACCCTTGTCCTTCTGAGAGCTGCCGAGGCGCATGGAGCCCTTGGCTGGCAATGGGATCTTGTTAGGAAAGTCGTCGTCGATGTCGTCCACAAGCTCACCGTTGTGGAATACCTGAGATTGATAGATTTCTGGTTGTTAGAATCTTTTCGTAATCTCACCGTTGTGGAATACCTGAGATTTATAGATTTCTGGTAGTTGGAATCTTTTCACAAGGTTACAATTGTGGAATACTTGACATTGATAGTTTTATGGTTGTTAGAATCTTTTCGTAAGCTCACCGTTGTGGAATACCTGAGATTGATAGATTTCTGGTTGTTGGAATTTTTGCACAAGGTTACAATTGTAGAACGCCTGCCATCGATAGTTTTATGTTTGTTAAAATATTTTCTTTAGCGCACTATAGTGAAATGCCTTATAATTGATATATTTATGGTTGTTAGAATATTTTCGTGAGCTCCATATTGTGGAAAACCTGATATTGGTAGATCTATGGTATATAAAATCTTTTCACAAGCTCAGCATTGTGGAATACCTGATATTAATAGAGTTGCGATCTCATACGGCGTTTTGATCTTTGATACAGCAATTCTACATATGATGAAAAAGATGCCATGGTAGTTACTAATTAATAAAAATGAGTGTACAGGTCTTATACAGAGGGAAAAAAACAAAAACAAAAGCAAAACAAAACAGAACAGGTAAACAGGTACCAGATCTTGCAGTGCTTGGTAACAGTAAAAATAAAAAACAAAATGAAGAAAAAAAAATTTTTTTTTCGAGAGAACGATGAATCACTTCTCAGCCACATAGTCAGAACTACCAGCTAGCTGTCTCATTTGGTACTCCCACTCTCAACCTGTCTCACCAGAATCCGCCCACTCTCATCCTATCTCACCAGGACCCACCCACTCTCATCCTACCTCCCCAGGACCCACCCACTCTCAACCTATCTCCCTAGGACCCACCTACTCTCATCATATCTCACCAGGTTCCGCCCACTCTCATCCTATCTCACCAGGTTCCGCCCACTCTCATCCTATCTCACCAGGACCCACCCACTCTCATCCTACCTCCCCAGGTTCCGCCCACTCTCATCCTATCTCACCAGGACCCACCCACTCTCATCCTACCTCCCCAGGACCCACCCACTCTCACCCTATCTCACCATGATCCGGCTGCTCTCATCCTATCTTACCAGTTTCCGCCCACTCTCATCTTATCTCACCATGATCCGGCCGCTCTCAAATTGTCTCACCAGGATTCGCCCACTCTCATCCTATTTCACCAGGTTCTGCCCACTCTCAAACTGTCTTATCTGGATCCGCCCACTCTCAACCTATCTAAACAGGATCTGCCCATCCTTAAACTGTCTCACTAGAATCCGCCCACCTCTCAGTTTGTCTCACCTGGATCTGCCCACTCTCAAACTGTCTCACCTGGATCTACCCACTCTCAAACTATCTCACCTGGATCCGCCTCACCAGGATCCTCCAAGCTCTCAAACTGTCTAACCTCGATCTGCCCACTCTCAAAGTGTCTTACCTGGATCTCACCACTCTTAAACTGTCTCACCTTGATCTGACCACTCTTAAACTGTCTCACCTCGATCTGCCCACTTTCAAACTGTCTCACCAGGATCCTCCAAGCTCTCAAACTGTCTTACCTGGATCTGACCACTATTGAACTGTCTCCCCTGGATTTGCTCACTCTCTAACTGTCTCACCTGGATCTGCTCACCTCTCAAACTGTCTCACCTGGATCTGCCTTCGCTCAAACTGTCTTACCTGGATCCGCCCACTCTCAAACTGTCTGGAGACCAGCAGGTGGTTCCAGGTGTCCGCTACGAGCAGCTCGGGCACAGCTGTCGCCCCAACAGAAACGCCGTACTCGTCCCAGAAAGACACAAACAGCAGGCTCTCCAGGACGGCTATCTTGATCACGTTGCCTGGGCAAGGACACGGGGTGTCGAACAAGTAGAGAAAGGATATCGACAAAACAGAAAAAATGAAATGGAGGAGGAGGCGGTGGAGGAGGAAGAGCAAGAAGAAGAAGAAGAAGCAGAAGAAGAAGAAGAAGAAGAAGAAGAAGAAGAAGAAGAAGAAGAAGAAGAAGAAGAAGAAGAAGAAGAAGAAGAAGAAGACCAAGAACAACAACAACAACAACAACAACAACAACAACAACAACAACAACAACAACAACATCAACCACAACAACAACAATAACAACAACAACAACAACAACAACAACAACAACAACAACAACAACAACAACAACAGCAATAACAACAACAACAATAGCAATAACAATATCAACGGGAAAAACGAGAAGAAAAAGAGGGCAAAAGTATTAAAAAAGGAGAAGAAAGAAAATATGAAAGGCCGGTGAGTTAAAGATTAAGGCGATGAAGGAAGAAGATACGGTCTTCGCAAACACGTTTTGAGCTTAGTAATGTGTAAACATTATTGTTTACTTCTCCATTAGCAGGCATGCAAACTTTAATCTGTTATAACAGTTACTGTTCAATGTTTTATGTAATTTGATGATGTTTTTCATTATTTTATCTATGTCTAAATCAAATAAACTCTCTTTATAAAATAGATTCATCTATCAGTCTTAATTTTTCTTTAACCATTTATAAATTACAGCCAATGCAAGTGACTAGGATACGATTTTTCGTTCTTCAAATTTGGTATTTTAAAGTCTTTAGTTTGTTAAACATTATTTCTAGACATAAAAGAGACTAATACAAGTTTTGCTTCACTAGACAGGCTGATAAAACTTTTATTTCTCTCTCTCTCTCTCTCTCTCTCTCTCTCTCTCTCTCTCTCTCTCTCTATATATATATATATATATATATATATATATATATATATATATATGTAAACGGACCAGTTTTAATACTTTTACTCGGTATTCTTTTTTTTGGATTGCCTGCTATCCATATTCCTTTGAAAGAACAGGTAACGCAACTATGTCAGGGGAAACTGATATGCTATGAGGGTGTAATCCATTCGTGCTTCTCGAGAGCGAGAAAACCTTTAAGTTATGCACGCTGTCAGATAGAATAACTGAGATCTGACCGGACAAACAAAAGCAGCATTCTAGTTAGGCACTGAGCTGTTACGCACGGCATCCTTTGAGGCGAGTTGTAGGCGCTAATAGTGACGCGGTTATAGGAGGTAAATGTCTTCGAACTTCCTGTAAACGATAGTTTTGTATCGGAGGAGACTCTCCCATGGTGTCAGTTTCGATGTTTGACACCGATAAGGTTTACTTTGATTCTATGTCTGCCTTAGAACTTATAATACATATATTATTTGAGGTTTGCACGAGTGAAAGGTTGTTCGGTGTACATGTGGTTACTACGATATCGTCTTTGCAAGCTGAGAAGATTGTTATCTAGCGTGGTTGTCAATGTGTGAGCGATGTTACGAGGTAAATTCGGTACTTTCAAATAAATTTTCTATCCCCTCACCCATTAAAGTAGACAGGTAGGGAGATTCCCATCTCTCCGATCGGGGATCTTTAGAAAATCTTTGTTCGGAAAAACTATATATGTAGAGCAGTTTTCGAAGCTCCTCATCTGGATTCGAGAGGCCGAGCTGCGCGTACACGAGAGAAAGTCTGAAGTCAAACGTTTGCCTGAACCTTTGACGGTGACATTTGCACATCCATTGCTTTGATATTGGAAGTGAGTATAACATCTGTATCGTTGTTCCATATATATGTATTGAATGTTGATCCCAGAGATTAGATCTAAGCCTTTGTGCATAATTGATGAGCTTTTATAGAACTACTACTTTTGTAATTATTCGCAAAGTATAATAGTGGTAGCAAGGAGTAATGGCTTGTTACCTGTTCTATAGATTTAAAGTTGTATTACAGAGCTTTAGTTAATCCGATAGATATAAAGAATGATCAAGGTACCCTATGTTTATGTAAACTAACAAGAGCAGAAACAAAACGGTAACGTAACGGTTCTCGCCCATACTATCTGTCTATAGGCGTAACTTACGGTGCGGTGATGATATGATTCATAGACCGTGACATGCTTAATAATAACACACGTAAACTTTAGTAGTCGCGATACATAAAACTGAATCGTAATTATTGTCGAAGGATGATGGACATGTAAAGTTGGTAGTGTAAAGCATTTTGTTATTGGAATGTACACTAATTTGAGAACATACTATGATTAAAGTTTGATAGCGGTTGTAATGATCTTACTAGACGGGTAATGTTGGATCATCACTTTGTTGAGTAGCAAATCGCTAAACTTATATTTTGTATACATGCATTTGTATGAGATTGCGTGTTTTACACGGTGGTTTTTTAATTTTCTTTCAGCGGCTGTATGAGAGCTACTGACTGGGTTTCTAAGTTTGTTTTTTTCAGTTTTATTTTTTTCTGTAAAGTTGGGTTTTAATTTCAAGTTTGGATTTTGAGTTTTAATTTTTAGTTATTATTTTTTGTTTGGATTTAATTGGGTTCTAGTTTCAGACTGGACATTTTTTTTTGTATATTAAGTTTGTTTTGTCGACTGCAATAAAAGAAAAGATAAAAACTTACATCAGTACAGTTTTTATTTCCTGCACACCTACCTGTCGTGCTTTACCACTAGCCACATTACTCATAGTTTATCATATCTGGTAGCTTGGTTTGGATTCGCTAAGTTCACCTTTATTACAAAACGAATTCCTGGCGTTGTCGGATAACTTAAACTTTCATACACACACAAAACATTTCATCATTTATCAGACCGAACCTGTAGAGTGAAGAGACAAACTTTATTGAGTAGGGAGTAGGCATAGAGCTACCATTGGACAATTTTTGCAGGATTGTTAATGGTATCCATAGTCTATAGTGTGTCGTGTGTACTACTACTACCACACACACCCTCCCTCGCGAGAGTATTTTTATTTAAGGCAACATATATATATATATATATATATATATATATATATATATATATATATATATATATATATATTTACAATTTTGAATCGTTCATTTTTAGTAAGAATTTTCATCGATCTCCAGTTGGTGATTTAAATCTCAATTGATTCACTCTTTGCGGCTTTACTAACCAGCAGAAACCAAACGCCAACTCACCCGTCTCGCACAGATAGTTGACGAGCGTGCCCTCCGGCTCACCAATCGGGTAAACCCACACGGAGACTGCAAGATCTTTAAGATCGGTCTTGCCCCTCATGTAGAAATCAACAAACGAACCCGCTTCACCCGTGAGGGTTAGAGCCCTGTGAAAACGACCCGTCAGTGTCATTTTTTGTGTTATTATTATTATTATTATTATTATTATTATTATTATTATTATTATTATTATTATTATTATTATTATTATAATGATGATGATGATGATGATGATGATTATGATTGTGATGATTGCAATCTTGATTATGATGATAAGGATGATGATAATGTTGCTGCTGCTACTGATGATGATGGTGATGATGATAATAATGATGATGAAGATGATTGTGATTATAATTATGATTATGATAATGATGATGGCGATGATGATGATGATGATGATGATGATGAAGATTATCCCAACGATGATGATGATGATGATGATGATGATGATACTGATGATAAAGGTAATATTGATAAATAAAAAGATATTTCTGATGCAGCGATGAATTTTACAAGTTGACCCAAAGAATGAAATCCAATATCAGCTCGTTACTTGTACGGAAAGCCGGGGTAGCCGTCAGAGAAGACAAAGCACTGGTCGGTGGGCGGCAAGTGAGCATCTCGTCCAGACATGACCTCGCGGTGGACAGTCGTGTTGCCCAGAGGCCACACGTACTTGGGTCCCTTCAGACAGCTGCTCAGCTGCACTGAGACAGCCCGGGCGGAGATTGAAAGGGAAGAAGAATGAGAGTGTAGAGACAGGTGGCGGGTTTTAGGGACAAAAACCCTAGCACCCCAAACCAGGACTGGGATCATGATACTTGTAAAAGCGTTTTGTAGCGTTTTCTGTGTAAAGAGCCACGTGGACCGAGGAAAGATTATACATGGAGTCTGTAGAGACAAATTAACTTTTATTTTATACAGTTATGTCTATTTTAACCACATGCGGTTTACATCAGAGTCTAGGAAAGTAAAAAAAGAGGACATGTGTTTATGTATTGAGATATAATGAACATTACCAATCAACCTCTAGATTGATGCTAGGTCGCATGAACCATAGGGCGGGTACACACACACACACACACAAATCAGAGGCCCAACAATAACAGACCAATATGGACCATGACATCTTTGAAAATGAGACCGAACGCAGGATCTAATGTCCATAATATCTTAAGAGAAGAATAAATGGATTTAAGAAGGATGTAATGAAGTATCTCAAAAAAAATATCAGTAATGAACCAATAACAGCAAAACAATAAGCAGCTTATTGAAAAGTAATAAATCCAAACTAGGAGTTGATTTCACTCACCTAAACCGATGAGAAAAACGAATGAACGAGTCAAACTGTCCATTGTTGTTAGAAGAGTGTCCCGTGGCATGCAGTAAACCGTGTACAAAGACAACTGATCACAAGAATAACTAGATGGGCTCTTCTCTTACCGAAGAGAGAGCAGAGCGCGCATTCTTTGGGGGTTTAAACCAAGCTCATCGACAGCACCACCAGGGGTTGTCAGGGGGAATAACCCGATCATTGGATCTTAGCAGCTTTCCTAGCACTGGTAGCAGCAACGTTCTCGAGAGTTATGTGACCTTATTGATTGCTGGGAGAATGCGGAGAATCATCCGACAAAGACAGCTTTATTCTGACGCATTTCCAGCTTGCTCCATGTCACTTTCTCTCTCTCTCTCTCTCTCTCTCTCTCTCTCTCTCTCTCTCTCTCTCTCTCTCTCTCTCTCTCTCTCTCTATCTCTCTCTGTGTGTCTCTCTCTCTTTATCTCTCTTTGTGTCTCTCTGTTGTCTGTCTCTCTGTGGGTGCGTGTGTCTTTCTCTGTCTCTTACTGTTTGTACCTTTCTCCGTCCACACCATCTTTTTGTCTGTCTGTCTGTATCTCTCAATAATTCTTTCTTCTGATATCTATCTGCTTTACTGTTTGTACCTCTCTCCGCCCTCATCATCTGTTCGTCTGCCTGCCTGTCTGTCTGTCTGTCTCAATAATTCTTTCTTCTGATATCTATCTGCTTTACTGTTTGTACCTCTCTCCGCCCTCATCATCTGTTCGTCTGCCTGCCTGCCTGTCTGTCTGTCTGTCTGTCTATCTCTCTCCATAATTCTTTCTTCTGATATCAATCTGCTTTACTGTTTGTACCTCTCTCCGTCCTCACCATCTGTTCATCTGCATGTCTGTCTGTCTCTCTCAATAATTCTTTCTTCTGATATCTTTCTGCTTTACTGTTTGTGCCTCTCTCCGTCCTCACCATCTGTTCATCTGCATGTCTGTCTGTCTCTCTCAATAATTCTTTCTTCTGATATCTTTCTGCTTTACTGTTTGTGCCTCTCTCCGTCTCCACCATCTGTTTGTCTGTCTGTCTGTCTCAATAATTCTTTCTTCTGATATCTTTCTGCTTTACTGTTTGTACCTCTCTCCGCCCCCACCATCTGTTTGTCTGTCTGTGTCAATAATTCTTTCTTCTGATATCTTTCTGCTTTACTGTTTGTACCTCTCTCCGCCTTCACCATCTGTTTGTCTGTCTGTCTGTCTCAATAATTCTTTCTTCTGATATCTATCTATCTGCTTTACTGTTTGTATCCCTCCCCACCATAGTAACCCCACACCCTAGTGACGGTGAGGTAGCTTTGTTGACAAACAAGTCGTGGATGTTGACAGTACTCAGTTGACGGTCGGTTAACGGTCGATGATTGACGGCAATGAAGACGACAACGGCGACGGCAGTCTGCTCAGCTGAAATTAAACAATCGAAAGGTGTGCGTTGCGTTTACTAAACAACCCTGTGTTTGGACACTTATACTCACCTTTGCATCCGCTGTAGCATCAAGTCTATGTTCTAAATTAGATTAAAGTCATGAGCTAGTCTTTGCTTGGTTCTCAAGGGAATGTTTGCTTTCAATACTTACCTCCTGCTTACGATGTATCGTTATGGTTACTTTTGTTTTTGTGCGTTTTCTTTATCCTTTAAAGCGATGGATTTCAATTATGAATAGAGATACTTTTAGGCTTCAAACATTATGTTTCCTTTAGTCAAGTTATTTCAATTAATTTTATATACATACTCACCTCAGACAGAGAAGATAGGCTGTAGGTCGAGGATAAGATGATGATGCTGGTACAATGACCAAATCAGGACTACGTGCCCTATAATAATATTGAACTTCTTTGCTTGTTCAAGTAATAGGCAAAATCTTGCCTTAAAAATATATTTAAAGTTTGAGACGACGTCTTGTCTTCAATTACAACTTCAAAACTTAGGCAAACGTTTGCCTTTAAGTATAACGACTAGGATTTCTTGCTGGAATCTAGCCGGAGCCCTCTGTCTTGCTTCGTGTAGGGAGTCTTCGTAAGGGTCTGATTTGGACTCAAACTTGCTCCAATATTTAAAGAGATCGAAAACCACACGTAGGTTTTAGGGAACGGCAAATACAGCTCACTAACGTTTACTAAATAATATTTACACCCACGCAGTACGCCTGTTCTGCGTGACACATACATCCTGGAGAGAGTTGTACCAAACTGTCGGTCTTGATTACAGACAGATATACATCCTGGAGAGAGTTGTACCATACTGTCGGTCTTGATTACAGACAGATATACATCCTGGAGAAAATGTACCATACCGTCAATGTTGATAACAGATTTACATCCTGGAGAGAGTTGTACCATACCGTCAATGTTGATAACAGACATACGTACATCCTGGAGAGAGTTGTACCATACTGTCGGTCTTGATTACAGACAGATATACATCCTGGAGAGAGTTGCACCATACTGTCGGTCTTGATTACAGACAGATATACATCCTGGAGAAAAGTGTACCATACCGTCAATGTTGATAACAGATTTACATCCTGGAGAGAGTTGTACCATACCGTCAATGTTGATAACAGATATACATCCTGGAGAGAGTTGTACCTTACTGTCGGTCTTGATTACAGACAGATATACATCCTGGAGAGAGTTGTACCATACTGTCGGTCTTGATTACAGACAGATATACATCCTGGAGAAATGTGTACCATGCCGTCAATGTTGATAACAGATATACATCCTGGAGAGAGTTGTACCATACCGTCAATGTTGATAACAGATATACATCCTGGAAAGAGTTGTACCATATTGTCAATGTTAATAACAGATATACATCCTGGAGAGAGTTGTACCATACTGTCAATCTTGATAACAGATATACATCCTGGAGAGAGTTGTACCATACCGTCAATGTTGATAACAGATATATATCCTGGAGAAAAGTGTACCATACCGTCAATGTTGATAACAGATATACATCCTGGAGAGAGTTGTACCATACCGTCAATGTTGATAACAGACATACGTACATCCTGGAAAGAGTTGTACCATACTGTCGGTCTTGATAATAGACAGATATAAATCATGGAGAGAAGTGTACCATGCTGTCAATCTTGATAAAAGTCAGATATACATCCTGGAGAGAAGTGTACAACTGTCAATCTTGATAACAGTCAGATATACATCCTGGAGAGGTGTACCATACCGTCAATGTTGATAACAGACATACGCACATCTTGGAGAGAGTTCTACCATACTGTCGATCTTGATAACAGACAGATATACATCCTGGAGAGAAGTATACCATGCTGTCAATCTTGATAACAGTCAGATATACACCCTGGAGAGAAGTTTAATATACTGTCGGTCTTGATAAAAGACAGATATACATCCTGGAGAGAGTTGTACCATAGTGTCGGTTTTGATAACAGACAGATATACATCCTTGAGAGAAGTTTACCACACTGTCAGTCTTGATAACGGACAAATAATATATGAACACCCTTAAGAGAAGTTAACGATTCTTTCATTCTTGATAACAGAGAGACATATATCATGGAGAGAAATTTACAATTCTGTGATTCTTGATAACAGAGAGACATTCATCCTGGAGAGTAGTTAACCTACTGTCAGGTTAATTTAAATTTGAGAAAAAAAAAAACAAAACAAGTAAAGTTCGGTATATTATGCAGTACAAGTAGGCCATGCCTCAAAATTATTTGGGAGCGGGTATCTTGGCCATGTATCCGAGATAACCTTGAAAGGTAAACTTACAGAAGAAAATATGGAGACAGAACGCTGCGATGAACATCTTATTTTATCAATGATACCATCTGGTTACATGAGAAAGGTGGAACATCTTATTTGATCAGTGATACCACCTGGTTACATGAGAAAAGTGGTGAACATCTTATTTGATCAATGATACCACCTGGTTACATGAGAAAGGTGGTGAACATCTTATTTGATCAATGATACAACCTAGTTACATGAGAAAGGTGGTGAACATCTTGTTTGATCAATGATACCACCTAGTTACATGAGAAAGATGGCGAACATCTTATTTGATCAGTAATACCATCTAGTTAGATGAGAAAGGTGGTGAACATCTAATTTGATCAATGATACAACCCAGTTACATGAGAAAGGTGGTGAACATTTTATTTCATCAATGATACCACCTAGTTACATGAGAAAGATGGTGAACATCTTATTTAACCATTTAACAACTCCATGATAGATGAGGAATGTGGTGAACATCTTATTTAACCATTTAATAACTCCATGATACATGAGAAAGGTGGTGAACATCTTATTTGATCAATGATACCACCTAGTTACATGAGAAAGGTGGTGAGCATCTTATTTAACCATTTAATAACTCCATGATACATGAGAAAGGTGGTGAACATATTATTTAACCATTTAACAACTCCATGATACATGAGAAAGGTGGAACATCTTATTTGATCAGTGATACCACCTGGTTACATGAGAAAAGTGGTGAACATCTTATTTGATCAATGATACAACCTAGTTACATGAGAAAGGTGGTGAACATCTTGTTTGATCAATGATACCACCTAGTTACATGAGAAAGATGGCGAACATCTTATTTGATCAGTAATACCATCTAGTTAGATGAGAAAGGTGGTGAACATCTAATTTGATCAATGATACAACCAAGTTACATGAGAAAGGTGGTGAACATTTTATTTCATCAATGATACCACCTAGTTACATGAGAAAGATGGTGAACATCTTATTTAACCATTTAACAACTCCATGATAGATGAGGAATGTGGTGAACATCTTATTTAACCATTTAATAACTCCATGATACATGAGAAAGGTGGTGAACATCTTATTTGATCAATGATACCACCTAGTTACATGAGAAAGGTGGTGAGCATCTTATTTAACCATTTAATAACTCCATGATACATGAGAAAGGTGGTGAACATATTATTTAACCATTTAACAACTCCATGATACATGAGAAAGGTGGTGAACATCTTATTTGATCAATGATACCACCTAGTTACATGAGAAAGGTGGTGAGCATCTTATTTAACCATTTAATAAATCCATGATACATGAGAAAGGTGGTGAACATATTATTTAACCATTTAACAACTCCATGATACATGAGAAAGGTGGTGAACATCTTATTTGATCAATGATACCACCTAGTTACACGAGAAAGGTGATGAGCATCTTATTTAAGCATTTAATAACTCCATGATACATGAGAAAGGTGGTGAACATATTATTTAACCATTTAACAACTCCATGATACATGCGAAAGGTGGTGAACATCTTATTTGATCAATGATACCACCTAGTTACACGAGAAAGGTGATGAGCATCTTATTTAAGCATTTAATAACTCCATGATACATGAGAAAGGTGGTGAACATATTATTGAACCATTTAACAACTCCATGATACATGAGGAAGGTGGTGAACATCTTATTTAACCATTTAATAACTCCATGATACATGAGGAAGGTGGTGAACATCTTATTTAACCAATTAACAACTCCATGATACATGAGGAAGGTGGTGAACATCGTATTGAACCATTTAATAACTCCATGATACATGAGGCCGAGGAAGGTGGTGAACATCTTATTTAACCATTTAATAACTCCATGATACATGAGGCCGAGGAAGGTGGTGAACATCTCTTTTAACCATTTAGTAACTTCTTGATATATGAGGATGGTGGTGAACATCTTATTTAGCATTTAATAACTCCATGATACATGAGGAAGGTGGTGACATCTTATTTAACCATTTAATAACTCCATGATACATGAGGGAGAGGAAGTTGGTGAACATCTTATTTAACCATTTAATAACTCCATGATACATGAGGGAGAGGAAGTTGGTGAACATCTTATTTAAACATTTAATAACTCCATGATACATGAGGGAGAGGAAGTTGGTGAACATCCTAATTAACCATTTAATAACTCCATGATACATGAGAAAGGTGGTGAACATATCATTTAACCATTTAATAAATCCATGATACATGAGGAAGGTGGTGAACATCTTTTTTAACCAATTAATAACTGCAAGATATATGAGGAAGGTAGTGAACATCTTATTTATCCATTTATTAACTCCATGATAGATGAGGAAGGTGGTGAACATATCATTTAACCATTTAATAAATCCATGATACATGAGGAAGGTGGTGAACATCTTATTTAACCAATTAACAACTCCATGATACATGAGGAAGGTGGTGAACATCTTATTTAACCATTTAATAACTCCATGATACACGAGGAAGGTGGTGAACATCTTATTTAACCATTTATTAACTCCATGATACATGAGAAAGGTGGTGAACATATCATTTAACCATTTAATAAATCCATGATACATGAGGAAGGTGGTGAACATCTTATTTAACCAATTAACAACTCTATGATACATGAGGAAGGTGGTGAACATCTTATTTAACCATTTAACAACTCCATGATACACGAGGAAGGTGGTGAACATCTGATTTAACCATTTATTAACTCCATGATACATGAGAAAGGTGGTGAACATATCATTTAACCATTTAATAAATCCATGATACATGAGGAAGGTGGTGAACATCTTATTTAACCAATTAACAACTCCATGATACATGAGGAAGGTGGTGAACATCTTATTTAACCATTTAATAACTCCATGATACACGAGGAAGGTGGTGAACATCTTATTTAACCATTTATTAACTCCATGATACATGAGGAAGGTGGCGAACATCTTATTTAACCATTTAATAACTCCATGATACATGAGGAAGGTGGTGAACATCTCATTTAACCATTTAACAACTCCATGATACATGAGAAAGGTGGTGAATATCTTATTTGATCAATGATACCACCTAGTTACATGAGAAAGGTGATGAGCATCTTATTTAACCATTTAATAACTCCATGATACATGAGAAAGGTGGTGAACATCTCATTTAACCATTTAATAACTCCATGATACACGAGAAAGGTGGTGAACATCTTATTTGATCAATGATACCACCTAGTTACATGAGAAAGGTGATGAGCATCTTATTTAACCATTTAATAACTCCATGATACATGAGAAAGGTGGTGAACATATTATTTAACCATTTAACAACTCCATGATACATGAGAAAGGTGGTGAACATCTTATTTGATCAATGATACCACCTAGTTACATGAGAAAGGTGGTGAGCATCTTATTTAACCATTTAATAACTCCATGATACATGAGAAAGGTGGTGAACATATCATTTAACCATTTAATAAATCCATGATACATGAGAAAGGTGGTGAATATATTTAACCATTTAATAACTTTATAGTACATGAGGAAGGTGGTGAACATCTTATTTAACCAATTAACAACTCCATGATACATGAGGAAGGTGGTGAACATCTTATTTAACCATTTAATAACTCCATGATACATGAGGCCGAGGAAGGTGGTGAACATCTTATTTAACCATTTAATAACTCCATGATACATGAGGAAGGTGGTGAACATCTTATTTAACCATTTAATAACTCCACGATACATGAGGAAGGTGGTTAACATCTTATTTAACCATTTAATAACTCCATGATGCATGAGGCCGAGGAAGGTGGTGAACATCTTATTTTATCAACGACACCTGTTTCTAAGTCACCATATTTATAATAATGTTATATTTGTTGAATAAAACATTTTGTATTCAGTATATTTATAGTAGTGTTATACTTGTTGAATAAAACTTTCTGGGAGTAACTTAATTTATAGTAAGGTTATATTTGTTGATTACAACTTTTTTTGTAGTCACTATATTTATAGTAGTGTTATACTTGTTGAAGAAAACTTTTTTGAAGTCAGTATATTTATGGTAGAGTTATACTAGTCCTGTTGAATAATTTTTGTTTATAGTCAGTATACTTATATTAATGTTATATTTGTTGAATAAAACCTTTTTTTTAGTCAGGGTATGTATGGTAGTGCTATACTTTTTTGACTAAAACTTTTTTGTAGTCACTATATTTATATTAGAGTTATAGTTGTAGAATAAAACTTTTTTATAGTCAATTTTAGTAGCGTTATTTTTGTTAAATAAAACTTTTTTTTGTAGTCAATATAATTATTCATAGGAGAGGAGAGTTATACCTGTTGAATAAAACTTTGTTGTAGTCAGCATATTTATAGGACAGCTATACTTGTTAAATAAAACTTTGTTGTGGTCAGTCGATTTATTGCAGTTCTATACTTGTTGAATACGACTTGTTATGAAGTCAGTCGGTTTATGTTGATGTTATACTTATTGATTTAGAATTTCTCTACAAATAAAATTAAGTTCGTGCTAGGGATGTTGAGTACCAAGCACTCCACAGTTTCGACTCGTGGATTGTACAAGATGGAAAAGGTGATGATGAGATTTACCCTTAGCAAGTTTTAGTGATTAATTCTAAGGAATCTCTCCTTTGTCGTGCCTCAACACCGACAATGCCACCAGCTCACGAAAAGATCGGAAGACTTAGTGAAATCTTGCCCTGGCTAAAGCACCATAATCATGGGGGGGCAACGCTGGATAAAAGCTTGACTTTTGTTTCCTCCCTTTTTTGCGGACCAAACACCCGTATGGAACCTTTTTAAGATGGACGTGGAGTTTAGCTGAAAGCATCCTAGCGTCATTGAATGAAACGCAAGCGCCTGAGCTATAGGGCCTAAGTCCCAATGGCGCGACGTTCAAGGGACATAACCCGTCAGATTTGCTTTGGGGTTGATAAGGTCGACGCGACATGTTTGAGATGGTCATGATATTTATTAACAAATAATGACTGGCCCGTCCCTTCTCTCCTATATTATCGGGAAGATTAAGGTCTTGTTTATCAGGGAGTCTGCTCAGAATTTGGTTCTCCCTTCTGTATCTTTAGACCGCAACGCTGTTCACAGACACAGACACACAGGCACACTGACACAGACACACACACACACACACACATATATAAACAGTTATTTATATATACATATGTGTGTGTGTGTGTATTATGTACTATGCAATTTCATGATTTCACCTTTTGTCGACGTGTTATTGTCCGGTCGAAAATAAAACATTTTCGCTCGATCCTTAACGATTATGATATGATTATAAACTAACCGGAGATCTACTCTATAATGATTCTATATTACCAATTTACACGACTAAGTGCGCCCACAACAAAACTGTTTATGGAGGCAGCGTCTTGCCTCTCGCACTCTCCCATGAGCGGAGGTCGCTAGTTCGGAACTGGTCACCACAGACATTCCTTGGGGACTGAGCAACGGCACGGAGCAGACGCGAGTGTGGAGTCATCCAGCCCGACTTGTGTAACTCTCCTGCCTTGAGCAGCAGAACCACTCCGCCCCTCAGCAAATCCAACAGACGTATCAAACGTCACAAGTTGCCAGGTACAGTCATCGGGACAAGATGAAAGTAACCCACACTTGTGTCACTATTGACCATCTGAATGAGCATATTGTATTCCCGATTTCTATCACATAACCATGCCTTCCATTTCCACACGGAGGCAATCTTTTTTAACCTCTAATACAAAATATGAATACAAAACTTTAAAAACTATTATCGATTCAAGATGCACACCTCTCTTTTTTCACTTGCAACTGAAATTACAAACATTAAAATTCATGCCCTGTTTTGATTTGGTTAAATATATTAACAAAGACCTATTTTTTTTAATGAGTTTTAAAGTTTTAGATTGTGAAAGCATCATACTACTATAAAAAACTGGAACAAACAAGCAAAAACAAGTTAAGTCACCAGATTTAGAGTGTAGCGTGTATGGAGTTCCTAGCTCTAAACCGTTCCTACTGCTATCGAGATTGTGATCAGCGCCAAGCAGGTGGAAGTCAGCGGGCAGATAATGGAACTGGCGATACTCACAACTTTGGTCATAATAGACGTCTAGTAGACATAAACATTGATCATAATAGACGTCTAGTAGACATAAACATTGATCATAATAGACGTCTAGTAGACATAAACATTGATCATAATAGACGTCTAGTAGACATAAACATTGATCATAATAGACGTCTAGTAGACATAAACAACTTTGATCACAATAGACGTCTAGTAGACATAAACAACTTTGATCACAATAGACGTCTAGTAGACATAAACAACTTTGATCACAACAGACGTCTAGTAGACATAAACAACTTTGATCACAATAGACGTCTAGTAGACATAAACATTGATCATAATAGACGTCTAGTAGACATAAACATTGATCATAATAGACGTCTAGTAGACATAAACAACTTTGATCATAATAGACATCTAGCAGACATAAACATTGATCATAATAGACGTCTAGTAGACATAAACATTGATCATAATAGACGTCTAGTAGACATAAACATTGATCATAATAGACGTCTAGTAGACATAAACAACTTTGATCATAATAGACGTCTAGTAGACATAAACATTGATCATAATAGACGTCTAGTAGACATAAACAACTTTGATCATAATAGACGTCTAGTAGACATAAACAACTTTCATCACAATAGACGTCTAGTAGACATAAACATTGATCATAATAGACGTCTAGTAGACATAAACAACTTTGATCATAATAGACATCTAGCAGACATAAACATTGATCATAATAGACGTCTAGTAGACATAAACATTGATCATAATAGACGTCTAGTAGACATAAACATTGATCATAATAGACGTCTAGTAGACATAAACAACTTTGATCATAATAGACGTCTAGTAGACAGAAACAACTTCGATCATAATAGACGTCTAGTAGACATAAACAACTTTGATCATAATAGACGTCTAGTAGACAGAAACAACTTTGATATTAATAGACGTCTAGTAGACATAAACAAGGGGAAAGCGAGATAGAAATCAAAACATGAAAAACTGTGGATGTCTGTCAAATTTTCTTTTAAGAAAAAAAAGTAAACACTTCATGAACTAAATAGGGAGGAAAAAAAGGCAAAATAAATAGGGAAGAAAGATCCCCCTTCGCCTTCTCGAGAGAGAAAGAGAGAGAGAGAGAGAGAGAGAGAGAGAGAGAGAGAGAGAGAGAGAGAGAGAGAGAGAGAGAGAGAGAGAGAGAGAGAGAGAGAGAGAGAGAGAGAGAGAGAGAGAGAGAGAGAGAGAGAGAGAGAGAGAGAGAGAGAGAGAGAGAGAGAGAGAGAGAGAGAGAAAGAAAAAGAGAGAAACAGAGTGATATACACAGAGAGCTGGGAGAGAGAAAGAGAGAGAAAGAGAGGGACAGAGACACAGAGAGAGGTAGTACTAGAGAGATAGAGAGATATGGGGGAGAGACAGAGACAGTATATAAGAGCAGGCTCTAACCAGAGCCCCCATGTTATCTACGGCCCTCATCATTATCAGGTTTATCATTATTGTGAAAGGTCCGTCCAGGTCGGGGAGGAGCGCGCATCCTTCCAGATCTTTCTGCTCTGCTCAGCGGGCCCAGGAGGTTCCCCAACCTGGTCACGTCAGTCGAGCCACTAGCCCGGACTTTCCTGACCAGATACCGCTTTCAACAGGTAACCTCTGACAATAGTTTTGGGGGGTTTGTTTCACGTTAAAGCTTTTTGTGCCACGGACTGTCATTGGTTCTTAAAATTATTTATAAATAACTGTGCGACTAACACTTCAATAAACCAAAGAAAAAATGTTTCTGTTATTTTCATACACTGTTGAGCCAAAAGTGTTCGTTTTGAACTACCTTTGTGTCTGATTGAGATCGAGTCTCTACGCAAATAGTATGAGTTTAAAACTAAACTAAAAAGTTGATGGTTTGAGGAAAAAAACGGGGCTGAAAATGAACTTCCTACTAACGTCTAATATGAATAGGTATATAGAAAGGCACAGAAATATACTATGCATGCTAAAGTGATCTGCTGTTTTGCATCTCTTAAAATCAAGAAATATAATGTAAAAAACAATATATACAAACTTAATGTTTAATTATAAACCATGTTATAAAACCAGGTCATAAAACCATTTGAGTTTTAAATGATTGGCAAGAAGCTCCCACGCCTGTCCCTGAAGCTCGGATTTAGACTGAATTGAAGTGAACTAATCCCCATTTTTCAAATCAGGTTTGACATGGTTTTAGTTAATGCTAGAGATAAAAGTTGTTAGCAGTTATTTTAAGTTGTTCATTTCCCGCAGTTGCTGCAGAGGGGCGATTCCTCCGTATTGCGACATCAGCGGTTGGAGAAACTAACATTAGGACACGGTGTGGTTTTGCTCGTTAAGCTTTAAACTTCATGAATCCTGATCTAAATATCAAGCTTCATAGATCAGTATCTTAAAAATATCAAGCTTAAAAACAGATCCAAATCTATACTATCAAGCTTGATAAATCTCGATTGAAACTATGGTATCAAGCTTGATAGATTCAGATCTTAATGCCAAAGACAGCACATTGCGACCAATCGAAATTTTCGTTCTATAGTCATGATCATCTTTGCTTTTTATCAAACTTTTCATGCATGTTGCCAGTGTGGTTAGCCGCTAATTGTTTTAAACTTTAGAGACAAGCTAGAGAAAACTTTTGCATGAAAACAAGTTTTGCAAAGTCTAAAATATGTTACATTCTAGAGAGCGTCTTGAGTTAGATGTAGGTCTGTGATTTATTTTTCTATACTTTATTTTTAAAAACATTCACTTGCATCTTTAGATCCTTTTGTGTATCCCCGTCTAATGTCTCTCTGCCTCTGTCTTTATCTCTCTCTTGGTCTCTCTGTCCTTCCTATTCTCTTCCTCTCTCTCTTTGTGTGTCTTTCTCTATTAATCTCTATCTCTGTCTTTGTCAATCTGTCTCTGACTGTGTTTCAGTCTCTCTGTCTCTGTCACTCTTTCTCTCTCTTTCTCTGTCTCCCTCTCTATCTCTCTATGTCTGTCTGTTTGTGTGTGTCTCTCTCTATCTCTGTTCCATTCTCTGTTTCTGTCTCTCTTCTATTCTCTGTGTTTGTCTCTCTTCCTGTCTCTGTCTCTATCTCTCTCTATCTCTGTCCCTGTCCCTGTCTCTGTCTTTGTCTCTATCTCTCTCTATCTCTGTCCCTGTCCCTGTCTCTGTCTTTGTGTCTCTCTCTCTCTCTCTCTCTATCTCTGTCTCTGTGTCTGTGTTTCTGTCTTTCTTCCTGTCTCTGTCTTTGTCTCTATCTCTCTCTATCTCTGTCCCTGTCCCTGTCTCTGTCTTTGTCTCTCTCTCTCTCTCTCTCTCTCTCTCTCTCTCTCTCTCTCTCTCTCTCTCTCTCTCTATCTCTGTCTCTGTGTCTGTGTTTCTGTCTTTCTTCCTGTCTGTGTCTCTCTGTTTATCTTTTTCTCTCTTTCTGTGTATGTGTGTGTCTCTCTCTGTCTGTCTCTCTTTCTCTATTTCCCCTTCTCTGTATTTCTTCAAAATTTTGAAAAATTTGTTAACCCGCAAACCTTCGGAATAACCAATTTCTGGTGCAGACCTGGAAAAGGTAAAAAAAGAAATTGTCCAAAAATAGACTAAGATAAGAGAGCGCTTCGTGTTCATTATCCTGAATCAGTAGCAAGCCGCAACACCGTGACAGGGTGCGGCTTAAAAATATACCAAAACAAAACAAAAGAAAAAATAAAAAAAAAACCCTCAAGAATATTTTGTGTTTTAATCGGGTCGTGAGAGTCTGGTGATAGCGGGCAAGACTCTCTAGGTAGATACGAGAATGGGATGTGTTTTCTCCCCATATCAATATCTTTTTGAAGATACCTCTCGCGTTCTCCCACTTACACAAGATGTCAATTTTGCAAAAAGTTGAGCTTGAAGATAAGATAACTCCATAAAAATGCATATATTTAAACTCCACGCAAAGTTCTCGACCGAATTCTAAAAATGCACTACATTTAAGAGATGTTGGTAGTTTTGCTATCAGTTCTCAGGTGGTGAGAGCACAGACTAGAGAACTGTGCATGATGTCAAGGCAGTCTTGGGCGGTTGCTCTTAACTCCTACAGGTAGCCTCTCTCTCTATCTCTGTCTGTCTGTCTGTCTGTCTGTCTCTCTATCAGTTCTCGGGTGGTGAGAGCACAGACCAGAGAACTGTGCATGATGTCAAGGCAGTCTTGGGCGGTTGCTCTAACCTCCTACAGGTAGCCTCTCTCTCTATCTCTGTCTGTCTGTCTCTCTCTATCTCTGTCTGTCTGTCTGTCTCTCTATCAGTTCTCAGGTGGTGAGAGCACAGACTAGAGAACTGTGCATGATGTCAAGGCAGTCTTGGGCGGTTGCTCTAACCTCCTACAGGTAGCCTCTCTCTATCTCTGTCTGTCTGTCTCTCTCTATCTCTGTCTGTCTGTCTGTCTGTCTGTCTGTCTATCAGTTCTCAGGTGGTGAAAGCACAGACTAGAGAACTGTGCATGGTGTCGAGGCAGTCTTGGGCGGTTGCTCTAACCTCCTACAGGTAGCCTCTCTCTCTATCTCTGTCTGTCTGTCTGTCTGTCTCTCTCTCTCAATTTCTCTTTCTTTCTCTCTCAGCTAACCAAGCAAGCCCAGTGGTAAACTGAACAGTTATGTTAGGCAAGGACAAAGTAAGGAAAATAACGTTATATAAAACAAGGAAAAATGAACAAGCGCATGTGCGAGATAAACCCACCGTGAACAGAGAAGAGGCGCAACATTTGGATGGGAAAAAATTTAAACCTTACTGAAAAAAAGATTTTGTTCCAACACAGAATGTGAGAGTCAGCGCTGAGTAGATCAAATCATAAGTGCGGTGCGGTGCGGTGCAAACCCTGCGCAAAGCCTACGATTCTGTCTAGCACCTGATATTTCTTAGACTTTTATTGTGTCTTTAGTTATCTAGATCGAGTAGGCGATTATTTTATTTTCACTATTTGGCCGATGAGCACCAATTGATCTCTGAACAGACTTCTCGCAGTTCCGGGCATTCTGTGAAAGATGTTGAGACCTGTTGATTGAATATTTAATTTAGCCCAGCTCATTATGATATTCTCAGTTTTATAAATTAGCTTTATAACATAAAACATCATAATTTGTTATCCACAGAAAACGCCGATAAGAAATAACATAAAACAATTAGAAAAGTATAAAGGTGTAAAAAATGTTACCGGAACACCCGTACCAAAGGGCGGTAATCGTGCTGATTTTTGGCACTTTTTCTGGAGTTCTGTGCCCTGCATCGGTTGCTGGCGGCATCTATGAGGAGCCTCAGCTTGAGGAGGGCGACCAGAACTTCTTGTACGACAAGTTTCCTGACGGGTTTATCTGGGCGGCTGCTACTGCCGCGTACCAGGTGGAGGGTGCCTGGGATGCTGATGGTAAGTTACAACAACAACAACAACAACAATAACAACAACAACAACAACAACAACAACAACAACAACAACAACAACAACAATATGAGAAAAAACTTAGCGACACTTTAGAACATGAACTGATTTAGAAGCAGCCTGCATGGAGAGAGAAAGAACTAGAATGAAGTTTCTGAATGTTAGTTATTTATCCCCAATTTTGGTTCCAACGATAAACTTTAAACAGGTCAGTTGATTTAAAAGTTCGGCAATTCAGGAGGTCAGCGAAGCTGTGACCTTCTTCCATGACAAGTCTGTACTTTGGGCTGAAAAAGTAATTTGGACCCACTGCATCAATTAATGATGTTATTAAGACGTCATTGATTATCAATATAAGATCATTTAATCCTAACAACAAAGCTCTCACCAAAGAACTCCACCATCTCACCCTG
Organism: Elysia crispata; assembly: GCA_033675545.1. Lineage (NCBI taxonomy): Eukaryota > Metazoa > Mollusca > Gastropoda > Plakobranchidae > Elysia > Elysia crispata. The sequence goes on along the minus strand of JAWDGP010001646.1, from coordinate 52,375 downwards.
CTTCCTGGCTCTATCTACCGATACCGCGATACTGGTTTTCTGTAGAACCTCTCCAGGGATAAGTCGCACAAAGTCGCCTAAAGTCCTGCCCTCTCTCTCTGGACTTGCGGCCAGTAACGATCCTCCAGTGAAGAGCTCCTAACAACCACTCAGAGTCGAGCTGCTCTTGACCTAGCTAATTCATCCCAAACTTCTTATCTAAGTAAGATGAAATTAAAAAAAAAAGCTCTTTAGGACGACCTTCTTACCATGAGAATGTCTTTGTAGGACTTCAGTACACGACATACATTTGCGACTAATATAAAACTTTTGCATATCGGTAGAAAGTAGGTCATAGAATTCCCAGTAATGTTTAATGCTGTGAAGTACATTACGCGTTCATTACGACTCTCAAACTGCTATAACGCTTTCTTTCAAACATTAGTTGCCCTTTATGGAAGGCATAGCTAAAGAACAAGATATTAAGGTTTTGTTATCCTTCACACAAACATACTAACAGTGGTGTCGCAAGAAGCTATGATGGACAGGTCCTGTAGATTTCGAGGCAACCATTTTACCAGAAAGCCACCAAAGCTCTCCTTTCTAAGTTAAACATCATAATCTATAGAGGTTACTGCTTGCTTATCGGAGAAAAAACCGATGATAGTATTATTTCAATTACGTTTTAAGTTACTTTAATTGATTCATGGAGTCAAACGACTATATGTACTTGGAGAGAATTTTAAATCAATGATGAAACTAACGAAAGAAATATGCGAGATCAAAACTGCTGTAGATTTATCAGGACTCTTGCAGAGCGCATTTAATTACATCTAAAAGAACAAAAGTATTAATTAAATATTTTTGAATTTCCAATTGACTGTTTTTACTGTTATATATATATAGCATGATTAGCCGTTCAAATGATCAGGTGGAGAAGACTACCGAATTGATAGGGAACAATACAGATTTTTGTCCTCTATAGCCATACAACTGCATTGTAAACAGGCAAAAAGATAAAAAAAAAAAAGAGATTAGTCTCCCCCATAGCTACTAGTATAATTCTAAAATAAAAAAAAAATCTTGTAACATTGAAGAAAAGCAAAGTTTATAACAATAACAGGGTTATCTCCTTCAGAGCCACTCGTAGTTCTACACTTTCAGAATAAAAAGAACCTTGAAGCTTTAGAACTCTTTTCATGCTGTCAAGAAGATCTAAAGTAAAAACCGTAAACCAAATCAGGGTGCAATTTTTCTCCGCAACTGTCTTTTTGTTTTAGCTCACGATAGCGAGAACATGACAATGTGACTCTAATCAGATCTCTGCACATACCTCACGATAGCGAGAGCATGACAATGTGACTAATCAGATCTCTGCAGATACCTCACGATAGCGAGAGCATGACAATGTGACTCTAATCAGATCTCTGCAGATACCTCACGATAGCGACAGCATGACAATGTGACTCTAATCAGATCTCTGCAGATACCTCACGATAGCGACAGCATGACAATGTGACTCTAATCAGATCTCTGCAGATACAATCTAGTGTCTAACCTGATGTGGTGAAAAGGTGGTCTCCAAATAATATTGGTGAAAAAGTGGTTTCCAATATTAAAATAAGAAAAAAACCAAAAAAACAAAACAAAGCAAAACAAAACAACAACAACAAACAAACAAACCAAAAATATAAATAAAACGAAGCTAGATGCTAATTTTTTTCACACAGACATCATTGGTTTATCTCTAGACTGCTTCTAATTCCTGAAATTCGACAACTTGTTATAGTCTTTACTGATGGTACCACAGGGTGGCACATTTATTATAGGATTTTTAGCAGTGTTTTTATACATGGAATACATAGAATAAAAACCAAACGTTGTTTCGTTTGAAGTAGTAAATTTTTTATCAAGTATCTGGGTATACAATGTTTGTCCACTTAATTGTTTTTATCTTAAATCTGAGGTTACTTCATAAATAAATTTAGAAACCAAACTTGTGGTTTTTTAATGGAATACTTCTATTGCAAGTCTTTGAGTTTACAAGGCAGATCATTTTGATTTGAAGTCCTTTCACTGAACTCATTAGCACACTCACTTAGATCTCTTCATTTCCATCGGCTCAGAAAATGTGGTGTAGAGTTTTAATCCCCAGAAACAATGAGAAGTTTATCTATAACATAGGAATAGAGTGGATTCCATACTGATACAGTGACTTCCCCTGCAACCAGAGCATGTCAATGAAAACTCACCATTAGATTTTTCACATTTGCTAAGAAATGCCCAGATTCAGGAGAAATTCATTTGCAAAGATTGTGAATAATTGCATGCTGTGTTGTGCATTTTTAAAATTTTGCAACCCTTTCCATTATGTCAACAAATGCTGTTTCAAAAGAAATTTTTATGTGCGCAAACTTTTGGTTTGTCGCCTATGTTCTATTTTTTTTTGTAGATCTAGGGAAGAGCCGTGCCGTGTAGGATAGAGCAGAAAAGGTAATTTCTGGATGAGAGGCATGTTGAATATTCTGATCATTATTTTCCATTATGTTCTCAAGCTCTTGGAGTGCCGCTTCCCCCAATAATCCGGTCTGGTCCTGTTTGCTCTAAAATCAGATCTATTCTTCTGGATTTGTGGTGTCAAAACGCTCGGTCCAAATCTTGTTTTTTCTTTCCAGCACAGTAACTGTAATACTTATTGTAACAAATATCTAGTCTAGAGCTCTGGGTGCCAACCAGAAGTCTGAGTAAAGTTATAAAATAACCTTCTTCATAGAAATTTCAGAATCTAGCTAAAAAGGCTCGGATTATATATAAAAAGTTGCAATCAAGCCCAAAAAGTATCCAAAAGAAAAACTTGACTAGATTTTCAAAAATTTATAACAAAAGAGGCATTAAAAAATGTCGGCTAGACCTTGGTAAAATTTGTCGAAATGATAATATCTATCATTTTTATATATGGAGTATGCAAATTTTCCAAAATTTTATCGCAAAAGAGTATAATTGTAATCATAATGGAAAATTTTGTCATCAATTTTTTTTTCTTTACAATGGGAAATCAGTATAGCTGGTTTAAATTAATAGTAATCGGAAATCTTTTCTAGATTAAAAAAATATTGCAAAAGAAATCGTCGCAGTTTTTGAAAAAGTAGCAGAAGAGTAAAATAAATAGATTGTCGCTATCGAAATAACAACTATTTCTCATCTAAAAGAAATATATATAAAACTAAAAAAAAAAACGAAAAAAAAACAACAACAACAAAAAACAACAATAACAAACAATTTATACCTTACATACTACATGTAGTTACTTTATATTTCAGATCGATATTCGTAGAAAGTAACATGAGAAAAGTAATCTATTCTAGATGAACGAAAAATCGGTGAGCAAATCGTAATCTCAATGTATATTTTAGAAAAAAAAACAACGATTGATAAAATTTAGAGTTTGGAGAGCGCTCTTCACCACTGGCAAACCAGTGAGAGAGTTCTAGATTACGCTGTTACCACTGGCGAACCAGTGAGAGAGATCTAGATTACGCTGTTACCACTAGCGAACCAGTGAGAGAGATTTAGATTACGCTGTTACCACTGGCGAACCAGTGAGAGAGTTCTAGATTACGCTGTTACCACTGGCGAACCAGTGAGAGAGTTCTAGATTACGCTGTTACCACTGGCGAACCAGTGAGAGAGATTTAGATTACGCTGTTACCACTGGCGAACCAGTGAGAGAGTTCTAGATTACGCTGTTACCACTGGCGAACCAGTGAGAGAGATCTAGATTACGCTGTTACCACTGGCGAACCAGTGAGAGAGATCTAGATTACGCTGTTACCACTGGCGAACCAGTGAGAGAGTTCTAGATTACGCTGTTACCACTGGCAAACCAGTGAGAGAGTTCTAGATTACGCTGTTACCACTGGCGAACCAGTGAGAGAGATCTAGATTACGCTGTTACCACTGGCGAACCAGTGAGAGAGATCTAGATTACGCTGTTACCACTGGCGAACCAGTGAGAGAGTTCTAGATTACGCTGTTACCACTGGCGAACCAGTGAGAGAGTTCTAGATTACACTGTTACCACTGGCGAACCAGTGAGAGAGATCTAGAACACGCTGTTACCACTGGCGAACCAGCGAGAGAGTTCTAGAGCGCGCTGTTACCACTGGCGAACCATTCAGAGAGTTCTAGAGCGCGCTGTTACCACTGGCGAACCAGTGAGAGAGAGATCTAGAGCACGCTGTTACCACTGGCGATCCATTCAGAGAGTTCTAGAACGCGCTGTTACCATTGGCGAACCAGTGAGAGAGATCTAGAGCACGCTGTTACCACTGGCTAACCAGTGAGAGAGTTCTAGAGCGCGCTGTTACCACTGGCGAACCAGTGAGAGAGATCTAGATTATGCTGTTATCACTGGCGAACCAGTGAGAGAGTTCTAGAGCGCACTGTTACCACTGGCGAACCAGTGAGAGAGATCTAGAGCACGCTGTTACCACTGGCGATCCATTCAGAGAGTTCTAGAACGCGCTGTTACCATTGGCGAACCAGTGAGAGAGATCTAGAGCACGCTGTTACCACTGGCTAACCAGTGAGAGAGTTCTAGAGCGCGCTGTTACCACTGGCGAACCAGTGAGAGAGATCTAGATTATGCTGTTACCACTGGCGAACCAGTGAGAGAGTTCTAGAGCGCACTTTTACCACTGGCGAACCAGTGAGAGAGATCTAGAGCACGCTGTTACCACTGGCGATCCATTCAGAGAGTTCTAGAGCACGCTGTTACCACTGGCGAACCAGTGAGAGAGATCTAGAGCACGCTGTTACCACTGGCGATCCAGTGAGAGAGTTCTAGAGCGCGCTGTTACCACTGGCGAACCAGTGAGAGAATTCTAGAGCGCGCTGTTACAAGTTAGCTCGATGCCGCTTTTGTCATTTATCTGGACTAGGCCAAATTTCTTTTGATTTCTAATTTTGTCAGTTTCTTTCTCCATTAATGTGAAAAAGTATGCTTTACTATAATTATGTTATTTTTGTTTGAAAACAATCGGTATTTGTTGAAAACAACAAATGAGAAATTTAAGTTCAATGTTGTTTTGTTTATCGATAGAAATCGATGAAACTATTTAAAATCAAATTTTAATAAACTTACATCAACAATTTCGGCTTTAATTCATAAATTTTCTTCCTTTTATTTTATGAATCGAAATTCAGTCAAACTGATTGCTACACAAAACCAGTTATGGAGATAGCATAGAAAGAAATCCAAGTCGCCTTTTATAATATAGTTAAATTCACAAAGACCCACACGCTTATACATACAGATATATAATATAGACTAAAGCTTTGCTTGAGTTAGTTATTACGAACATTATAACAAAAAGCGTTTTCCTCAATCTCAACAACCTGGTATGTTTTCTTTCTAATAATATTTTCTATTCCTGCCAGCACCTCATTTATTTGCCTCCTTATCTCTCTATCCATTTTATGCTCCGAACAAGAATATTTAGTCTATAATTATGTCTGTCAAACTTTCCATCCGTTTCTTATTTATCGACCACCTACTGTCTGTCTGTCTGTCTGTCTGTCTGTCTCTGTCTCTCTCTCATTCTCTGTCTAGCTCTCTTTCTATCTTCCCATTCTTACTTTTCGTTTTTCTCTTATCTGCTTGTCCACTTAATTTTCTATCTTTCGATCGGTCCATCTACCTACCTACCTAACGTAATGACTATCAAGTCAAGTCAATGCACACAGATCACATCAACGACTTAATGCGACTCTCTCGATCAGGTAAAGGTCCGAGTATCTGGGATGTGTTCTCCAGCCGGCCAGGTAACGTGGACAACGGGGACACGGGCCAGGTGGCCTGTGACAGCTACCACTACTACAAGCAGGATGTTCAGCTGCTGAAGAAGCTCGGGGTAGGTCGGAAAAGGCAGGGAAGAGTTGTGTACACAATATTCCATGTAGTTTCAAAAAAGTTTCGAGAGCTAAAATTATGTAATCATAAAAGTATGTTGGATCTCTATTAGCCAGCAGAATGAATTGTTCATCAAATATTTTATTTCAATAATTATGACATCAGTTATTTTTGCCTAATTTTGAGATACATCAAATGTCTCTTCGTAATCTGCCCAGAGCTCCAATTGAAATCTAATGTCACCTTGTTTCTGCATATATCAAGCCGAAAGTTAGTTTGCCATTGCTAAAGATCTGTTTTAAATGTCTCAATTTTGTACTTGTTAACTAACGGTTCATTCATCAGTCATTAGAGCGTATCAAACATCGCCTGTTGTCACAATCTCTCTCTCTCTCTCACCGACCAGGTGAGTCACTACAGGTTCTCTATCTCCTGGCCGAGGGTGATGCCTGACGGAACCAACAGTTACATAAACCAGGCGGGACTGGACTATTACAAGAAGTAAAAAATACACTTCTGGTACTAGCGGTTATGATTTGATGGCTGTAGTGCTACAAGAAGTAAACATTACTACACTTCTGGTGCTAGCGGTTATGATTTGATGGCTCTAGTGCTACAAGAAATAAACATTAATACATTTCTGGTGCTAGCGGTTATGATTTGATGGCTCTAGTGCTACAAGAAGTAAAAATTACTACACTTCTGGTGCTAGCGGTTATGATTTGATGGCTCTAGTGCTATAAGAAGTAAAGATTACTACACTTCTGGTGCTAATGGTTATGGATTGATGGCTGTAGTGCTACAAGATGTAAAGATTACTACATTTCTGGTGCTAGCGGTTATGGGTTGATGGCTGTAGTGCTACAACAAGTAAAGATTACTACACTTCTGGTGCTAGTGGTTATGGGTTGATGGCTGTAGTGCTACAAGAAGTAAAGATTACTACCCTTCTGGTGCTAGTGGTTATGGGTTTATGGCTCTAGCGCTACAAGAAGTAAAGATTACTACACTTCTGCTGCTAGCGGTTATGATTTGGTGGCTCTAGTGCTACAAGAAGTAAAAATTAAGAATTAGTGCATTATACACCAATGGAGCCACAGTATTTTGTAATGTTGATTTATCGTGTGTGTAGAAATCCCGAGAGTCTTGCTTCAGGTTTGGACTCTTCAGTGGTGAGCTCGGGATTCTCTCCTGCTCAGGGTTGCTTGAAGCACGCAGTAGAGGTTTGGCACGTCTTGTTAAACGTAATAATCATGGTTTATGTTAAGGAACCATCAACAAGTTTAACCACCAGAGTTAATAAGAGTTGACAGCTTCCTATGCTGCCTGAGTTCTCTGGTAGTCAGATGAGGGTCTCACCACTAGTGCTGCTCTCCTGAGCTCTGTCCTGCCTCACGCAGACACGAGACATGGTTTACAACAATCAGGAGATCTGTCCAAATCAATCAAAAAATCCAACTTTATGAATCACTGAGTTGACATTTCAATTTTGCTCTATCGGGCTATATCCTCGCAACACAAAACCTTCTTCAACTTTTAACCGTTTTTTTTTCCTTTGTATTTCAATTGATGGAAACTCAGCATTCACTGGTAGCAGAGAAATTGTATAACAATGATTGTCATAAACTCTCCCCAGCTTGATAGCTGAGCTGAGAGCCAACAACATCGAGCCTATGGTGACCCTATACCACTGGGACCTGCCTGAGGCGCTCGAGAGACGGGGAGGGTGGCTCAACTCGGACATTGTGGAGCTGTTCAGAAACTACTCAGACATCTGCTTCAGGGAGTTCGGCCCGCAGGTGAGCTGGACCTTGTGATCTTAGCACAACATCTGCTCTAGACGACAGAGCTTTCATTGTTACAGCCGGGAGGCGGAGCATCGCGCCAAGCAAAGTCTGCTCAGTTCTTGATAGAAATCAATTGTGCACTCGTCTCAAGCAGCTATTACCAGAATGTTACTTCAAGACAACAAAGAACAGATTTTCTTTGACGAAATAAAAAAATATCTTCGTAAAACTATGAATCCGTCATTGACTTATTGAAATGGAATTGAAGATATGTTTTATCGTTTACCTCTGACAATTAAAATCTTCGAAATAAAATAAAGAAGTCTCCTCAGAGAAATAAAAGAAAAACAAAGTTTAGCCCTCTAATTCACTATCTTTTCTCAGCCATTGTCTCCAACTCCTTCAGATTTCGACTTTATGCTTTTTAAAACATCGGATACTACCTACGTTACCTCCCTTTATTTTGAAAGGTAAGCAAGTGGATCACCTTGAATGAGCCTTGGGTGGTTACCTACCTGGGCTATGGTGTGGGTCAGATGGCTCCCGGCAGATGGGGACCAGGGACCAACGTCTACATAGCTGGCCACAACCTGATCAGGGCCCATACGGCCGTCTACAGGCTGTATGACAGCACGTACAGGCAGCTCAGCCCGGCAGGGAAAGGTCAGTTTGGTTGACGCCCCCCCAAACGCTTCAGTTTTAACAATTTAAATCTGAGTTCCTCAAACTCGTATTTTTGGGATGAAGTTGAATAAGAATCTCAATACGTCAGATTTGCGTAATGCCGTCTTGACGAACTGTTGGAGGAAATGTGTGTCAGAGAAGGCAAAACTTGCTGTTAGACTTTCGGAAAACTGATTTTGTAGAGCAAATTTCGTTAGGATCTTATAATAGACAGGAACACACTCAATATCAGGGAAAAGCCACAGCAAATTACAGCCGTTCGGGTGAACTCTTTTAATGAAGACTTTTCACGAATAAAACTCCAAAAACACAACTGTCCAAAAGTATTCTTCTTTCTAAAGTAAAGAAAAAAAAAAGATAGAGATAAAGAAATAAAGAAAAAAACTCTCGGTTCTTCTTTTGATATTATTCCTAGGCGAGATTGGCATCACCCTCAACGTGAACTTTGACCTTCCGAAGAACAAGTCTAGCCAATCAGATTTGGAGGCGGCGGAGACGGGTCGACAGTTCGAGTTTGGCTGGTTCGCCAGTCCAGTGCTGCAAACAGGTTGGTCTCACGCCATCACAGCTCCCACAGTGCTGGATATCGCTGGAGAGATTTAAAAAAAGTTTCACAGATGAAAAATAGAACGATAATTTCCCTCTCTTTATTTTCTGGACGTGCCTGAACATTAAATATAGATGGAAAAATCCATCGAGATAAAGTATTATGATTTCTTTTTATTTCATGTTTGTAGAAACTCATCTGTACCAATCTCATCTGTACCAATCTCAAAACTGGAAAAGAGAAATGCATCAAAATTTGAGTGTAAATTTGTGGCAGTTCGTGTTGCTATAAAACCTTGACTTTATAGCGTGTTTCTGACAGGCTTGTTTCTTTTGCAGGCGACTACCCCGAGGAAATGAAGAGAAGAATCCGGGACAAAAGCCGAAGTCAGGGCCTCAACAAGTCGAGACTGCCCGTTTTTTCTTTCCAGGAAATCTTAGACAATAATGGTAAATCGGTCCCTGGCTTTTGTTTTAAAAACTGAAAGAAAACTTCGCGATTCACTGCAAGAAAGTCTTCATCAAAACAAGCACCGAAACACAATCTCTGTGCAACCTCGGTCATAAATCTGATAAACGTTCGCCTTCAGTCTGAAAGAAATGGGTGCAAGTAACGCTTTAGGAACTAATGAGACAGAACAGATGCTCCTCAAACTAAAGTCAGCCCGCCAGTCAAACATTCAGGGACAAGTAAAATTCGGACTCGACTATTCGAAGAAAATTATCATTTATTTCATCTAGTGCAGGTATAATCTATATCAAACAAAATTTTGCTAGCTTTGAAAAAAAAACCGATATCATTTTCAACATTGTTGATAGCAATAAACGCTAGACGTAACACTTTGCCATCAATGTCAGCATAATTATAATTAAGTAATGGTTGATTTCCAGGCAGCACAGACTTTCTGGGTGTGAACTACTACACGTCCAGGTTGACCAGTCGCCAGGAGAGACCTCACAACCCGCCC
>JAWDGP010001646.1:5000-37500 GCA_033675545.1 Elysia crispata | reverse complement strand
TTAAGCTGCATATTTTAAAACGGTACAAAACTGTAGGAATGTCCATTTTACTTGCCACTCATTATCTATAAACCACGGCAACAATTGTTGAGCCAAAACCGAAATTCATTAGTCGAGAGTATGTATGAAGTAATCTACGATTCTTGAAGTTTGAAACTAGTTAATTTTGGAACTTTCTATAATATCAAATTCAAACCGTCTCGTCTTTTATGCGAACTGTCTCTCTGCTCTTCCTCTCTGTCTCTTTCTCTCGCTTCAACTTCCTATATGTCCTCCCCTCTCCCCCTCCCCTCACAACTAGGCAAAGGTCCCAGTATCTGGGATACCTGGGCCCACGATAACAGGATCGCCCACAGTGAGACTGGAGACGTCGCCTGCGACAGCTACCACAAGTACAAGGATGATGTGCAGATGTTGAAAAACCTTGGGGTGAGTTGACTAAACTCAGCCCAGCATCTACACCGTAGTCTCATCACACATTCTATTTTTATTTTTTCCTTTAAAAAGCGTTGCATTGTCTCATGCATTTATCATCAGACAACAATTCAAGTAATAATAATGGTAATCATCAAAACAACAACAACAACAACAACAACAACAACAATGATAATAATAATAATAATAATAATAATAATAATAATAATAATAATAATAATAATAATAATAATAATAATAATAAAGATAATAATAATAATAATAATAATAATAATAATAATAATAATAATAATAATAATAATAATAATAATAATAATAATAATAATAATAATAATAATAATAATAATAATAATAATAATAATAATAATAATAATAATAATAATAATAATAATAATAATAATAATAATAATAATAATAATAATGTCATAATTATATAGTACTGTTCTATAATTATAAGTCGCATAACGCTTAACTTCAAATGTTAACAAAAATTATTTTTACCAAACATTGCCTCAAAAAATTCAATACAATCATACCTGATCCAATTATTTACCGAGTGAAAAAAGAGAAATAAATCTAGAACAAAGCAAGGAGAATAATTTGACCGAGGTTTCTAGTTTGTAGAAGTTACAATGAGAGTAACGGTTTAATGATCTCGCAGCTTACTTGTGAGATCATTCACTGAACCGTCACTCCGAGGCTGCAGTCATTGAGCTTGCGACGATCTTGCGACGATCTTTGTATTTTGTTCTGGTAGATTTGTAGAGGCGCCGTGGCTCTACCACTGAGAGCTGAACTCAATGGAGACCAGAATAATCTGAACCACAAGGGATACGCTCCCTTGCCCGGAGAGGGTTAGGACAGAGATACGATCACGAATTCTTAGATTATAAAATCATTTTCTCCCCTTAGTTTATACTTCATTTCTTTGGCTTCAGTAAAGAGCAACAGAAGTCTACAAGTAAAGAATAACAGGAGACTAGTATTCCAAAGTCTTCACCATCTGCAAAGTGACCTCCCGCTTACTAACGCTGTGGCAACAATCGCTCGTGACACAAGGTGGAAGTGGGCCCTTCTGTGAGGGATGAGCAGCTGTTGCTTGACGATCCCCGCTGTTATCTTGATGGCATCTTGAACTCTTGCTCAAATCTCGTGCAGTATGCCTGAACTTTACATTCTTTATAGAGTCAATAATAGCTCTTCTAACTGTTTTTTTCCCTCTCTTTCTCTCTCTCTCTCTGTGTCTCCAGGTAAACTACTATCGGTTCTCCATCTCGTGGCCCCGCGTGATGGCAGATGGTACTAAAAAAACCATCAATGAGGCTGGCATCAGATACTACAACAACCTCATCAACGAACTGACTAAAAACAACATCAAGTATAGAAACTACCCATTATCTCTCTCTCTCTCTCTCTCTCTCTCTCTCTCTCTCTCTCTTCAACCTCTCTTTCTTTCTCTCTTTTTAACCTCTCTCTTTTTGACCTCTCTCTCTCTCTCTCTCTCTCTCTCTCTCTCTCTCTCTCTCTCTCTCTCTCTCTTTATCTTTTAGTCATATGCTCATAACCCACAATGGCTGTTAGTAGCATGACAAGATAAGATAAGATTAAAGTGGTCATTGTGGCAAGATCTTGATGGAGCCAGTGAGTGTGGTAAGATCTTGATGGAGCCAGTGAGTGTGGCAAGATCTTGATGGAGCCAGTGAGTGTGGCAAGATCTTGATGGAGCCAGTGAGTGTGGTAAGATCTTGATGGAGCCAGTGAGTGTGACAAGATCTTGATGGAGCCAGTGAGTGTGACAAGATCTTGATGGAGCCAGTGAGTGTGGCAAGATCTTGATGGAGCCAGTGAGTGTGGCAAGATCTTGATGGAGCCAGTGAGTGTGGCAAGATCTTGATGGAGCCAGTGAGTGTGGCAAGATCTTGATGGAGCCAGTGAGTGTGGCAAGATCTTGATGGAGCCAGTGAGTGTGGCAAGATCTTGATGGAGCCAGTGAGTGTGGCAAGATCTTGATGGAGCCAGTGAGTGTGACAAGATCTTGATGGAGCCAGTGAGTGTGGCAAGATCTTGATGGAGCCAGTGAGTGTGGCAAGATCTTGATAGAGCCATTGAGAATGGAAAGATCTTTTTGATAGAGCCAGATATTGTTCACCCTGGATCTCCTCCCTTCTCTGTAAAATGTTATCCTTTCACAACTGTTCCCTTTAAATAGTAATGTTTGTTGATTCGATGTTTCTACTTATAAGAATTAAAGAAAAAATCACTCTGGGTTTCCTTCCATCTCTGTGATAGGTTATCCTTACAAAGTTCCTCCTTCTAATAGTGATGTTTGTTGATCGGATGTCTCCATTTTCAGATTTTTGTACCCCTAACCCTTGGTGCGCGTGTTGTTCCCCAGGCCTATGGTGACGCTGTATCATTGGGACCTCCCGCAGCACCTCCAGGACTATGGTGGCTGGCTCAACTCCACCATTCAAGACGACTTTGTTGAATATGCGAGGTTGTGTTTCCAGAGATTTGGAGACAGGGTACGGTCCTAAAGTGGTTATTTTGTTTGCTCAAAGAGAAACCATGAGTTTTATAAGTAGTTTCTTGGTTTATTAAACATAAAATTTGATATACCACAAACCTCCCCTTTTTGGTGAGTGATTTCCAACTAGGAATCAAAACTAAGCATGACTCCATAAGTCGACTCCACAAAGACGTTGGACACTCGAACAGGAAACTTTGTCGTGAACCTCCATACAACACCGACTTCTTCCTCTTCCAGCTAAGTAACAACCGTCTAAGTCATGCAAAAAGCAATGGACAGAAAAGGTTCATGCGTTCAAAATGTCAGAAACATATTAAAAAAAATCCAAAACTAAACTGGTGTTGTAAGTACACCTTGTCCATAACGAGAAATACGCTGGGTCAGGCTTTCTGAGTAAATATCAATTGTAGATCAATTGCACAGCTCCCCCTCCCTCCTCGACTACTTCACCCATAATCTTTCTTTCTAATTCTCTCTTTCTCTCTCTCTCTCTCTCTCTCCACTCTATCTCTCTCGTCCCAACCCTTCGCCCTCCGATCTCTGTTGATACTATTTATCACCGACGTGTTTCCGGGCAGGTCAAACTGTGGATCACTTTCAACGAGCCACCTATTATTACCATCTTGGGCTATGGAGACGGCGCGTTTGCTCCAGGCAACTACGACCAAGCCAAGGGCCAGTACATCGCTGGCCACAACCTACTCCTGGCACACGCTAAAACCTACAGAATGTTTGAGAAAGACTATAAGACCCTCCAGGGAAGTCAGTATCACACCTTGCTAGTTTTTAGCTGTTCTCAGTTAGTCTTTTATTTAGGTCATGGCAATCACACGTTCATATTTTCAGTAACTGATTAAACTAATCTTTTAATGAACATTTATGGTGCATTTATATTCAGCTCACGGGTTGCTTTCACAAAGTTTGTTCTTGCAACATATCAAGCGTTGTTATCACAGCTTGCAGTACTCTCTAACTAATCTGCACCAGCCCGTTCTTGTCCATGCGTCGCGTGCACCTCCTTCACTTATAATAATTATGACTGACGTGTAGTAAGGGAAGTGTTTATTTTTCTATCAAGAATATATTGAACAATTATATTGTTTCATGATGAAGACAACTCTGGTGACTAGATGAACAATTATATTGTTTCATGATGAAGACAACTCTGGTGACTAGATGAGCACATGCTTCCTGTCTCATGTCTGTTTGACAGCAGCTTGGCCTTTGACCTAATTTTATTGTATGTTTAGGTCAACTGGGAATCTCCATCAATCAGGGATGGGCGGAGCCTCTTGATGGTCACAGCGCTAGCGATGTGGAAGCTGCGGAGAGGAGCATCAGTTTTTACGGAGGCTGGTTCGGACACCCTATCTTTGTAGATGGGGACTATCCTCCGGTAACTATCCAAGGAGATTCGAGTTGTGGCTGAGCAAAAATATTTTGACTAAAACACTCACCCCTCTCCTCAGGAGGACAGAAAAGCGAAATTTGACATGAAGATAAATAATGAAAAAAAAAAGAAAATTTATCTCAAGCATCGGGTAAAACACACTAGTCTTTACCGGGTGCGCAAAGATTGATATATGTTTATTAAAGTCATTAAAAAAATCTCGCTTACCATAAGAGATGAAACCCTGAACGAGTTAAAGAGTGATGGTAATCTTAGAGCTTGTCAAACACCCAGTGAAAAGATAAGATTCTGGCATCACTAACTGGTGAACTTTAGAGCTTGCCAAACACCCAGTGAAAAGATAAGATTCTGGCCTCACTAACCGGTGAACTTTAGAGCTTGCCAAACACCCAGTGAAAAAATAAGATTCTTTCATCACTAACCCGTGAACATTAGAGCTATGCACAGCTTAAGACAAACGATATTTGACTTTCGCTGCAGTCATAGATCTAACTTGTGTTTGTACTTATGAAAAAAAAAATTCAGGATCGCCTCCACTCGATTATAGTCTCTGTACAAAAGGAAAAAAAAAAGTATAAAAAAAATGTTGGAATGAATTGCCTCTATCATTTTCAGTGTAAGGATCATTTGAGTATGTGGCTCACAATTTATTACATTGTGAAACGCTTAAAAGTTACAAATTGTTGTATTGTAGTTAAAAAATAAAACAATCACAGTTGATTTAAGCGAGATTCTTCAATCCTATAAAGTGATGACATATCCTCTTTCCAGGTAATGAAGCAGAGGGTGGCTGATAGAAGCAGAGAGCAGAACCTCAAGGAGAGCCGCTTGCCTTCCTTCACACAAGCTGAGAAGAAACTGATTAAAGGTATATCTGAGTGGTTTAGACAAACCGAGAAGAAACTGATTAAAGGTATGTCTGGCTGATTTAGACAGACCGAGAAGAAACTGATTAAAGGTATGTCTGGGTGGTTTAGACAGACAGAGAAGAAACTGATTAAAGGTATGTCTGGGTGGTTTAGACAGACCGAGAAGAAACTGATTAAAGGTATGTCTGGGTGGTTTAGACAGACAGAGAAGAAACTGATTAAAGGTATGTCTGGGTGGTTTAGACAGACCGAGAAGAAATGATTATAGGTATGTCTGGGTGGTTTACACAAGCCGAGAAGAAACTGGTTAAAGGTATGTCTGGGTGGTTTACACAAGCCGAAAAGAAACTGATTAAAGGTATGTCTGGGTGGTTTAGACAGACCGAGAAGAAACTGATTAAAGGTATGTCTGGGTGGTTTAGACAGACCGAGAAGAAATGATTATAGGTATGTCTGGGTGGTTTACACAAGCCGAGAAGAAACTGGTTAAAGGTATGTCTGGGTGGTTTACACAAGCCGAAAAGAAACTGATTAAAGGTATGTCTGGGTTATTTATTAAATTATTATAACTAAACAATCTTCCCATTCTACCGTTATGAATAGCTCGCTCAATAAGATCGATGCCTTTTAGATGAAGCCACAATAGGCCAATCCATCTGAAATGATCCATTTACCTTATTGGTGTATGTGACATTTATTGTAAAATTTTGTTTGGGAATGGTCACCACGTGAAAATATCCAATCTCTGTTTATAATGAGACAACTTTCCCTTAGGAACCGCGGATTTTCTGGGCTCGAACTTCTACTCTGCTGGATATGAGACGGACGAACCGCAGCCCCCGGCCAACCCACCCAACTACTACAACGATAAGGCGACAAAAGGACTGACGGATCCCGACTGGCTGGGGTGAGTGAGTTAGTCAGACTTGGATCTTCAGGCAGCATGCACGGAGATCAGCTGGATAGAGCGTAGAGAAAAGAAAGGGGGACGGAAAGAGTTTCAAATATATAGAAGGAGAAGAAAAACACTATGTAGATAAATGGATAGATCGGGTGAACGATAGATCAAAGAGAGAAAGAAAGAGGCTGAGAGAGAGAGAGAGAGAGAGAGAGAGAGAGAGAGAGAGAGAGAGAGAGAGAGAGAGAGAGAGAGAGAGAGAGAGAGAGAGAGAGAGAGAGAGAGAGAGAGAGAGAATTCCTGAGAAAGCAAAGAGCCGATGAGTAACAAAGTGAGAAAAGGAAAAAAAAACCCAGTAAATGATGATTGTTGGATTGATTGTCGCATCAAGACAAATGCAGAAGTCCGGCAGGAGATCATCCAGCTAATGTAAAAAATAGAATCTTAAACTTCTCTACAAAGAAAGGCCGCGAATCACTGCTATATAATAAATCAAGGAATATGTCTAGACCAAGAGAAATAAAAAAAAAAAAGACCTTAAAGTATAGTATATTGTTTCGTTGTTGGAGCAAACTACGTTACATCTTTTTCATTCCTAATCCAACCTCCAGCAGTGGTCTAAACCCTCTGCCATATAAGTCTAACTTTATCTGAGTGTAATTCAATCGACATACGAGAGTTCTGCTCTCTTTGGCCAGATCTGGCTCCAGCTGGCTGTCAGTGACGCCTTTCGGCATCAGGAAGATGATGAACTGGTTCAAGACCAACTACAACAACGTGTCGGTCTACATCACCGAGAACGGCGTGAGTGATCGGAACGGGACGCTCCATGACTGGCACCGCGTCCACTTCTACCGCCTGTACATCAGTGAAGTCCTCAAAGGTGAGCCCAGTCCCAGCACTAGAGGCGCAAGTCGTGGAGTAGACAGGAAGCAAGGTTATATCCCACTGATCATGAAATATTTAGAGGTTTCGCACACATCGGCAGCTAGCGACAAATTGCAGCCGATACGCAAGCTTTATTTTTACCTTCAATAAATGTTCAATTACTTCATGGCATTGCTGCGGTGTATTCAACTAATACAAGAAGAGTTTTTATTTCAAATTTTATGCCAATAGTGCAAGTCATTCTTCAGACAAAATGCACTTTTTTACAAACAACAATTAAGTTAGAAAGCAAAAGGTGATGTTAACCTCCTTGAAAGCGGGCTTCTTTTCTATACAAAATAGAAGATAATTAAACTGTTAACGATGATAAGAAACGTTTTAGCTATCATCCCGGGCCAATACTGGCATCAATCTTTTTTTATTTTCTATCAAAGCGATAACAGTTTAAGCCTTCAATTTATGTTTAAAACCATAACAAGTTTGAATAGATTTAGAGTTGGATGGTCATTTACATAACGCAAATAAAAGTTTAGGACCTTTAATCTGCATTTTCTTAGGCATAGCCAAGGTTGTATCCTCCATTTTATTCATAATTATGTCTGCTACTCTCCTCCTGTATTTCTGCTTCCCTGCGGCCAGCCATCCAACTGGACGGGTGTAACGTGAAGGGCTACACGGCCTGGTCTCTGATGGACAACCTGGAGTGGAATACTGGCTATGATGAGAAGTTTGGCATGCACTACCTCAACTTTAGCGACCCGACCAGGGCTCGGGTGGCCAAGGCTTCCGCTGTCTGGTACCGGACCCTCATCGCAGATGGCGGGTGAGAGATCCTACTTTACAGCAACTTAGGAGTCATAGTTCTCTCTACATAACCGAGAGCTAACAATTCTTATTTTCATATGAACCAAACAAGATACTGAGAACAGTTTTTTTTATCGATTTTTAGATGGAAATATTTATCCTTGATGGATTTCTCAAGACAAGGAGACACCCAAACGATATTTGTGACAGATCGTGGAATTATCAACCATATAAAACCTGGGTCCAAAGTTCTTTAATAAAGAAAATTGAAAAAAATGAACAAGAAAATAATCAGTTAATTTTAGCTCTGAACGGTGTGGTTGATGGGTAGAAATGAAATGAAGGAAATCTAATATTTAACCTCTGACCTGAGACCCGATTTCCCAGCCAATACCATGCTGTACGGACATATTTCAAGAGAAGATGTTGATTTATTAGGTAATTCAGCTCTGAAGCAAGTTCCTCCACCAGGACTTCCATGGCTGTATTCTAATGATTTTTTTCCTCCCAGCTACAAGCACGGCTATACGCAGCCTGGTGGGTGGGGCACGGCTGTGGAACTGGACAGCGACTTCCTGTATGACGTGTTCCCGGACGGCTTCAGCTGGGGCGTGGCCACAGCCGCATACCAGATAGAGGGAGCTTGGAATGAGGACGGTGAGAAATAGTTCTAGATTTAGACCCATCTGGTTTCTATAGCGTGAAGAAAACCTAAGGGAACTATACCAGCTTCTTAAAAGCACTCTTGTATGCTATGACAAATGCATTTTTTTAAAGTAGTTCTTGGTGCTCCATCGTGGCGGCGAGGTGGGGTCCCACGTTACAAGCCCTATCCTAATCCTCGACTGGAGCCTACTAACATCCGCTAGATTTATTCGCTGCCTTTGGGAATCCTAACCATGACAGCGCTCTCCCTTTCTTATCGCGCCAGTCGGGGCCTTGAGGACTGAGAGTACCTCCTATGTGCAAGCTACATTGAGGTATCTGAAAGAGTACCAGTGATCATGGAGAACGCCGATTATCATTAGAAGCTTCTTCGGTTTGTATAGAAAATAACCTGAGATCCCCATGTAATACTATCTCTATCTTATCACTCAGTCGATAAAATGACAAATAATTGATTTTCTTTTGTTTTTTAGGCAAAGGAGAGAGCATCTGGGACAAGTTCTCTCACACACCAGGGAAAATAGAGAACAGTGACACTGGTGACGTGGCCTCAGACAGCTACCACAAGTTGGATGAAGATATCAGGATAATCCAGGACATGGGGGTTAGTAAGGGGGTGTTTGAGGGTAGGGTGTGTGGGGGGACGGAGGGGGAGAGTGTAGCAACTCAGACAGCTACCACAAGTTGGATGAAGATATCAGGATAATCCAGGACATGGGGGTTATTAAGGGGGTGTAAGTGGGGAAAGAGGTGGGGGGACGGAAAAAAAAGGGGGGGGGGGAGGGGCTTTTCATCGGCTATGCATAGGGTTACGATGTTATTTTCCTCATGTGAAGGAGACAGCCTGCCTGATAGAGCTGTAGATTAACTTTCTTTTGGAAAATGTCCATGCTACAAACTGTTCTTTGGAACCTCGAGGCATAGAACGAGCAAAGCTGGACTTGGTTCTGCTGAGAAATTCTTCATTCCTGCTGACATGGCTGGATATTTGTACTGCCTGCAGTAAGGCTGTGGTCATCTCGCCTGGACTGGTGTCTCCAGCTTTAAAGCGCTAAACAATATTGTGTGACTAATTATCTCCAACCCGTTTCCCATGAAGTTGTCCTGGCTCCTCTTTAACGGACAACAAGACCTTAGCTTCACACTGCTTTCTCTCTCTAGGTTTGGCCGCTGATCCCCATTACACTCCAATTATTTCATAGAGATTTAGTTATTTTTTTGTATTTCTGGTTTTTATCTCTAATTCCTTCTATGTTGAGCAGGTGAACCATTACCGGTTCTCTATCGCATGGACTCGGATCATGCCAAACGGTACGCTCCCGGTTAATCAGGCTGGAATCGATTACTACAACACATTGATTGACAAGCTGCTGGCTATTGGTGAGTTGGTCGCTTTATCAGGGATAACTGTTTGACACAACCAGTGGCAGCAGTAAAGCGCTGGTTCACCTAACATTGATAACAGAGGAATATTTTTTTATTATTATAGTTTTATTTTTTGATAACGATCCTAAATTGAAAATATGTCAGGCGAGCCGTGCGATCAACTTTAGGACTCAAGCTACTGAAAGAACAAACAAAAACAACACAAATAATCAACAAAAAAACAAAAACAAAAACAAAACAAAACAAAACAAAAAACGCACACATAAACGAAAAAACAGTATGTCAATGTTTTGTTGACAAACTTTTCTAGGTTTTCATAGAATCATTCTCACAAGCAAACAAACACTAAAAACTATGTCAGCCTTCATGAGCCCAGATCTAGCCGTTAGCTGTGAAACAAATGTTTTCCGTTGTTTAAGCCGTGTGGCTGTTATATCCATAGAATGTTTTTTTTTTATGTTCATTACTGATGAAGAGCCAAGTGGAGCTGACTGTTGACACCAGAGCTCGGTATATGGAGACCGGTCAGAACGTGACAAGGCGGGCTTATTTCATGTCTGATCACAATGTTTTATGTAAGAGCCTGACATCTGTGCTGAAGTCGATGTGTTTACTTCTGTTCCCTATGCCAGGTGTGACACCAATGGTGACATTATACCACTGGGACCTGCCTCAGGCGCTGGAAGACAAAGGAGGCTGGCTGAATCCAAACATTGTGGCCTGGTTCACGGACTACGCGGACGTCTGCTACTCGGCGTTTGGTGATAAGGTAACCTACCTCACACGATTCTTGTCTTCAGAAAAACAAGAAGGGAAAAAAAACATGCCCGCTTAACTTTCTGCTGTCCGTTCTCCTCTTACAGCTAGTAGAGCAGCTCCTGCTGCTGAAATTAATTCTTTTTTTACCTCAACTGCTCCTCTTCTTTCTCCATCTATTGCGATTTTTACTACTACTACTACTACTACTACTACTACTACTACTACTACTACTACTACTACTACTACTACTACTACTACTACTACTACTACTACTACTACTACTACTACTACTACTACTACTACTAAACCGAAAATTGACCTGTCAAGTATACTCGTTGTTGAGACTATGACAAAGGCAATGACAGCAACTATTTAAGCTAGAATGTTCTCACGGTGTGTGTGTGTGTGTGTGTGTGTGTTCAGGTCAAGCGGTGGATCACCATCAACGAGCCGTGGGTTGTGAGTGTCAAGGGCTACGGAACAGGAGATTATGCTCCAGGTCTCACAGATCTCGCCGAGGATCCGTACATCTCCAGCCACAACCTCATCAAGGCTCATGCTGAGGCGTACCATGTGTACAGAGACAACCACTTCGACATACAGAAAGGTGACACTCTAGGCTTGGATAGAAATTAGCTCTGGACTTCTACACATTGTCATAAATAATATTGGAATAAACCATAATTTTGACAATGAATTTGTGGTGGTCTTCATGACAAGAAGCTGATTTATGTAGTTCACTAAATATCGTTTGATATCAAACACTTTTCTATGTTGCGAATCAATTTGAGAATTTAAAATTCGTACCTGTTGGAGCCTCATATCTCGCTTTGACGAAGGACTAAATTTTATTTTCTAATTGCCTGAAACTTAAAAAAAATCTTTTTTTCATATCTTTTTTTATATATATCTTAGAAGTTAGATCAGTGTCTATATATATATATTTTTTAAAACCGGTTTTGTCCAAGTCATCAACGATTGGTCCTCTTTAACTTCAAAGACTTTTTAGTAAAGGTTTAATCATATTTAATTGTCATGGACACTAAAACGATGTCGATTAACTGTAGATAGGGGACTGACAATAAAAAGAATTAAACTGAATGATCGATTCAATTCAAAGTTGAGTATACCACATCAGCTCTGGTGAAATATTGATCCGAGTATTCATATGAGAACTCACACAAGATCACCAATGGCCAGTGGCACGACGTGCTTGATCAGATCACTGTTTAGATCGCCAGTGGCGCGACTTGCTTGATCAGATCACTGTTTAGATCGCCAGTGGCGCGACTTGCTAGATCAGATGACTGTTTAGATCGCCAGTGGCACGACTTGCTAGATCAGATCACTGTTTAGATCGCCAGTGGCACGACTTGCTTGATTAGATCACTGTTTAGATCGCCAGTGGCGCGACTTGCTTGATCAGATCATTGTTTAGATAGCCAGTGGCACGACTTGCTAGATCAGATCACTGTTTAGATCGCCAGTGGCGCGACTTGATTGATCAGATCACTGTTTAGATCGCCAGTGGCGCGACTTGATTGATCAGATCACTGTTTAGATCGCCAGTGGCGCGACTTGATTGATTAGATCACTGTTTAGATCGCCAGTGGCACGACTTTCTAGATCAGATCACTGTTTAGATCGCCAGTGGCACGACTTGCTTGATTAGATCACTGTTTAGATCGCCAGTGGCACGACTTGATTGATCAGATCACTGTTTACATCGCCAGTGGCACGAATTCTTTGGTCAGATCACTGTTTGGATCGCCAGTGGCGCGACTTGCTAGATCAGATCACTGTTTAGATCACCAGTGGCACGAATTGTTTGGTCAGATCACTGTTTAGATCGCCAGTGGCAAGACTTGATTGATTAGATTACTGTTTAGATCGCCAGTGGCACGAATTGTTTGGTCAGATCACTGTTTAGATCGCCAGTGGCAAGACTTGATTGATTAGATTACTGTTTAGATCGCCAGTGGCACGAATTGTTTGGTCAGATCACTGTTTAGGTCGCCAGTGGCACGAATTGTTTGGTCAGATCACTGTTTAGATCGCCAGTGGCGCGACTTGCTTGATCAGATCACTGTTTAGATCGCCAGTGGCGCGACTTGATTGATCAGATCACTGTTTAGATCGCCAGTGGCGCGACTTGATTGATTAGATCACTGTTTAGATCGCCAGTGGCACTAATTGTTTGGTCAGATCACTGTTTAGATCGCCAGTGGCACGAATTGTTTGGTCAGATTACTGTTTAGATCGCCAGTGGCGCGACTTGCTAGATCAGATCACTGTTTAGATCGCCAGTGGCGCGACTTGCTAGATCAGATCACTGTTTAGATCGCCAGTGGCGCGACTTGCTAGATCAGATCACTGTTTAGATCGCCAGTAGCGCGACTTGCTTGATCAGATCACTGTTTAGATCGCCAGTGGCGCGACTTGATTGATTAGATCACTGTTTAGATCGCCAGTGGCACTAATTGTTTGGTCAGATCACTGTTTAGATCGCCAGTGGCACGAATTGTTTGGTCAGATTACTGTTTAGATCGCCAGTGGCGCGACTTGCTAGATCAGATCACTGTTTAGATCACCAGTGGCACGAATTGTTTGGTCAGATCATTGTTTAGATCGCCAGTGGCAAGACTTGAGTGATTAGATTACTGTTTAGATCGCCAGTGGCACGAATTGTTTGGTCAGATCACTGTTTAGATCGCCAGTGGCAAGACTTGATTGATTAGATTACTGTTTAGATCGGCAGTGGCACGAATTGTTTGGTCAGATCACTGTTTAAATCGCCAGTGGCGCAACTTGCTTGATCAGATCACTGTTTAGATCGCCAGTGGCACGAATTGTTTGGTCAGATCACTGTTTAGATCGCCAGTGGCACGAATTGTTTGGTCAGATCACTGTTTAGATCGCCAGTGGCACGAATTGTTTGGTGAGATTACTGTTTAGATCGCCAGTGGCACGAATTGTTTGGTCAGATCACTGTTTAGATCGCCAGTGGCAAGACTTGATTGATTAGATTACTGTTTAGATCGCCAGTGGCACGATTTGTTTGGTCAGATCACTGTTTAGATCGCCAGTGGCACGACGTGCTTGATCAGATCACTGTTTAGATCGCCAGTGGCGCGACTTGCTTGATTAGATCACTGTTTAGATCACGAGTGGCCAGTGGCACGACTTGATTGATTAGATCACTGTTTAGATCGCCAGTGGCACGACTTGCTTGATTAGATCACTGTTTAGATCGCCAGTGGCACGACTTGCTAGATCAGATCACTGTTTAGATCGCCAGTGGCAAGACTTGCTAGATCAGATCACTGTTTAGATCGCCAGTGGCACGACTTGCTAGATCAGATCACTGTTTAGATCACGAGTGGCCAGTGGCACGACTTGATTGATTAGATCACTGTTTAGATCGCCAGTGGCACGACTTGCTTGATTAGATCACTGTTTAGATCACGAGTGGCCAGTGGCACGACTTGATTGATTAGATCACTTTTTAGATCGCCAGTGGCACGACTTGCTTGATTAGATCACTGTTTAGATCGCCAGTGGCACGACTTGATTGATTAGATCACTGTTTAGATCGCCAGTGGCACGACTTGCTTGATCAGATCACTGTTTAGATCGCCAGTTGCACGACTTGCTTGATTAGATCACTGTTTAGATCACGAGTGGCCAGTGGCACGACTTGATTGATTAGATCACTGTTTAGATCGCCAGTGGCACGACTTGCTTGATTAGATCACTGTTTAGATCGCCAGTGGCACGACTTGCTAGATCAGATCACTGTTTAGATCGCCAGTGGCAAGACTTGCTAGATCAGATCACTGTTTAGATCGCCAGTGGCACGACTTGCTAGATCAGATCACTGTTTAGATCGCCAGTGGCACGACTTGCTAGATCAGATCACTGTTTAGATCGCCAGTGGCACGACTTGCTAGATCAGATCACTGTTTAGATCGCCAGTGGCACGACTTGCTAGATCATATCACTGTTTAGATCGCCAGTGGCAAGACTTGCTTGATTAGATCACTGTTTAGATCACCAATGGCACGACTTGCTTGATTAGATCACTGTTTAGATCACCAATGGCACGACTTGCTAGATCAGATCACTGTTTAGATAGCCAGTGGTACGACTTGCTAGATCAGATCATTGTTTAGATCGCCAGTGGCAAGACTTGCTAGATCAGATCATTGTTTAGATCGCCAGTGGCACGACTTGCTTGATTAGATCACTGTTTAGATCACCAATGGCACGACTTGCTAGATCAGATCACTGTTTAGATAGCCAGTGGTACGACTTGCTAGATCAGATCATTGTTTAGATCGCCAGTGGCAAGACTTGCTAGATCAGATCATTGTTTAGATCGCCAGTGGCAAGACTTGCTTGATTAGATCACTGTTTAGATCGCCAGTGGCACGAATTGTTTGGTCAGATCACTGTTTAGATAGCTAGTGGCAAGACTTGATTGATTAGATTACTGTTTAGATCACGAGTGGCCAGTGGCACGACTTGATTGATTAGATCACTGTTTAGATCGCCAGTGGCACGATGTGCTTGATTAGATCACTGTTTAGATCACGAGAGGCCAGTGGCACGACTTGATTGATTAGATCACTGTTTAGATCGCCAGGGCACGACTTGCTTGATTAGATCACTGTTTAGATCGCCAGTGGCGCGACTTGCTAGATCAGATCACTGTTTAGATCGCCAGTGGCACGACTTGCTAGATCAGATCACTGTTTAGATCGCCAGTGGCACGACTTGCTTGATTAGATCACTGTTTAGATCGCCAGTGGCACGACTTGCTAGGTCAGATCACTGTTTAGATAGCCAGTGGCACGACTTGCTAGATCAGATCACTGTTTAAATCGCCAGTGGCAAGACTTGCTAGATCAGATCACTGTTTAGATCACGAGTGGCCAGTGGCACGACTTGCTTGATTAGATCCCTGTTTAGATCACCAATGGCACGACTTGCTTGATTAGATCACTGTTTAGATCACCAATGGCACGACTTGCTAGATCAGATCACTGTTTAGATAGCCAGTGGTACGACTTGCTAGATCAGATCATTGTTTAGATCGCCAGTGGCAAGACTTGCTAGATCAGATCATTGTTTAGATCGCCAGTGGCAAGACTTGCTTGATTAGATCACTGTTTAGATCGCCAGTGGCACGAATTGTTTGGTCAGATCACTGTTTAGATAGCTAGTGGCAAGACTTGATTGATTAGATTACTGTTTAGATCACGAGTGGCCAGTGGCACGACTTGATTGATTAGATCACTGTTTAGATCGCCAGTGGCACGATGTGCTTGATTAGATCACTGTTTAGATCACGAGAGGCCAGTGGCACGACTTGATTGATTAGATCACTGTTTAGATTGCCAGGGCACGACTTGCTTGATTAGATCACTGTTTAGATCGCCAGTGGCGCGACTTGCAACATCAGATCACTGTTTAGATCGCCAGTGGCACGACTTGCTAGATCAGATCACTGTTTAGATCGCCAGTGGCACGACTTGCTTGATTAGATCACTGTTTAGATCGCCAGTGGCACGACTTGCTAGATCAGATCACTGTTTAGATCGCCAGTGGCACGACTTGCTAGATCAGATCACTGTTTAGATCGCCAGTGGCACGACTTGCTAGATCAGATCACTGTTTAGATCGCCAGTGGCAAGACTTGCTTGATTAGATCACTGTTTAGATCGCCAGTGGCACGACTTGCTAGATCAGATCACTGTTTAGATAGCCAGTGGCACGACTTGCTAGATCAGATCATTGTTTAAATCGCCAGTGGCAAGACTTGCTAGATCAGATCACTGTTTAGATCACGAGTGGCCAGTGGCACGACTTGCTTGATTAGATCACTGTTTAGATCGCCAGTGGCACGACTTGCTAGATCAGATCACTGTTTAGATCGCCAGTGGCAAGACCTGCTAGATCAGATCACTGTTTAGATCACCAGTGGCCAGTGGCACGAATTGATTGATTAGATGACTGTTTAGATCGCCAGTGGCACGACTTGCTTGATTAGATCACTGTTTAGATCACGAGTGGCCAGTGGCACGACTTGCTAGATCAGATCACTGTTTAGATCACGAGTGGCCAGTGGCACGACTTGATTGATTAGATCACTGTTTAGATCGCCAGTGGCACGACTTGCTTGATCAGATCACTGTTTAGATCACGAGTGGCCAGTGGCACGACTTGATTGATTAGATCACTGTTTAGATCGCCAGGGCACGACTTGCTTGATTACATTACTGTTTAGATCGCCAGTGGCAAGACTTGCATGATTAGATCACTGTTTAGATCGCCAGTGGCACGACTTGCATGATTAGATCACTGTTTAGATCGCCAGTGGCACGACTTGCATGATTAGATCACTGTTTAGATCGCCAGTGGCACGACTTGCTTGATTAGATCACTGTTTAGATCGCCAGTGGCACGACTTGCTAGATCAGATCACTGTTTAGATCGCCAGTGGCAAGACTTGCTTGATTAGATCACTGTTTAGATCGCCAGTGGCACGACTTGCTAGATCAGATGACTGTTTAGATCGCCAGTGGCACGACTTGCTAGATCAGATGACTGTTTAGATCGCCAGTGGCACGACTTGCTTGGTCAGATCACTGTTTAGATCGCCAGTGGCACGACTTGCTAGATCAGATGACTGTTTAGATCGCCAGTGGCACGACTTGCTTGGTCAGATCACTGTTTAGATCGCCAGTGGCACGACTTGCTAGATCAGATCACTGTTTAGATCGCCAGGGCACGACTTGCTAGATCAGATGACTGTTTAGATCGCCAGTGGCACGACTTGCTAGATCAGATCACTGTTTAGATCGCCAGGGCACGACTTGCTTGGTCAGATCACTGTTTAGATCGCCAGTGGCACGACTTGCTAGATCAGATGACTGTTTAGATCGCCAGTGGCACGACTTGCTAGATCAGATGACTGTTTAGATCGCCAGTGGCACGACTTGCTTGGTCAGATCACTGTTTAGATCGCCAGTGGCACGACTTGCTAGATCAGATGACTGTTTAGATCGCCAGGGCACGACTTGCTTGATTAGATCACTGTTTAGATCGCCAGTGGCACGACTTGCTAGATCAGATGACTGTTTAGATCGCCAGTGGCACGACTTGCTTGGTCAGATCACTGTTTAGATCGCCAGTGGCCAGTGGCACGACTTGCTTGATTAGATCACTGTTTAGATCACCAGTGGCCAGAGGCACGACTTGCTTGATTAGATCACTGTTTAGATCACCAGTGGCCAGTGGCACGACTTGCTTGATCAGATCACTGTTTAGATCGCAAGGGGCACGACTTGCTAGATCAGATCACTCTTTAGATCGCCAGTGGCAAGACTTGCTTGATTAGATCACTGTTTAGATCGCCAGTGGCACGACTTGCTAGATCAGATCACTGTTTAGATTGCCAGTGGCACGACTTGCTAGATCAGATCACTGTTTAGATCGCCAGTGGCACGACTTGCTAGATCAGATCACTGTTTAGATCGCCAGTGGCAAGACTTGCTTGATTAGATCACTGTTTAGATCGCCAGTGGCAAGACTTGCTAGATCAGATCACTGTTTAGATTGCCAGTGGCACGACTTGCTTGATTAGATCACTGTTTAGATCGCCAGTGGCAAGACTTGCTAGATCAGATCACTGTTCAGATCGCCAGTGGCACGACTTGCTAGATCAGATCACTGTTTAGATAGCCAGTGGCACGACTTGCTAGATCAGATCACTGTTTAGATCGCCAGTGGCACGACTTGTTTGATTAGATCACTGTTTAGATAGCCAGTGGCACGACTTGCTAGATCAGATCACTGTTCAGATCGCCAGTGGCACGACTTGCTAGATCAGATCACTGTTTAGATAGCCAGTGGCAAGACTTTCTAGATCAGATCACTGTTTAGATCGCCAGTGGCACGACTTGTTTGATTAGATCACTGTTAAGATAGCCAGTGGCACGACTTGCTAGATCAGATCACTGTTCAGATCGCAGGTGGCAAGACTTGCTAGATCAGATCACTGTTTAGATCACGAGTGGCCAGTGGCACGACTTGCTTGATTAGATCACTGTTTAGATCGCCAGTGGCACGACTTGCTTGATTAGATCACTGTTTAGATCGCCAGTGGCAAGACTTGCTAGTTCAGATCACTGTTTAGATCACCAGTGGCCAGTGGCACGAATGACTTGATTGATTAGATCACTGTTTAGATCGCCAGTGGCAAGACTTGCTTGATTAGATCACTGTTTAGATCGCCAGTGGCACGACTTGCTAGATCAGATCACTGTTTAGATCGCCAGTGGCACGACTTGCATGATTAGATCACTGTTTAGATCGCCAGTGGCACGACTTGCTTGATTAGATCACTGTTTAGATCGCCAGTGGCACGAATTGTCTGGTCAGATCACTGTTTAGATCGCCAGTGGCACGACTTGCTTGATTAGATCACTGTTTAGATCGCCAGTGGCACGACTTGCTTGATCAGATCACTGTTTAGATCGCCAGTGGCACGACTTGCTAGATCAGATCACTGTTTAGATCGCCAGTGGCACGACTTGCTTGATTAGATCACTGTTTAGATCGCCAGTGGCACGACTTGCTAGATCAGATGACTGTTTAGATCGCCAGTGGCACGACTTGCTTGGTCAGATCACTGTTTAGATCGCCAGTGGCACGACTTGCTAGATCAGATCACTGTTTAGATCGCCAGTGGCACGACTTGCTCGATCAGATCACTGTTTAGATCGCCAGTGGCACGACTTGCTAGATCAGATCACTGTTTAGATCGCCAGTGGCACGACTTGCTTGGTCAGATCACTGTTTAGATCGCCAGTGGCACGACTTGCTAGATTAGATCACTGTTTAGATCGCCAGTGGCACGACTTGCTAGATCAGATCACTGTTTAGATCGCCAGTGGCACGACTTGCTTGATCAGATCACTGTTTAGATCGCCAGTGGCACGACTTGCTAGATCAGATCACTGTTTAGATCGCCAGTGGCACGACTTGCTTGATTAGATCACTGTTTAGATCGCCAGTGGCACGACTTGCTAGATCAGATGACTGTTTAGATCGCCAGTGGCACGACTTGCTTGGTCAGATCACTGTTTAGATCGCCAGTGGCCAGTGGCACGACTTGCTTGATTAGATCACTGTTTAGATCACCAGTGGCACGACTTGCTAGATCAGATCACTGTTTAGATCACCAGTGGCCAGTGGCACGACTTGCTTGATCAGATCACTGTTTAGATTGCCAGGGGCACGACTTGCTAGATCAGATCACTGTTTAGATCGCCAGTGGCAAGACTTGCTTGATTAGATCACTGTTTAGATCGCCAGTGGCACGACTTGCTAGATCAGATCACTGTTTAGATTGCCAGTGGCACGACTTGCTAGATCAGATCACTGTTTAGATCGCCAGTGGCACGACTTGCTAGATCAGATCACTGTTTAGATCGCCAGTGGCAAGACTTGCTTGATTAGATCACTGTTTAGATCGCCAGTGGCAAGACTTGCTAGATCAGATCACTGTTTAGATTGCCAGTGGCACGACTTGCTTGATTAGATCACTGTTTAGATCGCCAGTGGCAAGACTTGCTAGATCAGATCACTGTTCAGATCGCCAGTGGCACGACTTGCTAGATCAGATCACTGTTTAGATAGCCAGTGGCAAGACTTGCTAGATCAGGATCACTGTTTAGATCGCCAGTGGCACGACTTGCTTGATTAGATCACTGTTTAGATAGCCAGTGGCACGACTTGCTAGATCAGATCACTGTTCAGATCGCCAGTGGCACGACTTGCTAGATCAGATCACTGTTTAGATAGCCAGTGGCAAGACTTTCTAGATCAGATCACTGTTTAGATCGCCAGTGGCACGACTTGCTAGATTAGATCACTGTTTAGATAGCCAGTGGCACGACTTGCTAGATCAGATCACTGTTCAGATCGCCAGTGGCACGACTTGCTAGATCAGATCACTGTTTAGATAGCCAGTGGCAAGACTTGCTAGATCAGATCACTGTTTAGATCGCCAGTGGCACGACTTGCTAGATCAGATCACTGTTTAGATAGCCAGTGGCACGACTTGCTAGATCAGATCACTGTTTAGATAGCCAGTGGCACGACTTGCTAGATCAGATCACTGTTTAGATCGCCAGTGGCACGACTTGTTTGATTAGATCACTGTTTAGATAGCCAGTGGCACGACTTGCTTGATTAGATCACTGTTTAGATCGCCAGTGGCGCGACTTGCTTGATTA
This sequence comes from Elysia crispata, assembly GCA_033675545.1. Taxonomy (NCBI): domain Eukaryota; kingdom Metazoa; phylum Mollusca; class Gastropoda; family Plakobranchidae; genus Elysia; species Elysia crispata. The sequence continues at coordinate 16,550 of JAWDGP010001646.1, read as the reverse complement.
GATCACTGTTTAGATCGCCAGTGGCACGACTTGCTAGATCAGATCACTGTTTAGATCACGAGTGGCCAGTGGCACGACTTGATTGATTAGATCACTGTTTAGATCGCCAGGGCACGACTTGCTTGATTAGATCACTGTTTAGATCGCCAGTGGCAAGACTTGCTAGATCAGATCACTGTTTAGATCGCCAGTGGCACGACTTGCATGATTAGATCACTGTTTAGATCGCCAGTGGCACGACTTGCTTGATTAGATCACTGTTTAGATCGCCAGTGGCAAGACTTGCTGGATCAGATCACTGTTTAGATCACCAGTGGCACGACTTGCTAGATCAGATCACTGTTTAGATCGCCAGTGGCACGACTTGCATGATTAGATCACTGTTTAGATCGCCAGTGGCACGACTTGCATGATTAGATCACTGTTTAGATCGCCAGTGGCACGACTTGCTTGATTAGATCACTGTTTAGATCGCCAGTGGCACGACTTGCTTGATCAGATCACTGTTTAGATCGCCAGTGGCAAGACTTGCTTGATTAGATCACTGTTTAGATCGCCAGTGGCACGACTTGCTAGATCAGATGACTGTTTAGATCGCCAGTGGCACGACTTGCTAGATCAGATGACTGTTTAGATCGCCAGTGGCACGACTTGCTTGATCAGATCACTGTTTAGATCGCCAGTGGCACGACTTGCTAGATCAGATGACTGTTTAGATCGCCAGTGGCACGACTTGCTTGGTCAGATCACTGTTTAGATCGCCAGTGGCACGACTTGCTAGATCAGATCACTGTTTAGATCGCCAGGGCACGACTTGCTAGATCAGATGACTGTTTAGATCGCCAGTGGCACGACTTGCTAGATCAGATCACTGTTTAGATCGCCAGGGCACGACTTGCTTGGTCAGATCACTGTTTAGATCGCCAGTGGCACGACTTGCTAGATCAGATGACTGTTTAGATCGTTTAGATCGCCAGTGGCACGACTTGCTAGATCAGATGACTGTTTAGATCGCCAGTGGCACGACTTGCTTGGTCAGATCACTGTTTAGATCGCCAGTGGCTCGCCAGTGGCACGACTTGCTAGATCAGATCACTGTTTAGATCGCCAGTGGCAAGACTTGCTTGAATAGATCACTGTTCAGATCGCCAGTGGCACGACTTGCTAGATCAGATCACTGTTTAGATCGCCAGTGGCACGACTTGCTTGGTCAGATCACTGTTTAGATCGCCAGTGGCCAGTGGCACGACTTGCTTGATTAGATCACTGTTTAGATCACCAGTGGCCAGTGGCACGACTTGCTTGATTAGATCACTGTTTAGATCACCAGTGGCCAGTGGCACGACTTGCTTGATCAGATCACTGTTTAGATCGCCAGTGGCACGACTTGCTAGATCAGATCACTGTTTAGATCGCCAGTGGCAAGACTTGCTTGATTAGATCACTGTTTAGATCGCCAGTGGCACGACTTGCTAGATCAGATCACTGTTTAGATTGCCAGTGGCACGACTTGCTAGATCAGATCACTGTTTAGATCGCCAGTGGCACGACTTGCTAGATCAGATCACTGTTTAGATCGCCAGTGGCAAGACTTGCTTGATTAGATCACTGTTTAGATCGCCAGTGGCAAGACTTGCTAGATCAGATCACTGTTTAGATCGCCAGTGGCACGACTTGCTTGATTAGATCACTGTTTAGATCGCCAGTGGCAAGACTTGCTGGATCAGATCACTGTTTAGATCACCAGTGGCACCACTTGCTAGATCAGATCACTGTTTAGATAGCCAGTGGCACGACTTGCTAGATCAGATCACTGTTTAGATCGCCAGTGGCACGACTTGTTTGATTAGATCACTGTTTAGATAGCCAGTGGCACGACTTGCTAGATCAGATCACTGTTCAGATCGCCAGTGGCACGACTTGCTAGATCAGATCACTGTTTAGATAGCCAGTGGCAAGACTTTCTAGATCAGATCACTGTTTAGATCGCCAGTGGCACGACTTGTTTGATTAGATCACTGTTAAGATAGCCAGTGGCACGACTTGCTAGATCAGATCACTGTTCAGATCGCCAGTGGCACGACTTGCTAGATCAGATCACTGTTTAGATAGCCAGTGGCAAGACTTGCTAGATCAGATCACTGTTCAGATCGCCAGTGGCACGACTTGCTAGATCAGATCACTGTTTAGATAGCCAGTGGCACGACTTGCTAGATCAGATCACTGTTTAGATAGCCAGTGGCACGACTTGCTAGATCAGATCACTGTTTAGATCGCCAGTGGCACGACTTGTTTGATTAGATCACTGTTTAGATAGCCAGTGGCACGACTTGCTTGATTAGATCACTGTTTAGATCGCCAGTGGCGCGACTTGCTTGATTAGATCACTGTTTAGATCGCCAGTGGCACGACTTGCTAGATCAGATGACTGTTTAGATCGCCAGTGGCACGACTTGCTTGATTAGATAACTGTTTAGATCGCAAGTCGCAAGACTTTCTAGATCAGATCACTGTTTAGATCGCCAGTGGCACGACTTGCATGATTAGATCACTGTTTAGATCGCCAGTGGCACGACTTGCTTGATTAGATCACTGTTTAGATCGCCAGTGGCAAGACTTGCTGGATCAGATCACTGTTTAGATCACCAGTGGCACGACTTGCTAGATCAGATCACTGTTTAGATCGCCAGTGGCACGACTTGCTTGATTAGATCACTGTTTAGATCGCCAGTGGCACGACTTGCATGATTAGATCACTGTTTAGATCGCCAGTGGCACGACTTGCTTGATTAGATCACTGTTTAGATCGCCAGTGGCACGACTTGCTGGATCAGATCACTGTTTAGATCGCCAGTGGCAAGACTTGCTTGATTAGATCACTGTTTAGATCGCCAGTGGCACGACTTGCTAGATCAGATGACTGTTTAGATCGCCAGTGGCACGACTTGCTAGATCAGATGACTGTTTAGATCGCCAGTGGCACGACTTGCTTGGTCAGATCACTGTTTAGATCGCCAGTGGCACGACTTGCTAGATCAGATCACTGTTTTAGATCGCCAGTGGCACGACTTGCTTGGTCAGATCACTGTTTAGATCGCCAGTGGCACGACTTGCTAGATCAGATCACTGTTTAGATCGCCAGGGCACGACTTGCTAGATCAGATGACTGTTTAGATCGCCAGTGGCACGACTTGCTAGATCAGATCACTGTTTAGATCGCCAGTGGCACGACTTGCTTGGTCAGATCACTGTTTAGATCGCCAGTGGCACGACTTGCTAGATCAGATGACTGTTTAGATCGCCAGTGGCACGACTTGCTAGATCAGATGACTGTTTAGATCGCCAGTGGCACGACTTGCTTGGTCAGATCACTGTTTAGATCGCCAGTGGCACGACTTGCTAGATCAGATGACTGTTTAGATCGCCAGGGCACGACTTGCTTGATTAGATCACTGTTTAGATCGCCAGTGGCACGACTTGCTAGATCAGATGACTGTTTAGATCGCCAGTGGCACGACTTGCTTGGTCAGATCACTGTTTAGATCGCCAGTGGCCAGTGGCACGACTTGCTTGATTAGATCACTGTTTAGATCACCAGTGGCCAGTGGCACGACTTGCATGATTAGATCACTGTTTAGATCGCCAGTGGCACGACTTGCTAGATCAAATGACTGTTTAGATCGGCAGTGGCACGACTTGCTAGATCAGATCACTGTTTAGATCGCCAGTGGCACGACTTGTTTGATCAGATCACTGTTTAGATCGCCAGTGGCACGACTTGCTAGATCAGATCACTGTTCAGATTGCCAGTGGCACGACTTGCTAGGATCAGATCACTGTTTAGATCGCCAGTGGCACGACTTGCTAGATCAGATCACTGTTTAGATCGCCAGTGGCAAGACTTGCTTTAATAGATCACTGTTTAGATCGCCAGTGGCAAGACTTGCTGATCAGATCACTGTTTAGATTGCCAGTGGCACGACTTGCTTGATTAGATCACTGTTTAGATCGCCAGTGGCAAGACTTGCTAGATCAGATCACTGTTCAGATCGCCAGTGGCACGACTTGCTAGATCAGATCACTGTTTAGATAGCCAGTGGCACGACTTGCTAGATCAGATCACTGTTTAGATCGCCAGTGGCACGACTTGTTTGATTAGATCACTGTTTAGATAGCCAGTGGCACGACTTGCTAGATCAGATCACTGTTCAGATCGCCAGTGGCACGACTTGCTAGATCAGATCACTGTTTAGATAGCCAGTGGCAAGACTTTCTAGATCAGATCACTGTTTAGATCGCCAGTGGCACGACTTGTTTGATTAGATCACTGTTTAGATAGCCAGTGGCACGACTTGCTAGATCAGATCACTGTTCAGATCGCCAGTGGCACGACTTGCTAGATCAGAATCACTGTTTAGATAGCCAGTGGCACTGCTAGATCAGATCACTGTTCAGATCGCCAGTGGCACGACTTGCTAGATCAGATCACTGTTTAGATAGCCAGTGGCACGACTTGCTAGATCAGATCACTGTTCAGATCGCCAGTGGCACGACTTGCTGTATCAGATCACTGTTTAGATAGCCAGTGGCAAGACTTTCTAGATCAGATCACTGTTTAGATCGCCAGTGGCACGACTTGTTTGATTAGATCACTGTTTAGATAGCCAGTGGCACGACTTGCTAGATCAGATCACTGTTCAGATCGCCAGTGGCACGACTTGCTAGATCAGATCACTGTTTAGATAGCCAGTGGCAAGACTTGCTAGATCAGATCACTGTTCAGATCGCCAGTGGCACGACTTGCTAGATCAGATCACTGTTTAGATAGCCATAGGCACGACTTGCTAGATCAGATCACTGTTTAGATAGCCAGTGGCACGACTTGCTAGATCAGATCACTGTTTAGATCGCCAGTGGCACGACTTGTTTGATTAGATCACTGTTTAGATAGCCAGTGGCACGACTTGCTTGATTAGATCACAGTTTAGATCACCAGTGGCGCGACTTGCTCGATTAGTTCACTGTTTAGATCGCCAGTGGCACGACTTGCTAGATCAGATCACTGTTTAGATCACGAGTGGCCAGTGGCACGACTTGATTGATTAGATCACTGTTTAGATCGCCAGGGCACGACTTGCTTGATTAGATCACTGTTTCGATCGCCAGTGGCAAGACCTACTAGATCAGATCACTGTTTAGATCGCCAGTGGCACGACTTGCATGATTAGATCACTGTTTATATCGCCAGTGGCACGACTTGCTTGATTAGATCACTGTTTAGATCGCCAGTGGCAAGACTTGCTGGATCAGATCACTGTTTAGATCACCAGTGGCACGACTTGCTAGATCAGATCACTGTTTAGATCGCCAGTGGCACGACTTGCATGATTAGATCACTGTTTAGATCGCCAGTGGCACGACTTGCATGATTAGATCACTGTTTAGATCGCCAGTGGCACGACTTGCTTGATTAGATCACTGTTTAGATCGCCAGTGGCACGACTTGCTAGATCAGATCACTGTTTAGATCGCCAGTGGCAAGACTTGCTTGATTAGATCACTGTTTAGATCGCCAGTGGCACGACTTGCTAGATCAGATGACTGTTTAGATCGCCAGTGGCACGACTTGCTAGATCAGATGACTGTTTAGATCGCCAGTGGCACTTGCTTGGTCAGATCACTGTTTAGATCGCCAGTGGCACGACTTGCTAGATCAGATGACTGTTTAGATCGCCAGTGGCACGACTTGCTTGGTCAGATCACTGTTTAGATCGCCAGTGGCACGACTTGCTAGATCAGATCACTGTTTAGATCGCCAGGGCACGACTTGCTAGATCAGATGACTGTTTAGATCGCCAGTGGCACGACTTGCTAGATCAGATCACTGTTTAGATCGCCAGGGCACGACTTGCTTGGTCAGATCACTGTTTAGATCGCCAGTTGCACGACTTGCTAGATCAGATGACTGTTTAGATCGCCAGTGGCACGACTTGCAAGATCAGATGACTGTTTAGATCGCCAGTGGCACGACTTGCTTGGTCAGATCACTGTTTAGATCGCCAGTGGCACGACTTGCTAGATCGGATGACTGTTTAGATCGCCAGGGCACGACTTGCTTGATTAGATCACTGTTTAGATCGCCAGTGGCACGACTTGCAAGATCAGATGACTGTTTAGATCGCCAGTGGCACGACTTGCTTGGTCAGATCACTGTTTAGATCGCCAGTGGCCAGTGGCACGACTTGCTTGATTAGATCACTGTTTAGATCACCAGTGGCCAGTGGCACGACTTGCTTGATTAGATCACTGTTTAGATCACCAGTGGCCATTGGCACGACTTGCTTGATCAGATCACTGTTTAGATCGCCAGGGGCACGACTTGCTAGGTCAGATCACTGTTTAGATCGCCAGTGGCAAGACTTGCTTGATTAGATCACTGTTTAGATCGCCAGTGGCACGACTTGCTAGATCAGATCACTGTTTAGATCGCCAGTGGCACGACTTGCTAGATCAGATCACTGTTTAGATCGCCAGTGGCACGACTTGCATGATTAGATCACTGTTTAGATCGCCAGTGGCACGACTTGCATGATTAGATCACTGTTTAGATCGCCAGTGGCACGACTTGCTTGATTAGATCACTGTTTAGATCGCCAGTGGCACGACTTGCTAGATCAGATCACTGTTTAGATCGCCAGTGGCACGACTTGCTAGATCAGATCACTGTTTAGATCGCCAGTGGCACGACTTGCTAGATCAGATGACTGTTTAGATCGCCAGTGGCACGACTTGCTTGGTCAGATCACTGTTTAGATCGCCAGTGGCACGACTTGCTAGATCAGATCACTGTTTAGATCGCCACAGGGCACGACTTGCTAGATCAGATGACTGTTTAGATCGCCAGTGGCACGACTTGCTAGATCAGATCACTGTTTAGATCGCCAGGGCACGACTTGCTTGGTCAGATCACTGTTTAGATCGCCAGTGGCACGACTTGCTAGATCAGATGACTGTTTAGATCGCCAGTGGCACGACTTGCTAGATCAGATGACTGTTTAGATCGCCAGTGGCACGACTTGCTTGGTCAGATCACTGTTTAGATCGCCAGTGGCACGACTTGCTAGATCAGATGACTGTTTAGATCGCCAGGGCACGACTTGCTTGATTAGATCACTGTTTAGATCGCCAGTGGCACGACTTGCTAGATCAGATGACTGTTTAGATCGCCAGTGGCACGACTTGCTTGGTCAGATCACTGTTTAGATCGCCAGTGGCCAGTGGCACGACTTGCTTGATTAGATCACTGTTTAGATCACCAGTGGCCAGTGGCACGACTTGCTTGATTAGATAACTGTTTAGATCACCAGTGGCCAGTGGCACGACTTGCTTGATCAGATCACTGTTTAGATCGCCAGGGGCACGACTTGCTAGATCAGATCACTGTTTAGATCGCCAGTGGCACGACTTGCTAGATCAGATCACTGTTTAGATCGCCAGTGGCACGACTTGCTAGATCAGATCACTGTTTAGATTGCCAGTGGCACGACTTGCTAGATCAGATCACTGTTTAGATCGCCAGTGGCACGACTTGCTAGATCAGATCACTGTTTAGATCGCCAGTGGCAAGACTTGCTTGAATAGATCACTGTTTAGATCGCCAGTGGCAAGACTTGCTAGATCAGATCACTGTTTAGATTGCCAGTGGCACGACTTGCTTGATTAGATCACTGTTTAGATAGCCAATGGCACGACTTCATAGATCAGATCACTGTTCAGATCGCCAGTGGCACGACTTGCTAGATCAGATCACTGTTTAGATAGCCAGTGGCACGACTTGCTAGATCAGATCACTGTTTAGATCGCCAGTGGCACGACTTGCTTGATTAGATCACTGTTTAGATAGCCAGTGGCACGACTTGCTAGATCAGATCACTGTTCAGATCGCCAGTGGCACGACTTGCAGATCAGATCACTGTTTAGATAGCCAGTGGCAAGACTTTCTAGATCAGATCACTGTTTAGATCGCCAGTGGCACGACTTGTTTGATTAGATCACTGTTTAGATAGCCAGTGGCACGACTTGCTAGATCAGATCACTGTTCAGATCGCCAGTGGCACGACTTGCTAGATCAGATCACTGTTTAGATAGCCAGTGGCAAGACTTGCTAGATCAGATCACTGTTCAGATCGCCAGTGGCACGACTTGCCATGAATCGAATCACTGTTTAGATAGCCATAGGCACGACTTGGTCTAGATCAGGTCACTGTTTAGATCGCCAGTGGCGCGACTTGCTAGATCAGATCACTGTTTAGATAGCCAGTGAGCAATAAGACTTGCTAGATCAGATCACTGTTCAGATCACCAGTGGCACGACTTGCTTAGATCAGATCACTGTTTAGATAGCCAGTGGCACGACTTGCTTAGATCAGATCACTGTTTAGATCGCCAGTGGCACGACTTGCACATGATTAGATCACTGTTTAGATCGCCAGTGGCACGACTTGCTTGATTAGATCACTGTTTAGATCGCCAGTGGCACGACTTGCTTCTAGATTAGATCACTGTTTAGATCGCCAGTGGCAAGACTTGCTAAGATCAGATCACTGTTTAGATCGCCAGTGGCACGACTTGCTAGATCAGATGACTGTTTAGATCGCCAGTGGCACGACTTGCTAGATCAGATGACTGTTTAGATCGCCAGTGGCACGACTTGCTTGGTCAGATCACTGTTTAGATCGCCAGTGGCACGACTTGCTAGATCAGATGACTGTTTAGATCGCCAGTGGCATGACTTGCTTAGTCAGATCACTGTTTAGATCGCCAAGTGGCACGACTTGCTAGATCAGATCACTGTTTAGATCGCCAGTGGCACGACTTGCTAGATCAGATGACTGTTTAGATCGCCAGTGGCACGACTTGCTTGATTAGATCACTGTTTAGATCGCCAGTGGCACGACTTGCTAGATCAAATGATCTGTTCAGATCGCCAGTGGCACGACTTGCTAGATCAGGATCACTGTTTAGATAGCCAGTGGCAAGACTTTTTCTAGATCAGATCACTGTTTAGATCGCCAGTGGCACGACTTGTTTGATTAGATCACTGTTTAGGACTTGCTAGAATCGAATCACTGTTTAGATAGCCAGTGGCACGACTTGCTAGAATCAGATCACTGTTTAGATCGCCAGTGGCACGACTTGCTTCTTGATTAGATCACTGTTTAGATAGCCAATTGGCACGACTTAGCGATTGAATCACTGTTTAGATCGCCAGTGGCGCGACTTGTGATTGGTCTGTTTAGAATCGCCAGTGGCAAGACTTGCTAGATCAGATCACTGTTTAGATCGACAGTGGCACGACTTACTTGATTAGACTCACTGTTTAGATAGCCAGTGGCACGACTTGCTGAATCAGATCACTGTTTAGATCGCCAGTGGCACGACTTGCTAGATAAGATCACTGTTTAGATCGCCAGTGGCACGACTTGCTAGATCAGATTTTTGTTTAGATCACCAGTGGCCAGTGGCACGACTTGATTGATTGAATGACTGTTTAGATCGCCAGTGGCACGACTTGCTTGATTAGATCACTGTTTAGATCACGAGTGGCCAGTGGCACGACTTGCTGCGTCAGATCACTGTTTAGATCACGAGTGGGCCAGTGGCACGACTTGATTGATTAGATCACTGTTTAGATCGCCAGTGGCACGACTTGCTAGATCAGATTACTGTTTAGATCACGAGTGGCCAGTGGCACGACTTGATTGATTAGATCACTGTTTAGATCGTCAGGGCACGGACTCTGCTTGATTAGATTACTGTTTAGATCGCCAGTGGCAAGACTTGCTAGATCAGATCACTGTTTAGATCGCCTAGGTGGCACGACTTGCATGATTAGATCACTGTTTAGATCGCCAGTGGCACGACTTGCTTGATTAGATCACTGTTTAGATCGCCAGTGGCAAGACTTGCTAGATCAGATCACTGTTTTAGATCGCCAGTAGCACGTGACTTGCTAAGTTAGATCAGATCACTGTTTAGATCGCCAGTGGCACGACTTGCATGATTAGATCACTGTTTCAGGGGATCGCCAGTGGCACGACTTGCATGATTAGATCACTGTTGAGATCGCCAGTGGCACGACTTGCTTGATTAGATCACTGTTTAAATCGCCAGTGGCACGACTTGCTAGATCAGATCACTGTTTAGATCGCCAGTGGCAAAGACTTGCTTCCGATTAGATCACTGTTTAGATCGCCAGTGGCACGACTTTTCTAGATCAGATGACTGTTTAGATCGCCAGTGGCACGACTTGCTAGATCAGGATGACTGTTTAGATCGCCAGTGGCACGACTTGCTTGGTCAGATCACTGTTTAGATCGCCAGTGGCACGACTTGCTAGATCAGATGACCTTCTTTAGATCGCCAATTGGCACGACTTGCTTAGTCAGATACACTGTTTAGATCGCCAGTGACACGACTTGCTAGATCGAATCACTGTTTAGATCGCCAGGAGCACGACTTACTAGATCAGATGACTGTTTGGAATCGCCAGTGGCACGACTTGGGCTAGATCAGATCATCTGTTTAGATCGCCAGGGCACGACTTGCTTGGTCAGATCACTGTTTAGATCGCCAGTGGCACGACTTGGCTAGAATCAGATGACTGTTTAGATCGCCAGTGGCACGACTTGCTAGATCAGATGACTGTTTAGATCGCCAGTGGCACGACTTTGCTTGGTCAGATCACTGTTTAGATCGCCAGTGGCTGACTTGCTAGATCAGGATGACTTTTTATATCGCCCGGGGCACGACTTGCTTCGCCCAGATCAATGTTTAGATCGCCAGTGGCACGACTTGCTAGATCAAATGACTGTTTAGATCCGGCAATGATGGCACGACTTGCTTAGTCGAATCCACTGTTTAGATCGCCAGTGGCCAGTGGCGACTTGCTTGATCAGATCACTGTTTAGATCGCCAGTGGCAACGACTTGCTAGATCAGATCACTGTTTAGATCGCCAGTGGCAAGACTTGCTTGATTAGATCCACTGTTTAGATCGCCAGTGGCACGACTTGCTAGATCAGATGACTGTTTAGATCGCCAGGGCGCGAATTGCTTGATTAGATCACTGTTCAGATCGCCAGTGGCACGACTTGCTAGATCAGATCACTGTTTAGATAGCCAGTGGCACGACTTGTTAGATTAGATCACTGTTTAGATCGCCAGTGGCACGACTTGTTGCCTGATTAGATCACTGTTTAGATCGCCAGTGGCAAGACTTGCTAGATCAGATCACTGTTCAGTGGCACGACTTGCTAGATCAGATCACTGTTTAGATCGCCAGTGGCAAGAACTTTCTAGATCAGATCACTGTTTAGATAGCCAGTGGCACGACTTGTTTGATTAGATCACTGTTTAGATAGCCAGTGGCACGACTTGCTAGATCAGATCACTGTTTAGATCGCCTGTGGCACGACTTTGCTAGATCAGATCACTGTTTAGATAGCCAGTGGCAAGACTTGCTAGATAAGATCACTGTTCAGATCGCCCA
>JAWDGP010001644.1:130000-146585 GCA_033675545.1 Elysia crispata | reverse complement strand
TTTTTCACATTTTCTTGATTTGCAAGTCGGTATAGATCGTAAAATCTGTACTGGGACTCTAAAAGAGCTTCAGGTTCTTGTGTCAAGCTTCTTGTCTTTAGAAGAATGCAAATATTAAGCAGTTCGTATAAAAATTATGTTGCTAACAACAACAATATGCTTGCTCCCGGCAAGATTTTGCTCTGTGGGATTTAGTTGATATGTAAAACCTTTACTTCCTCGTTTAAAGTTGGAAAGAATTATTTAAAATATGCTCGTTGTATTCTTCTCACACGTCAAGGCGATGATAATTAGAGAGTCTGTTTTGAGCTGAATCCACCAGGAACACTCTCAATGCATTCTAACGAGTAGACAAGGGGAGGATAACGGAATAAGAAAGACAATACTGCTTATTTGAAGTTTGAAGTGAAAAAAATGACATAGATTGAGGAAAACGTATGGACTGAAGATCTGGATGTAAATGTGAACAGAGAAAAAAAAAAGAGAGAGAGAGAGAGAGAGAGAGAGAGAGAGAGAGAGAGAGAGAGAGAGAGAGAGAGAGAGAGAGAGAGACAGAGAGAGAGATACAGAGAGAGAGACAAAGAGAGAGACAGAGACAGAGACAGACAGACAGACAGACAGACAATGAGAGAGGAAGGGGATCGGGGGACTGTAGAACAGTAGTAGGCAGACAGAAAAAGAAAAAGATGTATGAAACATTGAAACACAGAACAGAGAAGAATAGACAAGCAGATGAAGGTCTATGGAAAATAAGAGGGCAAAGAGATACAGACAAACAAACTATTAACACAAATGAATGTTAAATATATATATAGGGAGGCTGCTAAAATGGTATAGTTATTTATTTGTGGCCGTGGCAGTAGGCCTTTAAAGCTGATTTATGGTATGTTAGCTTGTGGGTGGAGCCAAGGGCACTCTAGCTTGTTTTAGTAGTAGACTTACTTAAGTGGCGGGAAACTAGTCTCCGCCCCTCTAGAAATTATTTCTTTGTATTCTATAATAATCATGAAGATACTTTGTTTCATGTAATGGTTGCATAATTTGACTATCCGATCTATTTGTTCCTGTCCAGCTGGCCAGAGAAGCTATTCTTCGGTCGACTTAGGACGTACTTTGATTCGGGGATCTTGGAAAATTTAGTGAAACTACTTGATAGATTGCTTTGATCAGGAGATGCTAGATTCCACATCCTACAAACCTGCCCCCACTTTGAGGAAGCCAGACTTCAAGTTTGGCCTACAGAAGCTTCAGTCAGCCAGAAGCTCTGTGGGGTCTGGGGACGACCTACTGAAAACGATTAACTTCGTTGACCAGACCGAACTATTGATTTAACACAGTCAAAGAAGAATGAATGCAAAAGAAGAAGAAGAAGAAGAAGAAGAAGAAGAAGAAGAAGAAGAAGAAGAAGAAGAAGAAGAAGAAGAAGAAGAAGAAGAAGAAGAAGAAGAAGAAGAAGAAGAAGAAGAAGAAGAAGCTAGATGTAATAGATCTAACGAAGGGTTTCGTAGATTCTATGATCTCGGTCGGGTGATGTCTTACTCTTAGTTGAGGAAGCCGTCCGACGGAGTAGAATTCTCCTCGGTCGGCATTGGCCCTTGTTCTAGGGAAGCTGGACGACGAACTAGGAAACCAGGGAAGTCTTTGACCGGGAACTGTGCCGACTGAGTTTGTACTATATATGTAAAGCTCGTGGAGACTCGTTGTCAGTACCTTTTTAGAGTACCTAGAGGCCACGTCAGTTAGAAGTATTGTTTGGAATTGTTGAGACAAGGAGAAGTTCTTCTGATCATTCACAGTGGAAATTATTGAAGTACATGTATTGTGTGAAAGTACTTCTGAGAAGTTCTAATGGTGGATTATCATTTCTTGTCATTCTACGTGAATATCACCGCGACTCGGGCATTGGTTGACCATTAGGCATTTTGTACGCTTTTGCTTTAATATTTTTTACTTAGTATCATGACCATTTTGTTTCAGTATTTTCTATCGTGACCATTTTGTGTACGCTTCTGTTTTAGTATCTTCTGCTTCTTACCCTGACCATTTTGTGTCGCTATCTTCTTGACGCTTATTATCTTCTAACATCTATACGCATTCTGTTTTGGTATCTTCTACTTGTTATTCTAAAAATTTAGTTAGTATCTCTTATTACGCACTGAGTTTGGAATCTTTAATGTATTTTGTTCTTTGACACTTTATATCATTCATTGATAATTGAGTATTTGTGTAGGAAACTTGTTATAGGTGTTGGCATCTTCTTCTTGCTTTTTCGAGTTATTTTGTTCTTGTTCAGTCTCAACAACCACTCATATTAGTTAGGGAACAGTGGCCTCAGTACTCCACTGATACTCAGTGACCCGTGAGTGTGAACTCTGTAGTATTGCACGGCTGCTAGGCACGCTACCATAATAAGTTTGGGCCTGCAATTACTTAGAGTAGGAAGAAGCACTGAGCTTCTGTAGATAACTAGTGGGTCCTATTGAAGTAGGAAGTAAGGAATCACCTACGTATCACATGTAGGCATTAGACAGAGAAACGGATTATAAGACTGAAGAGAGAGATAGAGAGATAGAGAGACAGACAGAGTCGATAAGACAGAAAGTCAAGAATTAATTAGATGCACTTGCAGACAGGCACAGAATTAGGAGAAGAGAGATAATGGTATAGGGAGAGAAAGGAAAGCAGAAAAGATGAGAGAGATCGAGAGAAACGCAAATTGATAGATGTATTACCACTACTACTACTATTACTACTACAATTACTACTACTACTACTACTACTACTACTACTACTACTACTACTACTACTACTACTACTGCTGCTGCTGCTGCTGCTGTTATTACTACTTCTACTACTACTACTACTACTACTACTACTACTACTACTACTACTACTACTACTACTACTACTACTACTACTACTACTACTACTACTACTACTGCTACTACCGGGTACTACAAGTATTAATACTGCTACTACTATTATTTCTACTACTACTACTATTATTTCTACTACTACTACTACTACTACTACTACTACTACTACTACTACTACTACTACTACTACTACTACTACTACTACTACTACTACTACTACTACTACTACTATTACTACTACTACTACTACTACTACTACTACCACTACCACTACAGGGTACTACAAGTATTAATACTGCTACTACTATTATTTCTACTACTACTACTACTACTACTACTTTTACCACCACCACCACTACTACTACTACTACTACTACTACTACTACTACTACTACTACTACTACTACTACTACTACTACTGCTGCTGCTGCTGCTGCTGCTGCTGCTGCTACTACTACTACTACTACTACTACTACTACTACTACTACTACTAATCGTTCATAATTTCTTGATAATGTTTAGATATAGATAAATTATACACTATTCATTTACAAAACATAAGACATTAACAATCCGGATATCTAAATCTTGATTTAATCAAGGTTCAATCAGCCGAGATAAGCAGACCTCATATTACAGGCCTTACATAAGCTCTAAGAAAAAGCAATGTTTCTCCCCTCTTCACTTTTACTTGTATTGATCTAACAATTTAATTATCCATCAATAACTTTCGAAACGATATACAAATTAATATTGTATAAGTATACCATGTCGAATTAATAAAATTTACATGTAGGTGTTTCATCCAAGAATTATTATCATTACTGTTAATGTGCTTGCCAGTATTATAGATCGAGATCTATACATAGACATTTACAATTTAGGCTCGATCCACACAGATTTCATTATAATAATAAATATAAATAGCAGTTGCTTAAAAACAAAAAAGTCAATTAGATTATAACTTTTAATATTCAGACATAATTATAGTCCAGGTGCTGGTTTTCTTTTTTTTTTTTTTTTGTGGGGGGTTGTGTGTGTGTTCTTTTTCCACATGTCTAATTTTTTAAAATGCGTTTTTGATCCAGTTTGCCACCTTTAAGGTTGAGATTAACCACTATTATATACATGTGTATATAAATATATATATATATATATATATATATATATATATACACACACACACGTCAGTAATTATATCTATAATTAGTTTCTCCTTTGTTTCTTATGTCATAACTTGCTCCATCATGCCGTATGACCACACAATCAAACCTAGCTTGTCTGTTGTGATGTCTGTACCTGTTTTCTGTGGTGCCTGGAGTTTACTATGAGAGCATTGGTCTTGGCTACCTGGAGTTTACTATGAGAGCATTGGTCTTGGCTACCTGTTTATCATTTCAAGGGGTGTTTGGTTTTGTCTTTTATTGGTGATATTTCAGTTTATCCTTGGGATTTTCTCTTTTATATCATTATCAATTCGACTGGCGATGCTGTATGGTCAGAAAGCCTACAATTTTCCATAATGCACATCATCTAGATAAGCAGGGTCACTAGGGCAAGGGAGGTTTAAGATTTTTTTTTCTTTCAACAAGAGAAACCCATTTTTGTTGAGAGACTTCAAAGATCTCTAATTAAGTACCAAATAAACAGCAAGCATTGATTTTTACACAAAAATATGCTTGGAAATTTTATGTGAGCTGTATGTGAAAAAGGCGCCGCAGTATTTAAAAAATCTGCGAAAAAAACCCAAATTAAAACTGAAAATGAATGAAACAAACACAAAAGTACCTTTCATGAAAATGTTGCGCAAACCTTTATTGATAATAATTTTCGAGGTACATGTATCAATGAGTCTACACTGGAGATATTATAATTCAAATATTTTAACACCTTGCAGTTAAGTCGTGATACCTTATCATCATCGCTCAGAAAGTTTGTTTGAAAAGAAAGAAGAAAGTTAAAGAACAGACCCTAAGTAGAAAAACAATTAGCTCAGTTTTGAAACAAATGAGTCAGAAACTTGGGTGAAAAAATATTATCAAAGATTTCAATCAGATGGAGAAAAAAATAAGAAAAAACGACTTTTAATATGCTTTGCATGGTTATATCGTCGTACATTCTTTGTTTTAGCTGAAATTTAATTTCAGTAAAAAATGCAGCAAATATAGAGATGTGGTCTTTGGCATTCTGAATTTCGTGGACCTTGTGATAAACCTCAGTATGGCTTTTTTTTTTAAGAGTAACAACTTAGCTATTTTTACGCAACACTAGGTTGACAGCAGCTTCTCAAAAATCATCGTTCATGGAAAAACAGGATGAAAAGTTCTTGATGTTGGCAAGTAGCTTAGAGATTGGAACACCTAGAGAATGAAATTACAGAAAATATAATATTAAGCCATTACAAACCTATTGTTGTGATAGGTGGGTTTCATTTTAGCTTCACAGCCACTGTTTGACTACAAGTTTAGAATCAATTCTATACATGAGAAACCTTGCACATTATTTTTAAGGAAAACTGTTAATAAGATGGCAATACATGTGTGAGATTTGGTGTATATTAACCCCTTATAAAAGTCCATTAGGGTACAGGAGAAACTTAGGGGACGTAAAATTTTTTCATCATGTAAAAGAAGGCGTGAAACTAAAGGATGATATTGAGATTTAAAATTAAATAATAGATTGCAAGACTAACCATCCCAAACAATTTTTTTTTTCACCAAAATCATTCTTGCATGACACAGATGTTGTTTTTATATTGATCAAAACAATGTTGTTAGTATTATGAGAAGTCATTCAATTATTGTTTTTAAAAAAGGATTTATAATGATTAAATCAAATTGCATTTCATATTTATACAAAAACACATATAAAATATATATTGAATGTTTTGTATTGAATATTTAAGTAGGGATACTTTTATCCATAACGTTGAATTTGGGGTGAAAATCAGTATAAACCATGTATCGAATTTCCTTACCTCGACTGCCGCTGCATATTCTGGAAACTGGGTAGAGTTTAGTTTGTTGTGCAGTTCCTTCTAGTGCTTCTTGGTGAAGGTTGGGAGGAACTCGTTAAAGGCGTTGGGCAGCTGGCCAATCACAGTGCAGATTCCAATAGAGACCAAAGCATAAGTCCCTTTGGAGGTACATTTGTCAGAGCACCCAGGCTGATTGCTTCGCAATGTATTCCTTTAGCTGTGTTGGTAAACGTTATGTTCAAAGAATGAATACGAACTTGATACCTCACCATTTCAGTTGTGGAACTGCCTTTTCCAAAAATATAAAAATATTAAAATGTACATACTCAACTTAAAAATATAATTTGGATTGATTAATTATATCGATATAGTTAGATCTGCCATTTTTCTTTATACATATCGTTTATGTTTTCATTGTTGTTGTTTATTAGTTTTGCAAGGTACGCGTATGACAAGCTTTTAAGACAGTTTCAGTTTGGACATAAATCAAGCCTCAAAAACTTAACCCCATCAAACCAAACACTCTTACTTTCTCTGTTTATTCATTCTCTATCATTTCTAATTCTCCCTTTCCTATCCCTCTTTATATAGATCTAGAGAGTGAAGCCTAGATTGTCGAAACATTCTCAAACAGGGACAAAATCATTGGTGGTTTTAAACAATGGGACCCTGACTTCATCACCTTAGACCGGCAGCAAAAATTACTTCTAGTATAGAGTGTTAGTCAAAATATTTTGCCAATCCGGAATAAGGTTGACAAATTAATAAATACAAAAGAGAAAAGAAAAATACATGAAAGTAAATAAAAGTACAGACTTCTTGGAGAAAGTAAAACAAGTTTGTGAAAACTAAAAATGATGTCTAGGCCTCTTCCACATTTCCAATACCTTCAGACTGAACCGTGATTGTATAGAATGTAGAATGCCTAGAAATTTTCCAAGTTGCAAGATGAAGGCCTTACTATCATTATAATATCTTCACTGGCTTTAAAAAGCGGCGAACACCAGACTCACTAAAAGGAACACCGGTCTGAAAGGATTGTTCTTTAGATGCATCTGTTGATACACTATACTGAATCTTGATTCAGCAAACACCCCTCACCAAAATATAAATATCAAAGAAATTTGTATCAATGCCAGTATTAAGAAATATAAAAACAATATAACACTGTTCATTAACAGGGAATAAGTTATAACAACTTTTCAGTGTACATGTATGTTGAATTGCAGAAGACTCCGTGCAGATTACGAATCTCAAGAAAATCAATATCATAAAATGCGGGAACAGAGACAATGCTGGGATACAGAGTACATTGCTAGAACTATATGGAGGATCATAATACCATAGGTCAACAGACTGCATTATTGAATAAAGAATAAAAAACGAGAGTGTACTCACAGTTCAACGATATTATGAAGCTTTGAAAAAAAAAAATAATTTGAGAAACATATTCTCAGCCAAGTCTAAGAGTTGTCAACATGCGATCGGTTATTATTCATGTTGGGAAAGTGTGCACGAACAAAGCGTAGAGAGTGATAAAAAGAAAGCAGCAACGGTATGAGCAATCCATGTTAAGTGGATAGATTTAAAATAAAAAAAAAAAGTCTGTTTCATGATTCGTGTCGGAACTAACATTACTGAGGGAAAAAAAATTGTGGGAAGAGTTTTCTTTGCTATCTTTAAAAAACACCAGTGGATAAAAATCAGAGAAAAAAATATTTCATGATAAATCTTGCAACAGATAACACTGTAAGAGAACTAAGAGATATTTCCAAATTGTCATTCCAAACTTAAAAACAAACAAAACAGCAGTTGCACTCAAAGAATTGCGCTAACGAGGTTCTGTCCTTTACATCAATGTGAAAATTTCATGATCCATATTTTATTCTAGTAAAGTAATTCTAACAGCTCTAAACATTTTTCCTTTTAAATCCGATTCTTTGTTTAAAAAAAAAAAAAACAAAAAAACTATCCATGCATAAAGAAATGAATATATTCATTCCAAAATAATTAAATGTCATGTTATTTTGAAAGGACAGAATATGAAACACTTTATCAGATAACGATGATTTCCTCCTAAAAAGTTTGAATATCCCTAGATGGCTAGGCTGAAAATTAGGAGATCCTGGATCTAGCCACAGCTGAAATGGCATCTGATCATATCCAACCGGCTCTTATCACCGAGAACAATAAGTCACATACAAATTCCTTGGAAGACAGAGGGGCGTAAACCTATCAAAGAACCATTTTTGAGAGAGTTATTCAAATTGCTTCCCTTGCATCATCTCTACAAAGGCTATG
This sequence comes from Elysia crispata, assembly GCA_033675545.1. Classification (NCBI taxonomy): domain Eukaryota; kingdom Metazoa; phylum Mollusca; class Gastropoda; family Plakobranchidae; genus Elysia; species Elysia crispata. The sequence goes on along the minus strand of JAWDGP010001644.1, from coordinate 138,431 downwards.
TCATAAGCGACTTTGTTAATTTGTAGCCCATATGGTATTGCATTTAACAATAAATAGTCATCCTATCGCGTATGATAGCTCTATTAGTTCTTAATCATAATACTCGATACTACATGAGATGAAAACGATCATGTTTTGATGGTTTATTGCGTTCTTATGTCAGATTTATTACTTTTGTATGACTGTTTAACCTGTAAACATTGTCTTTTTTTTCTTTAAACAAAGCTTGAGTTCGTTGCTAATACCATACCGGGCAAACTGAACAAAAAAGCTTGCATTGGGACAAAATCTTGTAAATTGTTGCAGTGATATAATTCTTTTAATGAAAAGAGAAGAGATAGGAAAAAAGATTTTAAAAAATTATTCTAAACTCAATATCTCTGCAAAAAGCGTAAATAATGTAAGGTGGTTGTATAAAGTTGAGTAACCTAACATGCTAAAGTGTACATTTATGGCAAAAGCTAACACAAAACGGCCACGGTAATCATTGTAGTTGTGGCAGTTAGGAAGTGCGTGCCAATTTTGAAGTCAAAGGCAACCATTGAAATGATAAGGATATGATAACACGAACCATTTAAACATCAGAATAAGACCAGGCCTTGTGGTAGAGGAAGACTGTAAATTTTAATCAGAAAGAGAAGAGCACGGTATCTGGAGAACACTGCTAGCCTTCAAGAGAGTTCATAATAAATTTTTAAAAAGGAAAACCGTCAGAAAAGCCCATTTGTAGGGCACCCACCCACACACACACACACACACACAAGGGCACCTTGGCTCTGCCAGTCCTGTCAGCACTTGATACCCGAGTCTGCAAACTGGAGCAAAATAAAGAGCAGGTCATACATGGACATGGCACTGAGGTAAACAATGTAAGTGTTTAAGACAGCTTCCTGTAGGCCTTGGTGAGTGTCACATCAGACAGCCATAGCAGAGTTGCTTAAACAATAAGGTAACTATTAACAGGCAAAATAAGTGGCATCATCGTGTAGCAAACTAGCATTCAAACAAAATGTATGTTGTTGCAGAGTCTAGAGCAGTTTAAAGTGGGAAGGACGAAATCAATATTATTTGATGATATTAAGTTTAAATTTACAACGTTTGGTTGTTCACCTGGAGTTGAAGTGGATATTGATGTGTTTAAGCACTGCCATATCATTGAGTGTAGTGACAAAAGTAGTAGCTATCAACAAAAATATTTTAGAGCTGATAAGTACAATTAGTGTCTATGTCATTGTTCAATATCTTAGAATGGCAAATTATTTTATGCAAAAGCAGATGAAAAGAAAATAGTTCTTAGAATTGCCATCTTACAAATAGTTGCCAACATATAAATAGTGTAGGAAGATTTCCTTCTCTGTGGAGATGCTTGAGTCAAACATTGAAATTCTCTACTGCTGTTAATCAAAGTTCCAGAAGTTTCGGCTACGGATATAAACACAAATAACATTATAAAAGACTTTTTATGAAAAGATAATTGTATTATATACACAGTTCACAAAAGCATTACTGTTGCCCATGTAGTTTCAAATTTTACTACACATTCCAATGCCTTTAAGAAAACCTTTCTATCTTAACCTCTGGAAAAGACTGGTTTTTTTTTTGTTTTTGTCTTTATTCTTTAATCAAAACCAAAGTGAGTCTACTTTAAAAAGATTAGGGATGAAGTGCATCCCCTTCAACTGCACTGTCACATTAAAATTCTTCTGAAGTTTTGTTAACAAAGAATTCAGAACTGAATTCAAGGCAAGCTGGAAATTTAGTACAATGCTCTTTAAATCCTGCTTTGTCTAAAACAATCATGCAAAAAAAAAAGTCTGAAATAAACTATGAGAAATGTTCTTTTAATGTAAAATAAATTTATCAGATGCTTATTTGGATGTTTGACTATCTCAGTTGACCAAGATTGGTGCCCTCAGAGCAGCTTATGATTCAAAAACATCTTATTAATCATTCGATAGGTATCGATCAATCAGGTATGATTAGAAGAAAGTCCATTTTAAAGAAAATAAACAGACCTACCTGCATCACAATTTTTATGAGCATATTTGGTCTTTTATCCAAAAGGGGTTGATTTCACATAATTACTATTCTCTTGCAACATTTTTACTTGTAAAAAAAAAACAACCCCAAATCATTCCACATTGAACAAGGTTATTAAAAACATGTCTAAACCCATGCGCAATGGTGGCATAATTAAATTTAGATTGTCTAGATGCACTTTATTTTTTTGCGAATTAAGATATTGTTTTTGAAGATATTTTTGTGCAATTTAAGTATATTTTCTTCATGAAAGATCTCTCTTACATTGGATTTGAAGCTCCATGCAACATAAGAAACAACTAACCGGATTTCATAGTCGATATGGACTTGGAGCCATGAAACAAGAAAGTCATTATTTCAACAAATAAAAACATTCAAAAAACATTCTTATTATTTAGGTACCTTTTAAAAAAAAAATTTTCCCATTTGGAATTAAGTTTACTATTTGTGATTTCAATTTGCATATCTCTGAGCCTTGGTATTAGTACCAATTCTTTAGAACCATTACTCAAAGCAGGCTCTTGATATGCTCTGCCCTATGTTTTAATACCATCTTGAATAAGAGAAAGAGGTGCAACCTTTGTTTCTCTCTATTTGCCATTCCTATTGCTAATTGTACCTCTTGTTTTGCTGCAGTGAGTAAAGAGGCTTCATTTCAATAATATAATGCACCATTTCATAAAAAAAATTTACTCATTTCCCAAGTGTAGAAAGAGAGGAGGGAAACGGATTTAAGAGACATTTAAGTGATGATTTCTTTTACCTTTTTGTTATAAGAGAGTTTCTAGACAATAGAAATTGTATTGAATTAAAAAAAAAAATAAGTCAGTTGCCTCTTACTGTAAACTGAAATTTTCTGTCATTTTGAAGTGATGATTTGAATTACATCAATCTAAGCTCCTATAACTTAAAGTTAAGATATGCTATCCAGCCCATAGCAGCATGTTTTATTGACAAATTTAATTCTCGCAAATTCCTCGCAGGATATTTTTTTATAGTCAATATTATAATGTCTGTATAATATTCCACAGTGTTAATTTTCCAAAAAAAAAAATATCACTCAGCAGTTTAAACAAATAAATTAACATTTCTAAACACACTTACCATGCCCACTACTCTTGTGATCAGTAAAGAAAAAAAACTCTCAGTATCCTTCATGGCATATACAAACTTGTTTTCATTGTTCCCACATCTGAGCTATTCTCTGAAGAAATGGAGAAAGTTGTGTCATACGATAAAATGAAATCGACAGAGATATTAAACAGAGTGTTTGAGGTTCAACAAAGCAGGTTCTGAATTATTTATTGCAAACGCCGTGATGGCAAAAAGACTTAACACATCACTAAAACATTTTTGTAGTCCTTTTAACTATTTTCTGTGATAGCTTTTGACTTTAAAAGGGTATTTACTTTTATTTGGCTGTATCTATCAGATTTGGTTAAATATATGTGCCTCCCTTAACTATACAATTCTTAACAAGAGAGGATATAGAGCTTTTAAAAAAAACATAAAAGTTGAACTACAACCAGTACTTTGCATAGTCTTTCAAAATTTTGTGACAAAAACCTACTAATGTTGTATAGTTATTTCCTGTCATCACAGACCGGTACCGAGGTCAATAGCTGGTACAGTCGAATGCACATTAACATGGAAGAGTGGAGGGGTATGGCGATATGAAGGTATGGCATGTCAAGTTTTTTTTTTTATTAATGTATGCTCTTCAGTTTCGAAGAAATGAGATAGACATGATAATTTCTGAACACCGACTCGTGCTTAATGCTTGTTAGTTAAATGCCAAGAGTTTCTGCAAACAAAGAAAAATGCTCTAAAAAATAAGTGATCTGTACAAGCTCCTGTGAGAGGTAAAAATAAGACATAGCACTAGGCACATAAAATCAAATCAGGTGAACCTTATCTTAGTAGCTTTTACACAAGGAAGAACAATACAACAAAACGTACATTAATAAACTGAACCCTACTGGGAGTCACCAGACATGCAGTGGCCTATCTGCATGATGGGATGTGGTTTGTAGGATAATCTCAATCCTGTCTGAAAAGTCAACAAAATAAACAAATGATTTTCTTACAGCCACAATCTTTAAAAAAAAAGTAACTCACCAAAGCAACAAGAAGATATTGCGATATTTTGACGCCTCTATTTGAACCATAATGTGATTTGCTTTATGCCTAATAAGAGTCTGGTCTCACGAATATAAAGGATCCAAAAATTTCAGCCAAGGGGTCAACCGTAATCCCTCCATCTTCGTCTGGAACTGTATACTAGATGGACTGAACCAAACGTGGCTGCAACACCTATTTATACTTAAAGGATTCAAATTATTCTGCAAATGGTTTTAAAAAAAGTAAGTAAAAAATAAAAAGGGGGAAGCAATTTAGCCTATACTATTGGCACGGAAGCAATTTTATAAATAGTGTATACTATTTGCAGGTGAACATGGAAAACCTCGGATTCTGGTAAGATGATTAAAAAAAAATACGGATCATTGCTCAGGTTAGAGCGCTCCTTCTGTTCTATAAACACACGTTTCCAAATTTAGTCAAGGTAAATCCTATGGACTTCACTTAATGAGCACAATAATTATCTCCTGACAAACTTAGCGATTAAAATATACTAAATGCTGCAGGTGGGTAAGCTATAAATAGTTCTCATGATTAATAGACCATCTGTGTTTTCAGTGTCTGGAGAAGACTCCATCATATCCCAGAGATTCCTTATCTACATACCTTATCTACATACCTTCCCTCTTCATCATTTCCCAGAGATTTCCTTATCTACATACCTTCCTCTTCATCATTTCCCAGAGATTTCCTTATCTACATACCTTCCCTCTTCATCATTCCCAGAGATTTCCTTATCTACATACCTTCCCTCTTCATCATTTCCCAGAGATTTCCTTATCTACATATCTTCCCTCTTCATCATTTCCCAGAGATTTCCTTATCTACATACCTTCCCTCTTCATCATTTCCCAGAGATTTCCTTATCTACATACCTTCCCTCTTCATCATTTCCCCAGAGATTTCCTTATCTACATACCTTCCCTCTTCATCATTTCCCAGAGATTTCCTTATCTACATACCTTCCCTCTTCATCATTTCCCAGAGATTTCCTTATCTACATACCTTTCCTATCATCCTAAAAGTTAAACCTGAGCGAGTATTGCATAACGAAGTCATTTACCGTAAATATCTGGTAAAGCTTAAAAACAAGCCTCTACGATCTTATGGAGAAGCTATATTATTATTATTATTATTATTACTACTACTACTACTACTACTACTACTACTACTACTACTACTACTACTACTACTACTACTACTACTACTACTACTACTACTAATACTACTACTACTACTACTACTACTACTACTACTACTACTACTACTACTACTACTACTACTACTACTACTACTATTATTATTATTATTATTATTATAATTATTATTATTATTATTATTATTATTATTATTATTATTATTATTATTATTATTATTATTATTATTATTATTATTGGTGCAGTGTTACTATCGACGCTTTTAGTATAATGGACAGTAAAATGACATTCTGCTTCAAACAATAGGCTTTTGGAAAGATTTAGCTTCAATGCTCTCTTTAACAATGGCGAATAAAAGCACAAGGCATTAAAAAAAGGAGAAAAAAAGGTTTATTAATTTCGAAGGCCATAGCAGTTTCCATTCTCCACTGTGACACTTATTGAATAGCCGTCATTTATGACTCGGAAAAACGAATCCATTTTGCATACGGGAGTCTTGCAAAATATCCATATTTCACTTTGATTCGACCCTTATGGTGGGTCCACACCCGAACAATATTCCGCGAACGCAACAAACATCACGAACACAACGTGCAGAATGATCAGGTGTGGACGTGATTTATCGGATGTTTGCCTTGTTCGCCGAACACAGCAAACGGTCCGAACGTGTCCCGCTTGGGGTGGGACTTTTGACACGCCGAACGAACATTCGTTGCATTCGTGCGCAAGTGTGTCCCTGTGTTCGTCACTGTTCGCACTGTATGGTAATACCATGTTCAGAGCTGAATGAACAATGGAGTGGGGTAAAGAAAAATGCCTACAACTCATTGATGAATATGAGCAAAACGAGCTACTCTGGAACCCGAGACATGGTTCTTATTACAACAAACCCAAAAAACAGATATGGCTTTTCGGTACCTTGTGTCTTTTTTTTCTGAATTCTGGGACCAACAATACTTATTAGCTTTTCAAAATCCTCGGAAGTCATTCTGGTAAAGTTTTGCAAGTATGCATGATCCATTGCAGTTTGTATTCTAGGGCTGTGGCGGTTTGAAAATAGTTGTCGAATCCAAACTCTCCAGAATTTTTTCTTCTTTTTTAAGGAACACAAAATGAAAAAGACACTCGAGGCTGTTATCAAATCCATGTTAATATACTGACAAGGACGCAGTAAACATTGAAAGCACAACCAAGTTCGGCAAAAAGCAGCGAACAGTATCAAACACAATAAACACAACGTTCAGGTGTGGACGGAACGGCAAATATTTGCTCGTAACGTTCGCCGAGCAATGTTTGGCGCGTTCATCGTGTTCGTCGAACAACGTTCAGGTGTGGACGAAACGGCAAATATTTGCTCGTAACTTTCGCCGAACAATGTTTGGCGCGTTCATTGTGTTCGTCGAACATCGTTCAGGTGTGGATCCACCATTAGGATTCTTTAACCTTTCAGTTCAACTTGTGAATCCTAAATCTTTTTCCCCCTTCCAGAATGAAATAACAAGACACATGTCACATCGTTCGAGGATAATTTTAAGCTCATTTAACTGTACGTTTATTTTAACCCCCAAAAATGGTTTTAAAAACAAATTCTTAAATACAATACAGAGTTGAATTTTATGAAGTAATTTTCGTCTCCACGAACACCTATGTTATTAGTACTGAGATATTAAATGCACTGTATGAATTTCATCTATCTATTAGTAATGTTCGGTCAGCTATTTAACAATATATGCCATCCATTTAATTATGGCGTCAAGTAAGAAGGTGGCCAACACACGGATTTGTCCACCAACTTTTTGGACATGACTATGAATAATCAGCTTTATTGAAAAAATCCACCGCTAACAACTCTAAGCAACAGAAAGGATAATAAGCATCAAAATTTTTAATTTACTAACTTCCAGCGTCTCTGCAATTTAATTATCTCTTCCTCTAAATTTTGATCTTGCTATACGAACCATTTATCAATCTTATTTACTAAAACAAGAAAGTCTGAAATGAAATTAATTGACTAATTGACTTACAAAGCCAACTCACCAACAAAATATTGACCGAAAAAGCTAATAGGTTTTTGGGTTTAGATCTCCAGATTTAAACTTGCAACGCACGCCAACCGTTTATATCCTTATTTTCCAAAACAAGCAACCCAGAATTGTAAATAAATAAAGTTGACTAATTAAAGTCTAGCTAAGCCAATGAACCAAGAAAACATAGCATAGCAACAGAAATACCCCATAGGCACGTCACAGAATGTATGTACGGGTAAGCTGAAATCAAATAGAGAGAAAAAGAGAAGTTTTACAATAATAATAAACTCCATCTACTGGTTGTACCCGCGCTGAATCCAGTCGATTGAAGCGTTGAAAGGTGCATTTGGGTTTTAAATCTGAAAGAAGAGAAAAAATTCAATATCCAACATGGTGCTGTTTATTGCTTCTTTCATCTTGATGTTGGGCATTTCCCAGGCTTTTCTGGACGACCGATGCCACTTGATGACGGTCAGGTAGGTGAGAACTGCGTTTGGTATGCTCTCTAATCCTCAGGTCTGTGGTAATCGGGGTGCTAGGTCTAGAGTCATTACTATATTAGTTTCATATCAGACATATGGGACTGGTATCAACGGCTCAGTTAACTAGAAAAAGACTCCCAGGACGTATTGGCTTTTTTTCAACTATATAAACGATGTCATATACAAACTTACTAAATGACATAAACCATCTTTGTCCCTCATTAAAAGGGGTGACGTTTTGTGTACTCAGTGTAATACATCTTTTCTGATTAACATTGTGTCACAAATTCTCTTAGCCACTTATTAAAAGAGATTGTTTTGATACCACTGTCACATAAATATGCAGAATTATTTTTTCATTACTGAGGAATATATTTTTTCAAAGTCCTCAATGCCTAGCTTGCTTTACGCCGGAATACTAAGCTTTGATTTTGGAACGTTTGTAGACAAATCCAGATTTCGGGCTCACTCAGTATTTTTGAAATATGAACAGAGCAAAGAGTGTGTCTGTGGTAAGGCGCGTAAGACCAACATAGTGGACCAACATTTTTTATGCTTTTGATCTTGTTATCGTAATTCACGCGTA
>JAWDGP010001644.1:120000-125000 GCA_033675545.1 Elysia crispata | reverse complement strand
ACGGAGATTTCTACGAATCTGATGGACTGCAAAGAAATCAAACGAAACAATGCGACAAGAAGCTGACACAATAAGATCGTTCATAAACAGAATGGCTAAACGCCAAGCAACCTTTTTCGGCCATGCGATAAGAAGACAGAAATTAGGACATCTTGTGACAACAGGAATGATCGAGGGAAAGCGCAGCAGGGGAAAACAGCGAGTCAAGGTGTTGGATGAACTAACAGAGTCAAAGCGGCTACATATAGGACAAGTGACAGATGCACAAAAGAGAGGACGGATCGAGATGCTTGGAGGATCATGATGTCCTTCACCGAAGCGCAGGGCACCTGATTGATGAATCCTCTCATTGTTTCTTTATCTTTTAGCAGAAATCGATTTGCTATAGAATACAATAACACAAAACAGTCTGCGAGGTCGAAAGTTAACTGTCCTTCCTTTTGATGTGGAATAGCTTAAGATAATGGGAGAATAATGATTTTGTAAAAAAAAAAGTCTAATTTGAGAGTATGGAAAAAAAAGATATTAAAATTTAAGTCTGAAAAAAATTATAGATATTGGAAGAAGAGGTGAAGGTGAAAGAGGGGGGGGGGGGGCGACGGGAACCAATTAAAAAGAAAAGAGAAGAAGAGGAAGAGTAAAGATTTTGGTGATGATGACAACAACGGTGATGATTAAGAAAATTCTGCTACTGAAGATGATCATGATGATTATAACGATGATGTTGATGATCAGGTTGAGAATGATGATGCTGATGAGAATGATGAGAATGAAGATGTGCACGAAGATGATGAAAATAACGCTTGTGATGATTACGATGATGATAATGAGAATGTGATGGTGAGGATTTAAAAAAAGGTTGCATGTCTACAAATTTACAACGGATTTGGAGAAGACAAAAAAGACATAAGCTAAATTACTACTATACCAAAATCAGGTGTACTCAAATCGTAGTATAAGAGTCTTTACCGTGTATCATACCTCCAGATTCCCCTAGCTGTAGCAGCAAGCCAAGTTCCCACTTGCAAGTGATGTTGTCAGCCGAGGACACCCAATACTACATGACAGCATTCAAGTACAGCATTAAGAAGATTCTTTAAACTGAAAGTCAGCTTATTGTGTACTTTCCCAATCTGTTTTTAAGATCCTTCTGACGCCAATTGTAAACCCATGGCGACAATCAAAATTTGTTTAATGGCACACTGTCATGCGATAATTCATGGCTGTCCATTAATTTGTACCTTTGTACGGTAATAAGCGTTTAAAACGATCTATAAATGGATCAGAATTTTAAAAAAGAACTAGCTCTGGGTATTTTACTCACTCTACACATCATGTTTGCGATTGCCCAGATTAAAGACAAAAATCTATCATATTTATTATAGTTCGTTGTATTTACTTTAATCAGGCCAAAAACCATTATAAGTGGTTGCAGTATTAAAATCCTATTGTTACCAGGTGAACTTAAGATTCCGCAGAGTTACAGAGATTGTGTTGAAAGCAGAATGAAGAGAACCAATGTAACCAATATGGAAATGCGAAAAGCTTAAAGAAAAAGAGAATCGTTGCCCTTCGAAATATTGTATATGATCGTTTTATCAAATCCACTTCGCGAATCTCACATGTATACAGGGTTAAAATTATTATGTGCCTTATTCTTAAAATTTCTCATATCAGTTGTAAAAGTTAATTATTTTATTTTACACGGACACTGAAGCTTCAAGTTATTTGTAAGTAACGTAACTGTATAAGTAAAAAAACCACAACGAGAGTCTTTAGTTCTGAGTTGTGAAATTTATCAAATTCTTTCGATGAACTGACTCAATCCCAAATGGTCGAGTGATGGATACTGTGCTTAGCGGAGGTCCGGTCAACTTAGACTGGCCAAAGAAGGAGCAGCAATACAGCAAACTGGACAATGAACTTTTTACAGTGAACCAAAATGGTTTCATAGAACATTTATAATATCTCCACTGCAAAGCAAACTCGCCCTTACAACAAACTCACCAAATGAGAACAAGCGATCATTTTTAGGCTTTGAACAAACCACTAACCGCTGAACTATTATCTCCACAGTATGCGCAGGATTGCCCATACTGGTCAGTGCTCATGACTAACTGAAGACGTGATAGCATAACGTAACCATAAAAGTTAAGGCGGGTATAACAAGGAAGCCTGGGGAACCTTCGCAGCCCGACAATATTAAGTGGCGAACAATCTGAAGCCAACGAGAAGAAGAAGAAGAAGAAGAAGAAGAAGAAGAAGAAGAAGAAGAAGAAGAAGAAGAAGAAGAAGAAGAAGAAGAAGAAGAAGAAGAAGAAGAAGAAGAAGAAGAAGAAGAAGAAGAAGAAGAAGAAGAAGAAGAAGAAGAAGAAGAAGAAGAAGAAAATTAGTCCTGGATCTTGAAGTGATTCTGTTGGTGTAGACCATGAAGAGTGTATCCATGAAGCAAATCGTAATTATTCTTGGAAAGGTGTAGATAGTTTGAAGAATGTAAAACGTCCCTTAAAATTGAAGATATAAAGCTTTTAGCACGCCGGAGACAAAGTGAAAGGTTAATTGTGACAGAAACGTTACGAATTCTAACCAGCTTTACTTGCATGTTACAATGTTTTTGAAATCAATATTAACTAACTGTAGATTGCAGCCTAAAGGTCTACAATGATTGCTATTAACTAGAGAAAAAACAACAATTTCTTAGGTGTTTAGAGCTACTTAAAATCTTTTGAGATGTTTAGATAGATAGTATGACTTTGCTTAAGTTTTCGCCAACTTTTCAAATCTGGACAGAGAAATTTAAAACGGTCAAGGGCATTGATCATTTATAAAGGATCCGAAGTAAACAAATTAAAGTGAGGAAGTTTGAAAAAAATGCGCTAAAATGGGATAAAATTAAAACACAACGAAGTTGCACAAGTAAATGCTTTCTGACGTCACAGCCAATCGGATCTATGTATGGGTCGTTATTTTATTTGCGAAATTTCATTACATGTTTATCATTTTGAGAAATCCCATTACATGTTATCATTTTGCGAAATCTCATTATATGTTATTTTGTTATCATTTTGCATGCTTCTTAGTGAGTGGAATGGAAAGAAAGGAGCTTTCGGAAGTCATCCAAGCCAGTTTGGAAACCAATGAGAAGCTTAGAAAGCGCCTTAATTCTCTGCAACATGAGCTAAACTTTGGGCTTCACCGGTTGCAATCTATTCTTTTCTCTACAAAATCTAAAATCTCTGCTGCAGCGAAAGAAAAAAAAAAGGATTTTAGGACAGGACAAAGCAAAACTGATTGTCTTATCGAAATTTTAAATTTAGATATATACGCGATGTATTTCAAAATGAAGTAATTTGTTTACATGCCGAAAGAAATCAAAGCCTTTACGATTTTCAAGACAACGAAAATTAATCTCCTCATCCGCAACAGCAAAACGAAAACATATTTGAAAAGAGATTTAAACTATTTTTTTTCCCACAGAGGCGTTAAGCACAGTAAAATGTATAATGGCATATCAAGAGGAAGCAAAAACAAGCTAATTATAGAATTATTTCAAACGTAAACAATATTTATCCAATAAAAGGAGCTTCTCCTCCAATGTAATCATTTTACAAGAAACAAAGTAGCATCCTATTCCAAAAGCTCCATTGCGATGTCGACACGACATGAAAGAAACCCAAAACTTTCTTTTGCTTCCCAATCCATCAAACAGGAAATTCCCGAAGTAAAGACTAGGAGCCCCCTCGTAAAACATTATCAAGATGAACTTTTCATAGAAAGGACTTAAAGAAAATAAAGAAAATCAAAATAATATCACACTCAACTCCTCAGTGCCAGGATTTAAGTAAAACAAATAGGCAGAACACAATAAACAAAAACACTGCGCAATTTCCATTCACCTGTCCGTAAAATTGAATTTCTCTGAACATGAAATATGAGCTTTGTTTACGTAAGACAAAGCGTTTAGGCCAGTCGCTAGACACCTCTCCATGATCAATATTTAATTTTTAAAGAAAAGGGTTCGGAGACTGATTTAACCTCTCTTAGTTTCCTCAACATTCAAAACTCGTCCTTTCTTATTATTCGTGTATTTTTCATGGTTGATTTTTTTCTTTTTTTTTTTTTTTTAGTACATGTTTGTGATTATTTGTCACTTTGTCTCTCATCCTCGTATGTGAGAGTCACCTTTTAGGCATTGATGCTTATGTGCCCGTCTTTAAACTTTCGCCACCTCTCTCTCTCTCTCTCTCTCTCTCTCTCTCTCTCTCTCTCTCTCTCTCTCTCTCTCTCTCTCTCTCTCTCTCTTCGTCAAAATCTCTTTAATGTCGATCTTTAACCTTTACTTGAATATTGAAGTTCTCTAAGCGACATCGAAAAAAAATCCAGAACGTCGACCTCATACCTCAAAGACAAACAAGTTTATCATATTTTACAGGAATACGACAGCAACATTTCGCAACCCGGTAATTATTACTCAACCTGGAAGATCCATTTTGATGATCTGCTTGGAAAGATTTGTTCTGCCTAAGCTTGTGTCAACATGATTTGGTAACTTATTTCTAAACAGACTTTAAAGTGCATTGTGAAGTATATCATAAAAATAATAAAGTTTATTTATTTTCGGAATTCAGATAACATGGTTAAATCAAGAGAAAAAGTTGTCAACACAGAATATTTTGACAAATTTTTGATTAATTAATTTCTCTTATACTGTTAAAAAAAAGATGGAACAGTATGGATAAAAAAAAGTTTTTGTGCAGGTTGTTTAGATCAAAGAAGTCTCTCGACCTACACAAAAAGAAAAAAATATTGTGAGAAATAAGTTTTTTTAGCTTCTCTACATTATCCTTCCGATTTAGATTTAAATCAGGTTAATAAAGGAAATTAACTTAAAAACTTTTATTCACAAGGTTTGTTCATCTAGCTACATTTTGCCACCCGCCTGACAAGACAATTATAGTTTATCAGCATCTGAGATACTTGCAACACTTAGGAAATCTTGT
>JAWDGP010001644.1:80000-107500 GCA_033675545.1 Elysia crispata | reverse complement strand
ATACTATAATTAAATATCGTAATCGGTACTCAATCATTAACTTGTAATTACCCTATTCTCATGTAATATTTTAGGAAAACCTGATTCATTTTGTTGTGAAAGCAGTTAAAAATAATGATAAAATAAAAAAAACTAAACCCAAAGAAAATATTTTTTTGAAAAATATCATACACTTATCACGATCCAGATTTGTCCATTATAAGGAGTGTCAACCACTCTATAACGTTAATTGATTGAAACGGATTCATCTAAATTCCTCTGATTTAGAAATCTCCTCAGTTTAAAAACACCTGTTATGTCTTGAAAATAAGCTAGAAGTCAGTGGGGGAGGGGGAAGAATGACCAAAGTGTGCTTCCGAACTTAAAAAATAAGAATGAAACATAAGAAGTAATTCGTTTGATATTACCTTCACCACGCGAACCAATAGCTTCTAGTAGGTTTTACAGCAAGCTATTCGCTCGCTCTAGATCCTGGACAGGGTGGTAGCCCCTGAGAGAGATTAAACTACCAAAACAAGTTTCAAAAAGCATCACTATCCTCAAATAACGACATTGAGTGTTCATTATGGATGGACATTGTTTAACATGTAGTTATTGCCGTTTCCATTTTTGACCGAGAGATTTTCTTTACAGATTTCATCTTTATTAAATGTGATACCGTAGTTGATAGAGTTGAAGTGCCTCATTTTTTTTTTATTAATCTTTGCATTCTTCTCGGTTTCCCTTTATCTGTTTGTCAGTTGAGCTACTACTCCTCTTTTTCCCCTACCTCTACTGACTCTCTCCTACCCAGTCTCTCTCTCTTTCTCTCTCTATCTCCGTCTCTTTCTCTCTTTTTCTCTCTCTATCTCCGTCTCTTTCTCTCTTTTTCTCTCTCTATCTCCGTCTCTTTCTCTCTTTTTCTCTCTCTATCTCCGTCTCTTTCTCAATCTCTCCAATGCTCTACCTGTCATTTTTTTTTTAAATCTCCTAATTGATTTAGTCACTCATCTATTCAATAATTTTTTTTGTTCAATTGCTTATTAACTTCTTTTTTTCATTACTAATAGAACTAATTCGTTTATTTTTTGTTATTGTATTCCTCTTTGTTCATATTTTGTATTTTTGTGTGCACATTTTCACACAAACACGCACACATTAACAAATATGATTAAAATAAAAATATAATGACCTTTCGAGAGCTTAAGATAAATCATTAATTTTTCTTTAGTTTTCTTATTCCCCGTAGGACACTGATCTCTGCAGATCGAAATTCAGAAAACTTCATCACTATACATTGAATGGTTTTGAAAGAGATAGAAGAGAATGCAATTGAAGTTGCATTTTATATTATGCAAGCATGATTGCCCGATCAAATGAAAAGGTGCAAAAAAACCATTCATTGAATAAATCCAAACTTCATATAAATAATAGACTTATATCCTCCATAGCCAAACAACTGCACTGAAGGAAAGCAAACTTTACAACAATGAACAGGTTAGGAAGACTGCTGCAGTAAAGAACAACAAATTTTACAACACTGACAGATTATAATTATCTTCTCCAGTGCCACTCATTGTACCTTTTTTTTAATCTTTAAAATATAATAATAATAATAATAATAATAATAATAATAATAATAATAATAATAATAATAATAATAATAATAATAATAATAATAATAATAATAATAATAATAATAATAATAATGAAGTTATTTCCTAGCGCCTCTTCCTAGGCTTCTTGTAGGCTCGAAGCTCTTTACAATAGTCTATTTACAAACGTTTAACATAGTGACACTAGTCTATAGTCTAAAACCTAGTCCATTAACAATTCAAACAAACAGAAGAGGAAAAAATAAATAAGTTACATGTACAAAGGAAAAAAGAAAAGACATTGACAATAAGACAAATTTCTCAGACTAATTAAGGTCTTCATGTGCAGTAAACAAATGGGTTTTCAATAGGGTCTTAAATTGACTTATAGAACTCGCCTCCCTGATGGAAAGGGGAAGGGCATTCCAGACAACTGGTGCACATTGTACAAATGCTCTATGGCCGTCTTTTCTTGATGAAATATAAAGAATCTTGAGGCATTGAAATTTTTCTCACGTTGTCATGTTGACATTCTGGAAATGAGGGAAAGATTTCAAGCAAAAATTTTAATTAAATTTGGGAGTAATCTTCTAAGCATCCCTCTTTCCAGTTTATTTCCCCATCGAGAAATGCAGATATTCGATTACAGATACAATTTATTGCTCGACATGATGTCGAAGAAAGGCGCTCTCCAATACAAGTAAACAACTTGCAACTGCTCACATAATATATATATATATATATATATATATATTTTTTTTTTTTTTTTTTTCCAGGGAAAAGAACAAAGACTCGGTTGACATGGATTGCTAAAGCATAATAAAATAATACACACATTATTGATCGTTCAAATGAACGGGTTGGGAAGACAATCCATTGAATAAATCCAAATTTCACGTAAATAATAAACTTAATATCCTCCAGAGCCATGCAACTGCACTGAAGAAAAGCAAACTTTACAACTTTAATGATCAGGTGGGGAAGACTGCTACAGTAAAGAACAGCAAATTTTACAACAGTAACAGATTATATCTCCTCCAGAGCCACTCAAAATACAATTTAAAATACAGTTATAGGACCTTGAGACATTGGAATTCTTCTCACGTTTTCATGAAGACATTCTTTAAAATAATGAAGGATACATTTCAAGCAAAATAAATTAAACTAAATTTGGGTGCAATCTTTTAAGCAGTCCACTCTTCAGTTTATCTCTTCACGGAGACCATAATCTGGTGCTAATGGCCCATCACCGAAACAATGTAGTGCTCGATTTGATGTGGTGTAAATGTCGTCTCAACAATAAAAGCCAAAAACCTGTTAATTCTCAGACAATATTTCAGAGAAAAAAACATAAGGATCCAGATTTTTTTAAAAAATTCATTGGGTTTACCATGGATTCCTAAAGCTTATAATTTTTCTAGATCTAGTCACAATCTGAATAAGATAAGAGTGTCATGTTAATAAACTTATCTTGATTACCTCAATGGTTCCTTGTTGGCAACTAGTGGAGCTGGACGATATCTTAGATATAATAATAGTAAAGAAGGAAGAAACGCGCGTAAAAGAAGCAGCAGTTGTTTCTACATTCGCAACCGCCGCTTCGGAAAAAAAGGCGTCGATGACATTTGTTCTTAAAATACTGACCAATCAAATCACTGCTAGTTTCCTGCACAGAATGTTGGCATGTTTACTATGACGCTTTTGTCTTAACGTCGGAGTAGGTCAAATTTTATTTAACTTTTAAGTTTTTTTAGTTTTCAATCCATTAAAGTAAAATAACATGTTTTCGATATATTTGTATTCACAAAATAACAATTAATCAACTTTGAAAATTGTAAAAGGTTAACAACAGTGTTTTAAATGTCATTCAGTCCATCGAAACAAATTTGGCAACAAATTTTGATGAATTAAATCCAATAAAAATATGATTAACTTTCAAAAGTCCTTAACTTTTTTTTGTGTGTGTGTCTGATGAAGCCGTATATGCCGTGTATTGTTTTGTAAATGTTGTTTCTTCATTATACCTATAAATTTTAATGTGCTCCGCATCTTTTGTGACACTCTAGATCACCAGGGCCCTGGCCGACAGTAGAGCTAATATCAATTATAGAAGGTTGAGGAACTAAGCAAAATATGAGTTTAGAGAATCAAGGCCGAGCTGTACAATCATTGACTGAAAAACAAATACATCGTGCATTAAATACTACGCTAACCAAAAATAGAAAAACAACAACAATAAAACAAAACAAAAAAGAAAATAAAAAAAAATATTACTCTGTTTCTGTCTTTGCTTCTGTCCTCTTAAACTTCATAATTACATCACTTCTAACTAAATCAACGGTGCTAATGACGAATATGATGTGTAAATTCAAATTTACCTGCAATTGAAAAAAAAAATAAGTAAACGCCCTCATTCGCAAGACTTTTTAAGTTGAAAAATCACAAAGGCAGATTCATGACGCGGCGTATGTAAAAAATAATAAACAATTTAAAAAAAAACAATCGGACTGAATAGGTTCCGCTCCATTTGAGCTTCTAAATGTGTGTATGGTAAAGCATTATATGACACTGGAATGAGAGTAACACTCTAGCTTAAAACTAAAATAAAATTCGCAGCGCGCAAAGACTACGGTCGTTTCTTAATTTCCTTTCTATGAAATCAGTTTCCTGCTGTCGCTTTATCTGCTCAGGTGTCAGAACCATTAAGCTCATCCAGGAATGAAAACAAGTTCAGCTGTGAACAACAGTAATTGACATGCTTCTGTATTCTCTGTGAGCCTTTTTAGGTCCATCCGAAAAGTATTGACAGTATGTTGTTGACGATCGTACACTACAATATTTTATGCTACCATAGCTGGGAAGATTGGATTAATTTTTTTAAATCATCAATCTATCTAAGTGGTTGTTGTATTACTCATACTATTGTTATTACTAATTATCATCCTCATCAATATTATTATTATTATTATTATTATTATTATTATTATTATTATTATTATTATTATTATTATTATTATTATTATTATTATTATTATTAGTTGTAGTAGTAGTAGTAGTAGTAGTAGTAGTAGTAGTAGTAGTAGTAGTAGTAGTAGTAGTAGTAGTAGTAGTAGTAGATAAGTTGTAGTAGTAGTAGTAGTAGTAGTAGTAGTAGTAGTAGTAGTAGTAGTAGTAGTAGTAGTAGTAGTAGTAGTAGTAGTAGTAGTAGTAGTACTAGTAGAAGAAGAAGAAGAAGAATAAGTAGTAGTAGTAGTAGTAGTAGTAGTAGTAGTAGTAGTAGTAGTAGTAGTAGTAGTAGTAGTAGTAGTAGTAGTAGTAGTAGTACTAGTAGTAGTAGATAAGTTGTAGTAGTAGTAGTAGTAGTAGTAGTAGTAGTAGTAGTAGTAGTAGTAGTAGTAGTAGTAGATAAGTTGTAGTAGTAGTAGTAGTAGTAGTAGTAGTAGTAGTAGTAGTAGTAGTAGTAGTAGTAGTAGTAGTAGTAGTAGTAGTAGATAAGTTGTAGTAGTAGTAGTAGTAGTAGTAGTAGTAGTAGTAGTAGTAGTAGTAGTAGTAGTAGTAGTAGTAGTAGATAAGTTTTAGTAGTAGTAGATAAGTTTTAGTAGTAGTAGATAAGTTTTAGTAGTAGTAGATAAGTTTTAGTAGTAGTAGTAGTAGTAGTAGTAGTAGTAGTAGTAGTAGTAGTAGTAGTAGTAGTAGTAGTAGTAGTAGTAGTAGTAGTAGTAGTAGTAGATAAGTTGTAGTAGTGGATCTATTGATAGTAGTAAGAGGAGGAGGAAGAAGAGGAGAATGGCTAGGAATGAAATTT
Source organism: Elysia crispata (assembly GCA_033675545.1). Lineage (NCBI taxonomy): Eukaryota > Metazoa > Mollusca > Gastropoda > Plakobranchidae > Elysia > Elysia crispata. Next base: position 102,121 of record JAWDGP010001644.1, on the reverse strand, counting down.
ACATTTAATTAAATAAAATTGTTCTGTAAACTTTGTAAAATAGATGCACTATCGTTTCATTTTATGCTTTCTATGATTCAGATGAAACATGATTAAACATAAATTTTAAAACTATTTAAATAAATTTGGAAACTGAAACAATTACGTTTCTTTTAAAATACTAGTATGATTTCGCGACAAAAAGAAAATGAAGGCAACTTAAAACAATTCGGCCCTAAAACCTAATGCTCATAATGTTTATTACTTAATCTTTTCGGTCGAAAAGTACATTAACAACTCTCTTTTATATATATATACAGAACCCGAGTGCTTTGTACTTTAAGTTTTGCGTGAACAAGAGATTATACTCGCAGTTGTGAATCCAAGATAAAATAATGATTAAAACTGCCGCTTCTGGCCCTTGAGTTTAAAGAGGCAGAACCAGCTAAGAGTAAGAATGTTCAGGAAAAAATTAGGGCTGGTTAAAATTATCAGAGACGCTTATCGCTTAAATACAGAGTTCAAGCTTTAATGCTAAAAAAAAAAGTTAACGTGATCACATTGACTCCTCTCGCAATACTATTCCGCAGAAGCACACATAAATAATCCGATAAAAAGATCAAATGATTAAAAAATAATAAAGATAAAGACAGAGATCGAAGCAAAGATATATAGTTAGAGAGGAAGCGGAGAGAAGAGAAGAAAAGAGATGAGATAGAGCGAGATAGATGAAGAGGAAAACACAGACGTTTTGAAAGAAGAGGAAGATAGAGAGATCTAGACGAAAAAAAGATACGAGAGTTACGAAAACGAAAGAGAAACTACAAACTGCGGGAAAGGCAGGCAGAGTGACAGAAAGGAAAGAAGAAAGATTTTTACAAATATAAATACATAGAGAGAGATAAATAGATAGAAAGATAGATAGAGATATATAAAAAGGAGGTCGAATCAGAAAATAAGAGAGATGCTTACAGAGTCAGAGAGAGAGGAAGAATGAAAAAAAAGTGTAGGAGAGGCAGATAGACAAACAGACTGACAGCAAAGAAAGAAAAAAAAGGGAGAGAGACAGAGAGACAGAGGGACAGACAGGCAGATAGACGGATAGACTGACAGAGAAAGAGAAAAAGGGAAAGAGCCACAGACAGTGAGAGACGAGAGGGTCTAGAGCCTAAGTGCTATCAGTAACTGCCGCGTATCTGAGTAAGAACCATCCAGCTCTGAACTCAGTGATTCTAGCAGCTCTCTCTCTCTCTCTCTCTCTCTCTCTCTCTCTCTCTCTCTCTCTCTCTCTCTCTCTCTCTCTCTCTCTCTCTCAGAAGCACGACGAGCGATTGTGTGACGGGAGCGCTCACACATTCCCCAAGCATCGCGCTTCAGCTCACTCTGACAGGCTTTCTCTATCAGTTCACCGAGAGTTCGCCGATAGGACTTGAAAAGCATATTTAAAGGCTTCAATACCCTGAGTAGAGTAAATTGTTTCCACCTGCATTGACATTTGGTTGTGATTAGATAGTATGATTCTCGAACTTGGAAAAAAAAAACGGAAATTTTTTTTCAACTGAATAGTTAAACAAGGTATACTTTTCCGACACTGTGGAAGGAGTACATTTTTTCCCTTTACAGTTAAAAAAAGGAATACTTTCCGCCTTTGTGTGGACGTGCTTATATCTAGGTCGCGGAAAAGAGAGGAAAGTTGAAAAAAAAACAACTTCGTCTTGTGTTAATCAGCTCAACATTGTTTCCTGATTGATACAGATTTGTTTCAGTCTACCTAAATTCTCGATTTTCAACAAGGACTTGAAATTACTAACTTAAAACGCGGATTTGATTTGTTTAGATCCATCCATGTTCATCAATATTAGCACAACGAACAGTTTGACAGAAAGTAAGAACGATTCTGACAAGATAAAGTTATTGAAAAAAGCATATTTTTTTAAGAAAGAGCTTCCAAGCAACCTCAAAGCATTTTATTTTTTTCGCTTCGACATGTCTATAGATGTACGTAACGTTATGAACATTTTGATTATGCCTCCAATTCAAAATAATTTTTATGGTCGGAACTGAATTGTGCTTGAAAGAAAGCAATAGAGCATTCTCTCCTTAGAACAGTCTATAAGACCTAACAAAACTTTGAAATTCAGACATCTTCGTGAAGTTCAAAATATTGAAAAATGGATGAAGTCACCCTTGCTGAGCTTCCGATTCTGATGGTCAATGTTCAGGTCGTCAGTAATAGTGTCGAGGAAGCATGCGTGACCAGTGTGAAGGAGCTACATAACACAACCACCTTGGCCGCAGTGCTCAGCTTTATGTCCATCATTATACTGTTCGGATCTCTAGGTGAGTGGCTTAATCCGTTTGATAAAACGATAGCGACATCTATGCAGTAGGTTCTATCTCCAAGACAATGGAAAAAATTACGGTCTATTGCTGTTGACAAAAGTTTTTCTTGATTAGATGAATACTGTCATCAAAATTGTTACCACTAAAGAACAAGAAAAGTATCGCTAATATAATACTTCAGTATGAAATAAAAAAAAAATCAGCAGTAGCAACAACAATATCAAAATAGTAGTAGTAGTAGTAGTAGTAGTAGTAGTAGTAGTAGTAGTAGTAGTAGTAGTAGTAGTAGTAGTAGTAGTAGTAGTAGTAGTAGTAGTAGTAGTAGTAGTAGTAGTAGTAGTAGTAGTAGTAGTAGTAGTAGTAGGAGTAGTAGTAGTAGTAGTAGTAGTAGTAGTAGTAGTAGTAGTAGTAGTAGTAGTAGTAGTAGTAGTAGTAGTAGTAGTAGTAGTAGTAGTAGTAATAATAATAATAATAATAATATTAATGATAATAATGATAATAACAATAATGATAATACTATTGAAAGACAGAACTATGAAAAATTATGTCACTAAAACGTTGCCTGATCTGTCCAGGAAAAACAAGAAATATATGGTCGGCTAAATATTAAGTAATGTCAAAATTTTCTTCATTTGAACATTTTTGCCCAGTATTTAAATGGCTAACCTTTGAGTAGAGCTATCATCCTGAGTGGTTCTAAATGATTTAAGCTACTCAATGCAGACGCATTATTTTGTTAGATGGTTGTAGTAGACAAACTAATTAGCAGAATCATTCTCTAGCCTACGTTTTGATAACCATTTCAATACTTCTATAAAACGCGTGATACTCTTTTTTCTCATTCCTACTGGAATCGTAGGAGACAAAAAGTATTCCCTCAGAGCGTGTATATAAACTGATCGTCCTCATATACGTCCGATGCAAAAACAAAAAAAAATATGGAATAACGTATATTCGTTTGTGAATTTTTGTGTGCTTGTAATGAATGGGGTTCATCAATTTACAAGCAATGAGTTTGACAATCACTATAACACTTTATTATAACCATCCAAATATCAAAACAGGTTTGTAGTGGCATCCCAGAAGCGGGCTCCACCCTCTGCCCGTTTTGTTTCCTTTATTTCTCCACCCTATCGGAGAACAGTCTTATGAAACTGGATTTAAAAACTGCCTCGGCACTTGGCAGTTTATTTCTTCAACAAAGTAGTCAGCGAAATACTAGTATTCATGCTCATCTTCCTTCAGCAAGGGAGCCTTTTAGTTATTCGAAAAATCAACTGACATGAAATAAATCCAGAGATGAACTTTTTTGGGTTTAAAGGTAAAAAAATGCTTAAGAAACCGATTGAACTTCAAGGAACAAATCACGTTAAGTTAAGGCAGCTTGTCTTGAAAAAATCAGAAATCTGTGTACTTTATGGTCATGAATAACATTTGGAACAAATGCAACATACTGGGAAACAAAATTATTGTCTCAAGTAAAGAGGAGAAAACGAAAACTGACGTTTCCTTTATTTCATGCTTTATTTTTATGGCATATTGTTACAGAATTTTGTGACAATGTTGATATAGAATTATTTATTTATGATACAATGGAAGCACAATCTATTGCTGGCTGATCTAAGATTTCTGGGCAAAGTGCCCAGTAAGAGCAAAAATCTTGTCAGATTCTATTTCTTTATGCATGCGTTTAGACACAGATACAGTAAACCTTTGTTCTAATAGCACTAACTTTATTTCGTCGGACACGTTTGGGTTTATAGCCCTTGCTATCGCACCAACATTCATGATTTAAGATGCAGAGCTATCTTTTATAATCTCCTCGCTTTGTCTAGCACTTGCACATTTCAAATGGGCTTTCAGTTTCCAAAATATAAAGAATAAACAAAGAAGGATTTTTTTTCTCATCTAAGATAACCACTAATATAAACCTTACTTTATTGCCCTCTTATAATTATATCATCCAAAATATTTATATGGATATTCTCGGCTATTTCGTTGATATCAACATTTTTCGAAAATCTGATAGTTTTAATGTGGCGACCTGATAAATAGGAAATTGCTTTTATAACTATCGTATCTAAAAAGATGAAAAAAAATCTAATTTCTAATCCCAAGAGGAGGATATTTTCGATCGATATTTTTTAGGCAGACTTATTCTTTAAATGATGATTATATTTCTATGCAAAGAATTTATTTTAAAAAAGAACTATTGTCAATGAGCTCTGGCTTCAAAGCTTTATCAATGAACTACCGAAATAGTGAAAGTACAGGTCATTATATGAGGGCGGTGCGGTTTAGGAATTTTCAATAGAAGGGGAGAGAGATAAAGAGAGGGAGAGAGAGAGAGAGAGAGAGGGGGGGAGAGGAAGGGATATGAAGGGTCTATGGGGGAAGGGATGCAGAAGAGGAGAGAGAGAGAGAGAGAGAGAGAGAGAGAGAGAGAGAGAGAGAGAGAGAAAGAGAGGAGGAAGAGAGATAGAGGAAACGAAGTGAGGTGTCTACTGGTCTTTATCTTTTTCTTCATATTGATTTTCTTAAGCATTTATTTATCTGTTCACTTTTATATCATCTATTTTCATCAATCATAATCTACATGTATTTCTATCCATCAAACAATCTTCAAAATATCAATGCATACATCTATCTATTTCACCCCGTTGTCTACATATCACTCTATCTACCTTTCTATCCGTCTATACATTCGTTTTTGTCTAATGTCTATCCATATGTCTAGCGCAGGATATCTATCTATCTATCTATCTATCTATCTATCTATCTATCTATATATATATATATATATATATATATATATATATATATATGTATATAAGTTTATATATAAGACAAAATTAAAAACAAATAAACGTAAGGAAGAAGGCAAAAAAATAAGGTCTATTTGTAACTGAACAATGTAGCAATGTATGGATACTAAAAAAAGACAAATGAATAGTATGCTGTGGACGTATTAATGGGATTGCGAGAGACAAAAAGGGATTGGGGTTGAGAGGGAGGGGAAGTGGGAAGCGGAGGCTCTGTCCAGTAAAGATCTCCCCTCTTGTCAGAATGATTGAGGTTTGTTTCGCCCCTGGGTCAAGCAGTGCTACAGAATCAGCGAGCGACTACCATGTGCTGCACGTGAGCTCCCTTTGTTTTCACAATGATTTATGATTCGGTCATCGCCAGTCTTGTTTCCATAATTATTTTTGGCGTGGTTGTGTATGAGATCAAATGGAGACTCATTAATCAGTTTGGCAAGATATGAGATAAGGTAAATTTTGTCAACATTATCTCAAAAAGATCGGAATTAATAATTTTTTTTTTATGTTGACCAGTTGAAGTTATAACTACGCCATGGCGTCATCATTCCATTACCAAAGTAGCTTTATTACCTGAAAGAAATAGCTTTTAAAACTCTGCGTTGGCCAAGATATAACATCTGGTGATTGGAAGGCGTTAATGGAAAAAATATGAAACTCGCTGGGATGATTTTGGAAACCTAGGATTTTTTTTTTATTTCAGGGCAAATCTTCTTAGACGATCAATAAAAAGTGTACAAAAAAATATGTAAAATGTCAAAAATTACGACCAATCATTTATAAAGCCGAAATTGATATTGGGAAAAAAACGGTTGAATTAAAAAAGTGAGGTCTAAAAGGAAATAGGCACACAACTTTATAATTACGGGACAAAAAAGAAATAACAAAACTATTATCGATTCAACATTTAATAATACTGACAAAGTTTACAAAATGAAACGTTTAAATGTTGAATTGATAATAGTTTTGTTATTTCTTTTGTTGTCCCGTAATTATAAAGCTCCAAGTGTGGTGTTTTTGCTTTCTATTTGGATTTAGAAAAGGGAAAACATCCAAAAATGCAAACCTGATTAATAATCTATGATTACGATGATGGGACTCACATAAAATCCATATTCAGCAGTCATGCGCATTGTGACACAAATGTTCACCTGAGTATGTCTGCAATCAAAGGATTTCAAATAACAATAACTGAAATTATTTGATAATCACCATTCTTAATATATTGGATGCTAAATTAATTGAAAATATTTGTAACTGCAATATTTACCTGGCTTGTTTTCGCTGCACTTTCTATCTTCGATTTTGGTCGTAAACTTTTCATCTGAAAAAAAAAAAAACTTAACCAAAGCTAGGTTTGCAGTAGCTGTTAGAAGCTCCAACTGCTAATTACGAAATGGAAAATATGTGATTTAACCCACCAGTAGTTTTAATTCTCTTCTAGATGGAATTCGCATCAACGGTTACTATATGCACTTTTATCCAGTCTCGAGCCCTTATTTAGGCTGGCATTAATAGATAGGTTAAGACTTTTTGCGATGTATCGCAACTATTAGTTTTTAGCTTATAAACTTTTGAAAAGTACTACACATTTAGTGATGTCAGCTTTTTTTCCCTTTCCTCTCCCGTCTGAAACAAAAATAGAAAATCCGCGTTTCCAAAATCAGGTTATTAGGTCTGAGTAATGTGTGAAAGCACCACTGCTGAGCTGCGCAATGTTAGAAAAGTGCCACCTACTAATTGAAATCAATCAAAGGATTGTTACGTCCTACACGTGAGCTCAGGTTAATGAAATACTAGCCCGATATTCATTTCAAGGTACATATTTTGTAAAGGAAGGCTGAGTTAACATTCTGTGCAAAAGTTATATAAAAATTTATGATTTAAAAAAAATCTAAACCCTTTCAAAGGCGTCTTAACAGGCTATTATTAACCCTTTTTTAACTGACTCAGGGCCAGTTCTTCAAAACTAACAGGTTACTCTGTCATACCAACAAGACTGATTATTGACTAAAGACAGATAATCGTTTTACGCCAGATTGAGATGGAAAATTTGCATAAAGAGTCTTTTCTCTGGACTCAATGTCATGCATGACCTCACAGGGTTCAAACGCTGGACCCGTTTGTGGAAGGCCGAGTGCCCACAGTTAAACCATAAAAGGAATTTACCTTGAGGATAACGATTATCAAACTCTCTTGTGTGAAGTGTCTTCTTAAATTTGACCAACAGATGTTCGAAAGAGAGATTTAATTAAAAGAGAGAGAGAGAGAGAGACAGACAGACAGACAGACAGACAGAGAGACAGACAGACAGACAGACAGACAGAGAGGGGGGGGGAGGTTTCCTATGGGTCCGAAAAATTACAAAACAAATTAAAAAACAAAAACAAAAACAAAAGATAACCAAACATAAGAACCAAAAAATCGGGCTATGTGACCAGAATTACCGCTTCTTCTCTGTGCCTACGAGACAATAATTAAACTCTCCGTTGCGTGCTTTAAACGCTTGAGTTCATTATATCAAACAGATAAAAGAGGAACAGCTACGAAGACCATGTCAAACTACAAATTTTATCACAATGCCGGGTACTTTTCAAGTGATTTCGTTATTATTTTGAATTCTATTTCTTATTTTCAGTTCTTCAAAGATTTTTTTCTGTTAATGCATGCATATTTCTTATTTAACGGAATTGGACTCTCTTTGAAGGCCTTAGATAGAGATCAATGAGATTTTTCGTGATTTAGAATGACTATTTGAACCAGATTTACTGTTCCTGCCACCAACACCATCAGTATAACCATTGTCACAGCATCAAAACTTACAAGCTACTAATACCACTATAACTACTACTACCACCAATAATGCTACAACAACAATAATTGCAGCTACTGCTGCAAAACTACGACTACTACTACTACTACTACTACTACTACTACTACTACTACTACTACTACTACTACTACTACTACTACTACTACTACTACTACTACTACTACTACTACTACTACTACTGTTGCTGCTGCTGCTGCTACTTCTACTGTTGCTACTGCTGTTACCTCTACTTTTGCTACTGCTACTACTACTGCTGCTACTACTGCTACTACTACTACTACTACTACTACTACTACTACTACTACTACTACTACTACTACTACTACTACTACTACTACTACTACTACTACTACTACTACTACTACTACTACTACTACTGCTACTGCTACTACTACTACTACTACTACTACTACTACTACTACTACTACTACTACTACTACTACTACTACTACTACTACTACTACCACTACTACTATACTACCTTTACGGTGCTAATTTACTAGTTCCACAATTACCTTAATACATTTTAAAGTTCTCTCAGTCCATTTGAGGTTTTCACTCTTTGCAGTCTCTTGGGCATTCTGTGGATAAAATGATCCGGAAGGAAACCGTATTAGGGAAAACGCGTACATTTTGTTGTTGTCTCAAGCATACCTCGGTACAGTGCCATGGGCATTGGGGTAGAGTATGCTAGTGGCTTCTCAGTACGTCATGGCTGGCTGGTTGGGAGTTAAGAACAGTAAATAGATCTAGGTAGTTGGGTTTTTTTTTATTTTTTTGGGCTTAGAGGTCCTAAAGATTTTAACAATTCGACGCAGATCAATGTTAATTTCACAGGTGGAGTATTGTTCACGTGAAACGCTATCACTCTGCGTAGCAGCTGAAGGATGCAAAACTGTAACTATTCTTCTCTGCGCGTGGGGTCGACGCTCTACCCACTGTGTTATCTCAGTACGATTGATTGAAAAACACAATGTTCTAACAGTCATGTGTGCAGCAAATATAGAAAATTATCGCAGTCACTTTGCAATGAGGGTGGAAAGCGATTCTTAACGAATATAATTTCCTCTCTGTTTCCTTCAAGTCGTTACCTTTGAATCTGACTTCAATTGTGCACAACTACAAATGAGATCAAACTCATTGGAAACTAATTCTTTACATTAAAATATTTAAGTAACATCATTGTTTACAGTATAAACCATAGAAAAGAAATAGAAACTTAGTAATGTGAACATTTGATAAACCGGGTGTAAGACTATTATGTCTATAGATCCGACCATAATTTTGTGTGAAATGTTCAATAATACCGCTTAAAGGGCATTGCTTTGCTTGTTTTGCTCTTTTTTTTCTCTTTTAGGTGTCGAAGTATCAAACCCACCACTCCCCATCCTCCCACACACACTTTTATTAAAAATTTTCGTATTTATCAATATATAAACGTTCCTGTATTTGGATACACTGGGTCAAACACACGCCCTAGCACACGTTCACCTCACTCTGTAAATTAGGATAATTTGGTGCTAACATTGCACTGAAAGGCACGCGGAAATAGAGCGTCTACTACCTGCGTCATCAATTCACTCTCTCGACCCCATTACCCTTTCTATTGCTTTAACCATTTACTCTTCCCAAACCATCACGTGTCGTCTAGCTGGTAAAACCGGTCTGATAACCTCACGTGCTGGAAGGCCACGGTAGCTTCGAGTACCAGCGCTATCCGTCGCTAGTGGACGCGTTATGCCAATCGGTGTAAACAAACCATTTTCTAATCCGTAAATAATAGTCTCTTGTTTTACTGAGATTCACATAAAAAAATGTGATTTGTGCTCAGCCAAGTCAGGAAGTTGTAATGAAGTCGGTGACGTCAGATCCTGTTTTGTCCGAAAAGGTTTTAAAATAATTTTAGTAACAGGGTCAAAAAGAGTTGATTGATTATAAAAAAAGGCCTGGGTTCCACGGTTAAAATTTTTCTTCTTTTCAAACACGACGCGGTTTAGGGTTGTAGATTATCTGATAAATAAAGGAAATAACAAAACCATAAAAACGTGTGATTCAAATATTTATGCAAAGCCAATATTTTCAAAAGTCATTTCAAGCAACAAACGAACAACATTTCAAACTCTAGTTAGGGAATATCGTGACGTTTTGATTTACTTCACGCTTATCTTCTTGTAAAAGATTTACCCGTTTAGCACTGTATGCTACATAGTGTAAGGACCTTAAAGCTTTTCTATCACACTATATAAAAAGCGACATGCTTTGTCTCTCTTAAGAGATGCTTCTGCAACCAATTCTGATTTCTTAAAAAAAAAAAATTTAAAAACGAGAATTTATTTAACGTGTAGAAGTAATCATTTCTTTCTTCGCTAGAAAAACAAAAAATGGCTGAAGACCTTATATAGCTTAAACTTTCTTTAAAAATAAAATCTTATGAAAACTCAAAACCGTAAAAATCCAAGTTGATAAAGAACTGGGTGGCTGTATACGCATGGACAACTCATCGCCCCTTCTTATCTTGCGTCCTCAGTGGATGAGTATTAATTTTGACCTCATGGCCCATCTGGCTGGGTCCAAGGGATTGTATTTATTCTATGCAAAAGAGCCTGAGATCTCCTTGATTTGACGGGATATCTCAAGAAAGGAACGAAATAACATCAAACCAAGCTATCTCTAAGACTGATGTAAAAACAATGCCGTAGAGACATTATGCATATCGCTGAACACGTCCAAAGTGGGGACACAATCCAACTGGGCATAGTCTTCCTTGTATTATATGGCTTTCTAACAAACCTATCAGGTTTAGATCTATTTCATCTTTTTTTCCTTATCCCCAGGCAACATTCTCGTCATTCTGGCTGTGTCACAAACTAAAAAGCTCCAAACGGCGTCCAATCTGTTCGTGGCCAATCTGAGCCTGTGTGACCTCCTGTTTGTCTCGCTGGTGCTGCCCGTCAACATGTACACCTACCTAGAGGGCGGCTGGAGGTTCAACATCACCATCTGCCGAGCAGTGGGGTTTCTCGGCTATGCACTCACAGGTAGGATAACACACATTGGATCAAATCTTAGCTCTGAAACATTTCTTATCACGTTGGTTGCATTATTCTTTATTCTGCTAACAATGTCTCTGTATGTTTGACTATGAGTCTACCAATTTTTCCTGTTTCTCTTTGTGTCTCAGTCTCTTCTTGCATATTATCATTACCTTTCTTCCTTTTCTCTGCTTCCAGTCATCTTTGTGACAAGCTTTCACATTTTCTTTTGTCATTCTCATTTCCCTCTCTCTCTCTCTCTCTCTCTCTCTCTCTCTCTCTCTCTCTCTCGCATTATTATTTCCACATTGAGCAGCATTAATCAAATTTAAATATTACATTTAAAAAGTTTAAAATCTGAAGATGCATCATAGCCAAAAAAGGTTTCGGTTTAAAAGAAACAGAATGATGTCAAAATATGGATTTAAATATACTGCCCAATGCCATTTATTAGGACGGTTATAAGGTATTTGTTTTTCTTTCCCTTATTTGCAGGGCAAACTTTGCAATGCGTGATAATGAATTAAATTTAAAAATTCGATAGACATAAAATAACAGGTGAGAGTGAAACTTTATTCCCGAGAGATAAAGAATCCCACTGAAAATCATGCTAGAAGTCTCTGAAGTCTGATGACTTGTAAGATTCTATCTGAGTTTCTATAGGGTCAGTGTGTTTTAGTAAGGAAAGATGCCACTATCAACATTAAAACTGCAATTTTTATAGTCATAATTTCACTTATTGCAAATAGTGTAAACATGTTTTCGTTTATTCCAGTGATAAGTATCTCATTTACATCGATGTATCGCTGAACGTGAAGACGTGAGGCATGCATAGTAATTGGTGCTTCATATTCCCAGACCCACAACTATATTACAGTTAATGGAATAGCAAACACATTCATTGTTGTTGCTTTTTTCTAGGTAATATCACTTGGCATAGAAATCAGAATCTATCAATGTAGTATAAAAGTTGTATCATCTTAAATGCTTTTATATGCTTCTAAATTAGTGGTAGTAAATTATTGTTAAAAACTTTTTTGTCAATTTACTGCTGTCTCTTTTTATAAACTTAACCTTAATTTATGTTTTCACTCAGGCACTACAATAATAACTATCACGGCCATCGCCTGGAACCGCTACAAACTGGTGGTGGACAGCAAGATGTATCACGTGATCTTCAGACGGAAGAGGATGGGCCTGATGCTAGCCGGGACATGGCTCATCCCCGCAGCTTTCCTGCAGCCAGCCGTGTTCGGGGTGAGTGCTGCTCTAGTCCTGGTCTTCACTCACGATTGTCGAGCACCGGTTGGGTTCCTGATAACTCGCGGTGTTCCTCAGGAGTTAGTGACAATATCACACAGAATCACTTCTTGGAATGGGCAAATGTTCAGTTCCGGCCCTTGTTGAGTAATAATGCCGCCCATGTTTCATAACACACACCTTTCATTAGAAGTGATAAAAGGGAACGGGAAATTATCTTTCCATCTAATGCGGTTTGCCTTCCTGTGTATTATTATGATAATTGTCGGTTGCAGTGACTAAATTGAGTACTTGGTGCGACTCTACTCCTTGCGCGGTACCTATGGTTGACATAGATGACTTACAAAATTAGAAATATAGTGATGATTTTTAAAAAAATTGACTTAACTATCTTTTTGAGAAAATTAAGGACAGTTTGGGGAAGCAAAAGGTTTGCTTAAAGACTAAGAGGGGACAACTTGACTTAACTATGTTTTTGAGAAAATTAAGGACAGTTTGGGGAAGCAAAAGGTTTGCTTAAAGACTAAGAGAGGACAACTTGACTTAACTATGTTTTTGAGAAAATTAAGGACAGTTTGGGTAAGCAAAAGGTTTGCTTAAAGACTAAGAGGGGACAACTTGACTTAACTATGTTTTTGAGAAAATTAAGGACAGTTTGGGTAAGCAAAAGGTTTGCTTAAAGACTAAGAGGGGACAACTTGACTTAACTATGTTTTTGAGAAAATTAAGGACAGTTTGGGTAAGCAAAAGGTTTGCTTAAAGACTAAGAGGGGACAACTTGACGAATTTGAGAAGAGTAACAGAGGCAGTGAGACATGGAGAGAGATAACGAGTGTGTGAAACGCAGGATTTTTCTGCTTATTTCTATCTTAATGTCAAACAAGTGTAATTCATTGTACGAAAATTTAAAACTTCCAAGGAGGATAAAAGATATTTTCTTATGTTATCAAAAAATAACTTCACTTCGAGGTACAGCTTCTCTCTCTCCCTCTCTCTCTCTTTCTCTGTGTGTGTGTGTCTCTCTCTCTCTGACTCTCTCTTTCTCTGTGTATGTGTGTGTGTGTCTCTCTCTGACTCTCTCTTTCTTTCAATTATCCCCTTCTCTCGCACACTTTCCCTTTTTTTCATTTGATAAAGTAGCATGACTTAATCTTAGGTCTGTTATTCTCCAAGAACAAGAAGTGATTTCTTACATCGTATCACTAACATTGTACTTTATTTTTCGCGAAAAGACCATGATACAAGTACTAATCTATCTCGTTCGATTCTTTTTTAGATCTGGGGTCATTTCGGTTTCATCCCAATGTTGTCGAGCTGTAACCTCGACCTTGACAAATCCAGCCAGACGTTCAAGATTTTCTTGCTGATTGTCCGTGCTGCAATCCCGTGTGGCCTCATCATCTACTTCTACACCAGCATCTACATCACCACACGAGCCTCCCGGCTGCGTCTACAGCATCGTAAAATGAAAAGCAACAGCCACAGCGAAAACGAGAACAACAGCTGCAGTAACAGCAATAACGATAACAACAACGGCGACAACGAAGATACTGCCAAAACCGACAGCAGTGTTGACATTCTCAACACAAACAGCAGCGGTGACTCGACGACCGAAGTGAGTCAGGCAGTACCGGGGCCACCCAACAAGAACCTCAAGCGCGAGATGCGCCTCACTAGGATGATGATCGCCATCTTCCTGGTGTTTGTGCTCAGCTACTTCCCGTGCACCATCTCCAGCGCTATCGATATGAGCCACACCCTGAGCAAGACGTTCCACATGTTCTGTCAGACTTCCATCTTCCTGGGCAGTGCAATCAACCCGTTGCTCTACGGCTTCATGAACGGCCAGTTTCGCACTGCTTACTACAACATCATCATGTGTAGCATGCTGAAACGTCCAAACTGCCACGGGAGTACCATCGCTTTCTCCTCCTCGTTGAAAAAAAAGAAACAAGAAAAGGCTAGTGGCATCGGGCGAGCGGTGAAAACCAGACCAGTCGACTCTATAGCGTCTTACACCATATTGCCCAGCAATTACAAGAAGGTGTCTCCAGCCATGTTAACGATATCTACCAAAAACTGCAGCCCGAAATCCAACAGGGTTAACCTAAGAACTGCTAACCTCCCCTCTGCATCAGTGGCAACACCCAAGAGTCAAAGAGTATGAAGGTTGAGCTGAAAATAGCTTGTTGAAAATCCAGTTGTTAATGAAATCGAAAGCATGTACATACTGACTTTCCGAAGGGAGAGAAGAAAAGATTCGTTTTGGGGGGGATAAAAAAAAAAGCAAAAACAAACAAAAATGTTTGAATACATTACATGATTTATTGTAAATCTGAACACGAAAAGAATGTTGTTAATTTCCCTTAAAAAATTGCTGTTTTGTTCCATTGTCAACATTGTTCCTGGCTGTAAAAATAATTTCGATTAAAGAAACTGAAAAGTATGTTTGTTTTTATTTTTACTTTTTAGACAGTCCAAGTTAAGCCTAATGTATTTTTTATGCAAAAACTATTTTTTTGCATGTGCTGAAAGTGTTAAACTTCAGTGTAAAGCTCACACTGACACGGTCCATCAGTTTAAATTTTGCTTGCTGGTCCTATCTGGCCTCAAATACGGCGGTACTACAAATATGTTTGTAGCATTCCTGTGGATAAAAAGGGTGAGGAAAAATCTCATTGATTTACAGAGAATCTTCATAAGCCACAGGGTTACAAAGACGTCTTAATTTTTGGTTGGCAACCATCATAACCCCAAAATTTTCTCTCTCAACATCTGAACTTCCCATTGTACTCCTTGCCTCAAATTATAGCCATATGAATAGTAAAAGCAAAAAAGATGAAACAGCTATATTGCGAAATCTTACAGATTTAAGATGACAATAATTTTACAATTTTAAGATTATATTTTAGACCTGAAGATTATTAAGAAAATAAAAACAAAACAATTTAAATGTCATAGCTTTACAATAAACTTGGTGCAGATTTAAAAAAAAAAATAACGAAAAAAAAAATTTTTTTTTTGACAATTCGACCTCAAATAATATATAGAAAAACTACATTAACCGGCTTTAGACAATCATTTATAGAAATCTAAGGCAACACAAAGCTGCAACAAATAAGCTTCGCAGCAAACTTGATATAACAGGAAGAACAATTTATAATTATTATAATTTCAATCAAAGATTATCTAAGAAAGATAAACACTTAGGATACGTCCTATAATTTTTAATCAAACTTATTCACACCAAAGATTAGTATAATAATAATGGACAACTATAGTTTCACCGCAAACATGATGTAGACAAAGTACAGGTAAATAACAGTGAAATAATTATTGCGTGAATAAAACACATCAATGATTCCAAGGTTACCGTATGACGTACACCATAAATTAAACTCAAAGGCGAAAAATATTTTGCTTTTTTTTTGTATATATATATAGATATATCTTAATAACGATAGTTATAAAAACTTAAACTTTTACATTGCATAAATTATATGTGATCGACATAAAAGGCATAAAAGTTGAATTGGTTTTTCAAATTATAAATTATCCGTATGATTTCATTGAAACTTGAGCAACAAATGTGGCAAACAAACCTTCCATAGAGGTTGTTTTAAGCTACCGTAGAGTAACGATAGAAACTAAATATAGACCGCATGATCCTTGAATGTATTTAGTTTACACACAATTTACTTTGAGGCATGGTAGTTTAGGCATGGCATTTCAAGAAACCAAGCCCGCGTAAATTGCACAAAAAAGAAGAATGTGTAAAATGCTGGTTCGCTGCCAATAGTGATAATTATTTAAAAGTTTAAAAGATACTAATGGCCCACCTCAAATTCTCCTGGCCCAGCTTATAAGAAACACTATTTTGCTTTCACCTTTATGCGCACGGCTTCATAGAAAAAAGAAAGTCTCTGGGGAAAAAAATGGAAATGTAATGCGACTACTCTTGACGGTTATTGCGACCAAAAAAAATTTGATGGATTATGCAAAAATTACAGAGAAAAAGAAGCGGAAAAAGTGACAAAATGCAAGATAACTGTGTTGAATACTATGCTTTCATTTTTTTTTTAGTCTGACTAACATAACTATAGGTAAAATTAGTGTGGAAAAAAAAAAAAAGAAAGCTCCAAAACCGCTCACATGAGAACTCTTGTTAAACAAAAGGAAAAAAATATTAAATAAACCTTTGAGACATTTCAAAAAATAAGAAAAAAATTGAACGGGGGGGGGGGGGGGGGGGGGTTGGATGGGGAAGAAGGGGAGAAATGTGACTCACACTGTCGGGAACTGAGACCAACTGATCGAACTTGACAGGTAGTCTAGAAGACGGCGAGACACAACAGCCAGACCGGTTTGTAGCCATAAATACATCAACTCATCCCATGAGGCGTGAGAAAAAAAGGAACATTTCTTTATGCTGTTTCAAAATTTCTGTTTGAGGTTAAAAAAAAAAACAACTACTATCGCATGGGGAATGCAGGGAAATAACTTAACGAGAAGTGGAGTAGAAAAAGAAAAAAAAAAGGTTTGAATGGTAGGGCGTGGAGTTCAGTAACTAAGGAGAGGAATAGTGGAGTGCAGATAAAAAGAAGAGAAGCGTTTGATAAGTAAGGAAAGGAAGAGAGGAGAATTGAGGAACAGAAAGAGATAGAGAGAGAAACAGAGAAAGGAAGAGAGAGACACAAAGAGAGAGAGAGGGAGAGAGAGAGAGAGAGAGAGAGAGAGAGAGAGAGAGAGAGAATTTTAGCAACAGAGAAGCAATCAATGTAAAAGAAAGAGATCTTTTTACATAGAGATGCAGAGAAAGATGTTAGAGAGAGAAGAAGGTGTGAGTACCGTATAAGCAAAAAATGTGGAATCATAGATAAAGAGAGAGAGCGGGGAGAGACAGAGAAAGAGAGGGAGGACAGAGACAGGGAGGGGGAGAGAGAGAGAGAGAGAGAGAGAGAGAGAGAGAGAGAGAGAGAGAGAGAGAGAAAGAGAGGGAGAGGGAGAGAGAGAAAATGAGACAGAGGGAGAGACTGAGACAGAGAAATCGGAGACTGTAAATTGACGTGTACATTCTCGCAAGAAGCAGAAAATACAGGGACACTCTTCTCCTCACTTCTACCTACAGCACAAAACTTTCCCAGCAGCCATTAACGAACAATCAAAGTGTTTATCTGACATGAGTTTTTGCCACGTACCTGAACATCAGCACGTGCAGGCACCACAGGTAGAGGTGTAGATCTTTATCAAAACATAGTGCTGCTAATCTCAACCTCCAGACGCAGACGGTGGTGGGCTCATCTACTCAACATCAATGTCAGGCTGACAGTCAGATGGAGGCGAAACCAGCTCAGCTATTCAGTCCTAGCAGTCTTCACGGAAACTGCCGAAGATTTGAGTAGATTTCCACACCTGGAATCATGGAAATCTGGAACAAACGACTATAGGAAGGCGAGAATCGGGCAACATTGTTGAAAACATTTCGTCTAAAATAGGAATAGAAGTGCGCCGTTTGGGAGAAACGCATTCAAAAAGAATGTTTCCATGTTTCAGAGTAGGAAAGCTAAGCTATGGTATATATATGTGTGTGTGTGTGTGTGTGTGTCCCTTAAAATGCGAAACTTTTTTGTTTTCTACAATGTGTACTTCATTTCGATAATTGTTATCTCTGCAGGAAGTATTGTAGTATAAAGTTTGTAAACAGGATTGCTAAGATAATGAATAAATCAAAATTAATAGCTGAGTCAGTAGAGCTGTCAATTGACAATTCAGAGGTTTACTCCCTGGCTGAGCTATCTTTATCTATACTTAGGGGACGTAAGACTAACTAAAAAAAAGAATGAGATATTTTTTTTAACTCATCGCCTGCCATATTTTCAGGGTCCCTGCAGATTTCACTGTGTTTTTCTCAGGTAGAACTTCACTAATTGCTTCAGTTTATGACTATGCTAAACAAACCTATGGAGCGATATCCAAGCCTGTTGGCAAAGATCTCAATATTCTACCAATATTTTGAGTTTTACTCCCAACCCCCTTTCCTTTTTCTCCCCATTCATATATTCCAAACCAAAGAAAAAAAATTAGAAGTCAGAAAAACGCCAAATGTTTGCCCTACACTTCTTATGAAAAAAAAACATTTGAAGGAATCATAATGCAAAATCAACTTTTGGTTGCTTTATTAGATTTTTAAACTGTGAACAAGATTGCATAGTTGCAACAATTATGGCGTAACTGAAAGGCTTGAAAATACTGAAGGTTCTACCTGTGGACCAAGCCATAAAGCATCCGAAAACTGGACTTACAGGACGCTGTTCTCATTACCTTGGAAATATAACTCTAGAGCTAACTTATATTAAATTTTGAAACTGCATTAGTGTCTGACCAATACGGTTTGATCTAAGCTGTGGTCGGTTTATTATGACAGCACGAGGATATGAAGGTAATAAAACTGTTATTGCTGTGTTGAAGATCTGGTGTGGAAAATCTCTACCATCGTGACCATTTTTTACTTGCCTTCCAGTGGTTTATGAACCAATAAACATCTACGCAAAGCAGACAATCGACATCAATGCAAACAAAACAAAAAATATCAAACCTAGCCTACTTTGTAAAAAACTTTTAACATTTGTCAATATCTAAATATAGAGAGCGAAAAAAATTACATGATTCTTTGTATAAAAGACTGGAGTTAACTGAAATTATCATATTCTTTGTCTGAATTCTCCCATACCTGCAAAAGGTAAAACGAAATTCCAAGATATTTGAACCCCCACCAACACACCAAGTTGCTCAGTTAAGGCCAACAGATTATTGAGATTATGCTTGCATGGTGCGCGATCCATGTCATCATTGATAAAACTGGTGGGCAGGCGGATCCTTGGAGCTTCAGTCTGTTTCTTTGAGGACTGAGAAATAGGCAGAGCCTCTTTTGTTGAGGAAGAACTAGATCGATTCTTGCCTTGTATAAAATAGTAAGAGACAACCCGCTGCAAAACACTTTGTTTATGTAACATGTCCTGAAAGAATGATTTGCCCTCTTTGGCTGTATATATTCAGAACTCATTCAGATCAAAGTCTATTAGCTCTGTTTATTATGGCAAGATCAAGCCCCACGTAGAATCGTAGCCATTATAATTATAAAAAATATGCATTTCTAGTATTTTGAGGAAAAAGCAATGAATCTTATGAACAATGTTTTTGACCAGTCTGTCTTAATAAATCTTGAACCGAAGTTGGCTACAATAATAATTAGCAAGACTTCAGACTTTCTCGAAAGCGATTCATTCTTTGTACCAATATCGTGGTTGATTAGGTTGCTCGCAAACCACTGCGCAGATCATTTGAACGTATGAAGCTACCGTCATGTGTCTATTACTATGAGCCTCAACATCAGCCTATTTATGGGAGTTGAGACGATGTGTATCAAAAGATCACCTTTAAAAACGATGAATTGTGTTTCGTATCAATCGCATCACACAGTCTTGTTTTTTTTTTTTTTCTTGTTTTCTTATTTTTTGTTGTTTTTCTTTTTTTTTTCTTTTATGGGGGTGCTTTTTTTTTTTAATATATCAAATGATGAATAAGACTTTATTTAAGATAAAAAAATAAAACAATAAATCGAAACTTCATCGGATATGAGTGTTAGCATAAAGTGCGTAGTACTAGCTCCCTGTTTTGAGGCTTTCTTTTCCTCTCACTCCATTTCTATTTTAAAATGGGTAATATTATCCTCAAAAACAAGTCATGTTAGTCCCTTCAAACAATTGCCGATATCGGCTTATGATTATTTCTTAAAAAAATATTCTAAATGAAACTATTGAAATTAATAAGGGGTGATTAGCGTAAAAGCCGGTTCTAACAACATGTTTTTGACTGCCAAGAATAGAGCTAGAGCAGACCTGAACATCATTCCGTGTCAAACTAAACAATCTAGGGTCTCTTGTCTGACAAACTAAATAGGCCGATAATTAGACCAGATGGAGAGGACACGTGAGAAAACTTCGCCAATCACGCGCCTGTCCAACTGATGGAGATTTGGCTTGGTTTCTGGACAAACGCGTCTAAAGCTCGAAAAATAAAGTTCGTTCAGTGTACATCAGGTACAACGCGGAATTCGACTTGTTGATGTTGGAACAAGGACGAGTTGTTTCTGGATTATCTTAATCGTATCAGATAGCAGTCGTGTACAATTAGTGACATATTTTGAGACTGAAATTCTTAACAATTTATATTTTCCTTCATTCTGTTGTCCGCTTTATTAGCTTTTTCATTTTGTGTTTGTGTGTGTGTGTGTGTCAATCGTTCTGTAATATATCTCAACCTTCGGGGACGCGAGGCCATTGCTTTCTTCCATCACCAGCGCACTAATTTGCGCCTATTCCTACTGTCACAGCTCTAAAAGCTTTAGAAAAGTTGAAAAACACAAAACATGGGTGGGTGACGCTTACTTTTGCAGCTTCCATCAGACAATGAATTCTTTCAGTTGACGTTAACGAGTTGTTTTGTTTGTTTGTCTGCTTGTTTTCCAAAGTAAGACAAGGTGAAGCTTTGTCACTGACTGGTAAAAGCATTTTAAGAGATGGTTTTGTAGAGTTTTAAAAAATAACAGAAAATGAGTACCTTAAGTAAAAAAAAGAAAAAAAACAATATCATTTTCTTAATCTTAAAAAAGGGCCTTTATACAATGCACAAAACCACTAAAGGGTTTTAATTGGCTAGGATTCACTTAGGGAACTGGTACTGAGTGGGAGCAGGGCGAATAGTGGATAAATCATGTGATGACATAGAAACATCATACAGTATCCGAGTAAATCTTACTGGAAATAGGACAATTGCTTTCAAAAGTTTATAGCTTTTAGTTAAAAGTCTTGAAAAAACCTGGCCAAAGCTTTTGCTGAGCACAGAAGGGTATTAAGCTCTCATACTTTCAAATTTGTCAATCATTTTTTGTCATGATGATGATTTAAATTTAATATAGACAGGATGTAACTTTAGAAACCTATGTTGAGACATCTAGATACCATCGCAAATGCTGTTTTGTTAAGAAAAATATAACTGTGGTCTTTTAGAACATTCGAAAATTTGTGAAGTTGGTATGACTGTAACGTCTGAAGAAAGAACCACTATGGGAGAAATTTTATTGCGAAGAATGAAATCTCCATGTAGGTCTGCATGTCACAACTTGAGATCCTGAATCGCATATCCCATGTAAAACTAAGTCTGAATTATCTTATATCTCCCAAAAAATAACGTTATGCTTGAAATGAATCCGGATCTATATCTAAATCGAGGCAAAGCAATCGCAATATTTCTATAGGACCTGAGAAAATCCTCTCTGAGTCTTGCTATTGATGTTTTTTACAAAATTGGCACTGGCTCACTAGATGGGAAAAAAAGAAAACGTAAAATGCCTTTTGGATTACAGTGTTGAGTGACAACGATATTTCAAACAAAATTGTATTTAATAATTAGTTGGGAAATGACGCTTCTGATATATTCCGATATACGGATACATTCTTCTACATTCTGATACATTCCGACATATTCTGATACACTCTGATACGACCTGATAGATTCTGGTATATAATGATACACTCTGACACAGTCTGATACACTCTGATACGATCTGATACATTTTGATATCCTCTGATACACTCTGATACGACCTGATAGATTCTGGTATATAATGATACACTCTGACACAGTCTGATACACTTTGATACAATCTGATACATTTTGATATACTCTGATACACCCTGATACAGCCTGATACACTAAGATACATGTTAGATTATTGAATGTATGATCTGCAGAAATATGGCCAATATCTATTATTTCAGTTCTATCTAAAGTAAA
>JAWDGP010001644.1:50000-77500 GCA_033675545.1 Elysia crispata | reverse complement strand
GGACAACGATTACAAAATTCAAAACGACATATAAATTGATGAAGCCAATTTTTAAGCGAAACGTTTATATGCAACTTTGAATTTTGCACTCTTTGTCCATATACGTCCACAAGTTGGGTAATTGTTTACACCTTAAGTTATTTTATTCCATCTTTCACCCGTATATACAACGAATCCTTGGGCTTATGTATAGTAATGTTGTGCCCAAGAGTTTAGCATTAAATTTTGTTTCTTTTTATTCTATAATCTTTACGAAACTGAGACCAAAAACAAATCTTGGCAATTTAATATGGTTCGCTTATCCGCCATGTCCAGATTTCGTGATTTCCAAGAGAGAGGGAAAAAATGGAGATATGAGGAAGAGCGAAAACATCTCTGCCCTAAATACTTCATTTATCTTCTGTGGTTAACATGTATTGACAATTTTTTCAAAATATGCGTCACATAATAGAAGGCGAAAATGTTGAGAAAGAGAGAAAAAAAAGTGAAAGTAAAAGACACAGATTAAGGCATATGAAGAGAAGAAAAAACAAGAGATAGGAGACAAAGAGACAGAGAGAGACTGAGAGAGAGAGAGAGAGAGAGAGAGAGAGAGAGAGAGAGAGAGAGAGAGAGAGAGAGAGAGAGAGAGAGAGAGACCTCCTGAAAGATAATATATTGATTGTTTTACACAGCCAAGGCCAACAAAAATGATAAAAAGTTCTATAGATTATCCATATAGGAAAAAATCTCCAATAAAACTGTGCTCATAGCGTATCCATTGAACTTCATTTCTCTCTCTCTCTCTCTCTCTCTCTCTCTCTCTCTCTCTCTCTCTCTCTCTCTCTCTCTCTCTCTCTCTCTCTCTCTCTCTCTCTCTCTCTCTCTATCTATCTATCTATCTATCTATCTATATTTTTATATATCTCTGTATGTCTATCTATCTAACTATCTATCTATCTATCTATCTATCTATCTGTCTATCTATCTATCTCTCTATTTATCTATCTATCTATCTATCTATCTATCTATCTATCTATCTATCTATCTATCTCTCTATTTCTTTTTCTCTCTTTTTTATCTCTGTTTATCACTATCTATCCATCTCTCTATTTCTCTTTCTCTTTTAGACTCATCCTCATGACACATTCGAATTCAGAAGCTCATCAATCAAGGGATCCAAGGCAAAAACAAAAATTAGACATCTCTCTCGACTAAAAAGCTTTTTTCAAGATGATGTAAAAAATGTGTAGATCTGAAATTTCCAGGACTTTTTTCATGCTTTATAGAAGTGTAAGTTTTTCTTTTTTTTTGTTTTTGTTCAAAAACGTTTTTATGGGGATCTAATGTCAATAAGCAATAATAGTACTTATTGAGCTAGCCAAAATCTGTAAAGTTATAAAATTATTTTGACTAGCAAACATCCTCTACCTTAACAACTGCAAAGTTTCAGAAATATAAAAAGGATAAAAGTACAAATTTCCCCCCCCTCTCTCTCTCTCTCTCTCTCTCTCTCTCTCTCTCTCTCTCTCTCTCTCTCTCTCTCTCTCTCTCTCTCTCTCTCTCTCTCTCTCTCTCTCTCTCTCTCTCTCTCTCTCTCTCTCTCTTTTTTCTTTCTCTCTTCCTTATTTAGATAAGACTGAATATGAAAAGTGCTCTTCATCCTTCTCGTTTTTTTTCTTTTTTGCTTTCAAAGAACTGCAGTCTCTTAAGTTTCAGAAGTAAATTTAGGAGGAACCGGGTCTTAACACAGGGATAAAAAGAAAAGCTGCGCTTAAACATCATATTGTTTTCTTCAGTCACTCCCCAAGACGTTGGGAGAATGCTTTTGAAAAAAGAAAAGAGAGATATCATGATCTTGTTTGTTTAAGATTGTGGAGTGAAAAATGAATGCGAAATTACTTAGACATCAAATTCTTGCCATTCGATTAAAAAGCCTAGTTACCGCGCGTATTAGAAGAAAATAACGCCAGAAAAAAGGCAGGCAGCAAGAGTGAGATCAGAAAGCCTTTATGGCTCTTATCAGAACTCTGAAAGATATAACCTCTAACCCAAAACAGAACTAGTTGCAATACTTGGGGTAAGGTGATTTGTAGTAGACACATCATATTCACTATTTGCAGCTCCTCAAGGCTCTCTTCTGACTTGACTTTGTTGTAACAAGTTCACTTGTTTTATAGTTAACCTATTTGGGTTGCTCAGTTTCCTCAATGATGACTGTCTCGCAAAATGTACCAGCGACAGTTTGTGTGCAGATTTATGCCCCAGAGTATGTTTGGCTCGGGCTTTCAATATGCTGTCGTTACTTACGACATTATGTTATCTCCAAAGTTTGAAATTTAAAAAGTCTACTCATCTTTTTAGTTTTCATCTCAAAGACCCCTTTGAAGCTGAAAAATGATAACAGGCATTGCAGTTTTGACAATTTTTATATCAGACTGGACTCCTCTTTGATATTTTTGTTTTTAATTTGTAGATGTAACAATGTTTCTCTCCCCACCCCCCCCCCCCCCTTTCTTAGCAAGGACGACTACTTGGTTAAGGTATTCTCTATATTTGTTACAAAAAAATAAAAGCCTTTGCTTATGATTGTGTCAGTTGGGTCCTCATAACCCTTCCCTGCTGCAATTTTTTTGTTAATTTTGAAGAATATAACTGTAACTTTTCTCCCTAAGCTAATATTCTCATGTATCCTCTTTTTAACTTTAATTTTTACTGAAAAACAAATGCACATCTTAGCCATAGTCAGTCTCTTTAAATTCATTTCCCAGGTTTTCAGGTTCCACTCAAGTCAGTGTTTACTTTGATTGAAGCCGGAACGTTTCCCAGGTTTTCAGGTTCCACTCAAGTCAGTGTTTACTTTGATTGAAGCCGGAACGTTTCCCAGGTTTTCAGGTTCCACTCAAGTCAGTGTTTACTTTGATTGAAGCCGGAACGTTTCCCAGGTTTTCAGGTTCCACTCAAGTCAGTGTTTACTTTGATTGAAGCCGGAACGTTTCCCAGGTTTTCAGGTTCCACTCAAGTCAGTGTTTACTTTGATTGAAGCCGGAACGTGACTTTAGGAAAAACTCCGACCTAATACAACTGACTGACGTGAATTATTCCAGGCCACGTGCCTGGTTCATTAACTTGTATTTTCCATTGACAAAGAAATATTATTTTCTTTTACGGTGTTTTATATATCCTAATGGAGGCAGCGCTAAAGCTGAAAGAATAGAGCTTTTACTGGTTAATGAATGAGATATTGTCCGTTCAAACGTTGGCGTGGCTCGGCTAGTCCGATTCTTACAGACTAGAGATGGAGTAAAAAGCGCTTCATCTGATAGCAACTAACGCCGACATAGTTCGAAAACAACAAGGTGATATCGATTCTCATAGACCAGGTCGGTTTAGACAGGTCAGGGCTGAATGAAGGTTTAAGGTAATTTTACAACTCGATACACCTCCAGAAAA
Organism: Elysia crispata; assembly: GCA_033675545.1. NCBI lineage: Eukaryota > Metazoa > Mollusca > Gastropoda > Plakobranchidae > Elysia > Elysia crispata. Next base: position 74,068 of record JAWDGP010001644.1, on the reverse strand, counting down.
TCTTTAATCTTGTTTACCGGTGCTTTGTACGCGCGTGTTATTTAAAACTACTCTGTACGACTTGCTCTTACTTTCATTTTTTTTTATTTATTATTCTAAAGCAAGAATTAACAATCGCTTATGTTAAGGAATATATATATATATTGGATTTTTTTACCTAGGAGACTCAAGAGTAACCGACGCGAGGAACCATTATTACTTTTTCCTGTCTTTTTCAAGAGTCAAGGGTGTTAGTAACCACTTTCTTGTTTATTATGGGCTGACTCCAGAGTCTTCTAAAAACAAATAGGTTATTTATATAGTCTCAACCTTTTGATTTAGACCTATTTCATTATTGTTCCTGTCTCTATCCTCAATATGAAGAAGATAGGGGGGGGGGGGGGGGGGTCAAATAAATTGTCGGACAGCATCCGTGTGACCGGGTGAGGCGGGAAAACGTAGATTTAATAAGAGTTCGCGTCAAGCCGTTGAAATTAACACGTGAGTCTATAGAGTTAAGCAGGTTATATAGGTCAAATCAGTGCTTGAATTTTTTTCCCCCATTAAATTTTTCTCCGTAGTGCTGTTATTTTAGCGTCAAAGCTGGCCGCACTGGCCCACTGGCTTGGTTGGCCGATCTCATATGGGTGCCTGTTTTTATCATCACGACGTAGCCTACACGCCGGGACGACGCAGGAGAACTGTTTTGGATTTTAAGTCCCAAGAAGGTGATGACAGAATATTATAATTTTTAACTCCACAAGCAAGTAGATTAATTAAGAAAATTTTGTGACAATATAGAAAGAGATAGATAGATAGATAGATAGAGAGAGAGAGAGAGAGAGAGAGAGAGAGAGAGAGAGAGAGAGAGAGAGAGAGAGAGAGAGAGAGAGAGAGAGAGAGAGAGAGAGAGAGAGAGAGAGAGAGAGAGAGAGAGAGAGAGAGAGTATAAGCAGATAAAATGAGATATAAAACAGTCTGGTGATGATTAAATTTTGTAGATAGAGAAAATTCCAGAACATAAATAAATCGATTGAAGCACAGAAGATTTGATAAATGGATAGATAAATAATTGGAGAGAGAGAGAGAGAGAGAGAGAGAGAGAGAGAGAGAGAGAGAGAGAGAGAGAGAGAGAAGAAAGAGAAAGTATAAGCAGATAAAATGAGATATAAAACAGTCTGGTGAGGATTAAATTTTATAGATAGAGAAAATTCCAAAACATAAATAAATCGATTGAAGCACAGGATATTTGATAAATGGATAGATAAATAGTTGGAGATGTAGTTAGATAGATAGGTCAATAAAATTAATGGATTCAAACCATTCGGAGACAATATACATATAAAATAGAACATATCTGTGTTTAATTTGCTTATCTCTAGCTGTAACAGGAAGCACAGCCGCGATTAGTTTGTGAGACCACTGTTCTAAAAAGTGTAGCCAGGGTGGTGCATGTATTTGGCTGCCAGTTAACCCTAGAAGAAGAAGAAAAAAAAAAAGAAGAAGAAGAAGAAGAAGAAGAAGAAGAAGAAGAAGAAGAAGAAGAAGAAGAAGAAGAAGAAGAAGAAGAAGAAGAAGAAGAAGGATAAGAAGAGAAAGAACAGCAACAACAACAACAACAACAACAGCAACACAAGAAGAAGAAGAAGAAGAAGAAGAAGAAGAAGAAGAAGAAGAAGAAGAAGAAGAAGAAGAAGAAGAAGAAGAAGAAGAAGAAGAAGAAGAAGAAGAAGAAAGAGGAAGAGAAAACGAGCAACAAGTAGGTAAGGAGAGGAACAAGAACAAGAGCAAGAAAATGATGATGATGATGATGATAATCGTCGCAATTGTAGTGATGATATAGATTTTGACATCGAAAACAATATTAAACTAAAATTATTTTCTTTCATCAAAGTAAACAAATTTTCAAATTTAAAGTGAGATTTATTCATCTAAGAGTGATAACAGGTCTTTTCTCTGGTACTATCAGATCATGGAGATAACAAGTTTCTCACGAGCCGGTATTTAATCTTCTCTGAAACATAATCAAATGCACCTTTAGCCATTCTAATGAATTGCTGAAACCGTTTCCTTTCTTAGGGTATTGGGTGTATTCCTCCTTCTTTTTTAAAAGACAATAGCAATAACGTGTTTTCCAATTAGAGAAATTCTTTACCAGACGATATCACTGTGATTCACCATCCGCGCAAGCCAACTTGGTAAGCAACCAGCCCAGTACCGTCTGCCTACAGATGGCACTGAACTAGCCGATTGCAGCGGGTAAACCACCTGAAGATTGGCTGCGCCACAATGGCCACGACTTAATGCTTATTTACAACCACTTTTCGTGTGCAGTAAGCCTCGATATTGACTAAACATTTCTTTGCTTGTGATGCTCTCAAGAAACACACAGAACGAGCAGACCCAGTTCCAAGTTAATAACTTTTGACAATAAGAAAATATTCCAGGTCTTATGCACACATTTTTTTTTATTTTTTTTTTATTTTTTTTTGCTGTTGACAGGTCTAAATAAAGAGAAAATAATTTCTAAAGGCTCACAAATATCAATATGTGACAACAAATAAGCGTTAATGAGAATTTCACAACGAGGACTGAGTGACATTTTAAGTAATGACAGAGACGCAAACATTTCAGAAACGGATTTGATTACAAGACAGTAAGGCGTTGTTTCAAGTATCTATTACTGTTATATTTTCGTTCTCCAATTTCGAAAGATAATGATCTCAAAATCTAAACAAACATGCGGCTCGGCATATTATTATACGCCCCTTGACATATGGTAATTTTGTCCAATTTGTTTTTGTTTATTTTTTAACCTCCTATTCGACTTATATTAATTTAATTTTTGTTTACAATATTTCAACATTGCCGAGCGATTGCAACATTTCTTAAGGCTGTTGCGGAAGGAGCGTTTCTCCTTAGACATTAATTTTCTTAATGAAACTATTATTTTTCTTAAGAGAAATTTTATATTTGTGCAGCAAAATATAAACTAGCTCAAAAATGTGTTAAAGAGATATTTTGCCGAAGATTTCTTCGCTAACAGTTTTGATTCTATCTAAAATATTCCTTAATCTACAAGCATGACTAAAATTGTCGAAATTGTCAACCAAGCAAAGAGAAGCAAAGGAAAATAAAAACAAAACAAAAGAGCAAACTTGATAAGTGTATGATTATGTCCAATGGATGGGACTAGTAGCGTGTCGCAACGTCTAGAGGAATTAGTTTCCGCCGCATTGAGCTTATGTTCAATCCGCACATTTTAAAAAATTTCTCTCTATCTCCGAAGAGTCGCAATAAGTCTAACTCTTGATTGGTGGTCACTTGCGTAAAGTGGCACCAGCGCGGAACACAAGTGGAGGATAGGGTCTTTCAGGAGACGCTTTCCTTCTGATGCTCACAGAACCTGCTCTACTCGGGACCGCGGCAGTACTGGTCTAACTCTGTATGTCCTTAGGATGGATCTACGGCAGCCAATAACTCTTTCCAGCAATCAGGGCCATTTAAATGTATCTATCGGTAATATTTTGTTGCTGACTATTTATTTTTTTCCGCTTGCTGTGTTATAATTGTAAATGCATAAGGTTTCTTAAAATTTTTATTTTTATGTAATAATAGGGCGAAACAACCAAGTTTGGAAATAGTATTCTCAGAAAATTAGAAAAAGTTATGGCACAGTACAAACTGATAAGAGTTTTGGCGGACATTTGAAATTCGTGTGGTTGATAATACAAGTGGAGTAAGGAGAAAGGTTTTCGGTATTTTATCTACAGTGTATGACATAAGTATAAGTAACCCTCACCATCATTCTGGCTTATAAATAAATAAATAGAAAATTAAGCTAGCTTTTTATGTTTTAATTCTTAGAAATGTACATTCTGGACAGTAAGACAACCTAAAAATTTCTTAATGCGTTAGATTTAGTTGTTGAACAAGAAACCTAGAGTTTACGTGATTTGGGCCATTCTTGAAGCGCGTATAGTAGTGCAGTCATATAATTCAATCAACAGTTACTGCACTGTACAAATTATTGTATGGATAAGAAACACTTTTTCCCTTACATTTCTCAATTTTCGAAGTAAACCTTTTTTGTGTATGAGGCTTTGCAGTCAACAAAAATAGAAATGTTTTATCTGAGCTATTGACTGGAGTACAATGTCAAGCCTTGCCACTCGTTATTTTGTAACTATCAATCACTTTTCAGTGTTGACGGGAGAAATTGTTTATCCTATTTGAAGAATCGATCATCATGGAGAAATCATTTTAAAACGAAAGCGAAGTCTCAAAAAAAATATGAAACTTTCTTAATCATTTATTTGAAATCTTGACGTAGAAGGTTGGTCAAAGACCATTACGTATATCAATTTGTCTTTGTTTAAAGTTGTATATAAAAATCTTGATAAACAAATGCGCTTTTTATATCCTTCTAATGCTGCACATTGATCAGAAATAATGGCCAGGAATCGATGAGATGAAAAGTGGAAAGATAAGCAACTGTTGGCTCATAAATATCCATTAAGTTGTTGTTGTTCTTTAATTAGGAGCAAGCATATAAAAGCCAGAATTCCAATTTTCAAAAGAAAGTATAGACATTTATTTTTGTTTAGGGAGAGAATGAAGTTATCCTCAGTCTTTAAATCACGTTTTCATGAATGAGACACAGATAACCTTCCTAAATACGGAAAAGGTAAGTGCAATATTTGCCTATAAAAATAAAGATGCAGACCTTTAATTTTTTAAATAATGAAATTTTCGGCTGTCCCCTTTCTTCTTTATAAATTATATTTGGAGATACGTGACTTTACTCTTAAGCATTATGGTTGTTCACACCAAATTACGGACCCTAAAGCTGATTTAACTCATCTTTTAATCTCCACAATATTGTTGTTTAATAAACACTAATGACTAGCATTTCATGAACGGGCGGACTAAGGAAATCTTGTTGGAATCAATCTCGGCAATGATCAAATCACAATCTAAACAAACTATTTTGCCCCTCTTGAGACTAAGATTGGTTTCTATATTATTACAAGGGGGTAGAACAATGTCAAACATTGCTGTTCTTCGTTACTAACATAATCAATTTAAAGCCCTGCAGATCGAGGAACTCACCGGCAACTTTAAATGATTCTAATGAGGTTTAAGACTGGGACAACAGTTTTTGAAATTTGAACTCTCAAAATTGTCATATATTATTGATCCTGACAATAGGACGAAAAGAGGATTCAGCTAGATGCGTTTTTAATGTGTCCAGGCTCGTAAAGATATTGCAAATAAATTCTAGATACTGCCGTGTATTGTTTTGTCGCAAAGATGTACCCCAAAAAAAAACAAGAAAGAATGGTGGGACTTTTAATTACGGCAATTAGCTATTTTGCCCCAGGACAAACAGCAATATCGTATCTCCAGGAATTTGTAAAAAAAAAATTGTTTTCTCGACAATGTGTTCGGACTATGTAAACATTTGTTTATTTGGCAAATTTATTTTTTAGCTTTATGTCACGTATCTATTTGATATTTTTTATTGTTCCAACTCTCCCATTAAGAGAATGAATTTACTGAAACTTACAAAATGAAAAAAAAGTAACTTTGTAGGCTAAAATTCCTTCAATAAATTTAGATCTTGGTAAAATTGTATTTTTAGAATCCGTTAGAACCCCCAATTAAGTCCACTGATGGCTTCTAAGGTTTTGAAAAAGAGTTATGTTAAAAAATGGCAAATAAGTGCTACCATTTTGAAAAATGTTAAAACTTAAGAAATTTGATGTCTAAGTCTAAAGATATTTTTCCTTGGTTAAGTGATTTCTTCATTTAATAATTGATCATAACATAATTATGATTTTGTCACTCATGAAATCTCTTTTAGCCGTTTGATATCGACATAATTGATTTCTTAATAAAGCAATCTATTTCTTAAAAACGTTGCAGGACAATTTTTGTTTTCTTGTTTCAATAGGCATAGCGAAGACCAGTCGACACGGCAGGTTCGTTTCTGTTTAGCGAGGTCATGTAGGAATTGCAAAGTCAATACAATAACACAAGACAATGATAGCTGGTCAATATTTCATTTGAGAAATAGCTCATCAGAAAACTCAGGCGGATTTTTTTCATAGTATTTTATTGTCACTTTTATATCTTTATTGTAAATTCACCTTTGGCTTCAAGTTCTGAGGTTCTGAAACACAAAGCGAAAAGTAACAAAACAAAAGGAAGCTTAGAAAGCACCGTTCATGCATCGAATCATTTAATTAATGGACCAATAAGTGTGCTGAAGGTTTAAACCTTACATTACAGTTAGGAAGTATGTTAAACATGTTATTCCCATAACGGTGTATTACCTGTGCTAGCACACTAGCACATGTTCAATGCGTATTTTCCCTCGGTGTATTTAATATTTAATGACATTAACCATATGGAGAGTCTAGATTTAATATTTAATGACATAAACCATATGGAGAGTCTAGATTTAACATAAACCATAATGAGTCTAGATTTGATATTTAATGACATAAACCATACGGAAAGTCTAGATGTTAATTTTCATTGTTGCTGATTTGCATACCGGATTGACCCTAGAATGAACTAACCGCAGATCCGCTGCAAGCAAAGTTTCAAACCCTTTGGGAACATACAGAGATTAGTTATATATCCCTCGAAATAAGATCCAAGTCCCCTGTTATCTCCTCAACAATGTCATCCTTATCACCTCCTGGTTAAGGCTTAAAGAGGACATCAGGCTTGACCTCAATCTCGGTGTACATTAAACATCAGTCACATAAGTTACCATGGTCATTAAGATAGAAGATAGGATTTTGGTCTGAAATAGGTTTACGGTAGATGAGAAGTCAGTACCTATAATAGCTTTTTCCTCTTTTTTTCCTATAAATTTACTCAACATCAAATCAGTTCTTCCACTTTTTTTTTTTATCTGAATGTAATTTTTACTTACTTCATTTGTAACTCTGAAACGTTAATATCCACTTCTCCTCAAAACCCTGTACTAAATAAATAAATTAATTCGTTAAAAGAAAGTGCAAAAAACTTTAAGATGCCTATTGCAGAGCCTTCGAAGCTGCTTGAAAACTAAAAAACGATCTTCGTAAATCGAAAATTAGACAAGCTCAATTATCGTTGTATAGCATAACGCAGAAAATAAAAAATCAGCTTCAAATCTAGATTTACAATAATTGATTTTTGCCAGTTGTGCTCAGATTGCCGCATCTCTACTACTACATTTTTCTGATAAAGGCGTTGGGTGAACAAATTTGATTAAGGGTCAATTTTTTAACACTGTTATCTCACAACCTGAGAAACAATCTGCTTATAGAACAATCCAAAGATAGTGTTTAATTATCTTGTTTACTTGTTTTGATCAGATGGGAAGTGACTAGCATCACGAAGTGAATGCTAATTTCATTATCTCCCTTTTGTTTATAGAAGCTCTGCATGACTTGCCAGCCGCCAGCGGCTCAAGCAAAGCACATGATCAACATCGACTTCAAACAGTTTTGCGTGATCGAGCTGCATGATTTCGTGCAAAAACTGAAGAATCCTTGGCCCTAGCTAAGTTCATGAAGCTTCTTTCCATCGATTCCATTAAATTAACTTTAAATTTTAATACATCCGTATCATTTATCTCCTTGCTGCATCGTCCTCAATTTAATCTATGAACACAATAATCCGTTCCTCCTTTCGGGAGATCAGGTAACAAATATCAGTTATTGGTAAAAATCGCGCTTGAAAGTTTTACAGTTTTACCTTTGAAGTTCACAACATTTTATGCCTATCAAACTATAATATATTGCGTTGTAAATTTAGTAAAAATTACATCGGAAAAAAACCTTAATGACGAGGCCTTTGTCTAGTATAATTACCAACAAGCAATTATGCTTTCAAATTGTTTGAAGATTTTAAAGTGTCTGTCTGGAACATTAGAAGTCTTCGCTAATTAGACGTATCCGTTCTTTGGGCAATTTTATTGGAAAAAAAGTATTTTTTTTATTTATAGAATTGTTTATCATGATATTTCTTTTCATTTTTCCATACTTTCATCCTCCTCTACTTTCTTACCTCCCTTTCCTCCTCCTCCTCCTCCTTATCATCATCATCATCATCATCATCATCATCATCATCATCATCATCACCATCATCATCATCACTATCATCATCATCATCATCATCATCACTATAATCATCATCATCATCATACTACTACTACTACTACTACTACTACTACTACTACTACTACTACTACTACTACTACTACTACTACTACTACTACTACTACTACTACTACTACTACTACTACTACTACTACTACTACTACTACTACTACTACTACTACTACCATTTCATTTAGAATGATATGCCAACAGTGTACCTCTTTATACAACCATTAATTTGTTATTTTTCAAAATCAGAAAATCCAATGATCTTTTCTGCTGACGCGAACGACAAGATTTTAGTAAGATGCAGGTGGGTTGGAGTGCCGCTTGAAAACCGTTTAGAAAATCCTGAAGCCAGAGGAGATTTAATGTTGAATCAATCCAGATGAAGACAACTTATGAGTTCATCACATTATTTTAATAGCGTTAGCTTTAAGTCTTCCGAAATATATTTGTACTGCAAATCTTATAACACTGGATAGGTTGAGAATTGTAATTAGTTTCGGAGCGAAACTCACACATGCGCACAGACTTAAACATCTGCGCCTGACGATTCGGCCACAGGCTGTTGTACTTTTCACCTTGGTACACCAAGGATACTGTACAAGATTAGCTACTGATTAATCAGGAAGGTTATTCAGGTGTCATAGAGAACTTGACTTTGATTTGCAAGCTTCCTTGAACAACTTTCAGGTCAAGATCGCACTAGTGACTCCTCGTCATCAGAGTAGATCAGTGCAAGCTTGCTCTGTGATAAGCGTTCTATCTTATTATACTGCTTCAATCAAGGCTGTATTTCCTGTTTATCCCTCTGTAATCAAAGCTATAATGAATGTTATATCCTCAAGAATCATTTATTTCATCCACTCAGGATTGAGAGTTATATCGTATAATTTACCTATATTCTTAGAGACTGGTTGGGTTTAGCAGCTTGGGTTTCTGTTGACGTTTTACCCATAATGTCCGCCTCATGACAATCAGCATCTTCTTCATCCTCATCGTAAATGTTGGGAAATGTAAATGTAAATGAGACTGTTGTGTAATAATATTGTTAAAATTAGAAATGTATGTCTTATTGAATGCTGTGTGAAAGAATTAACGTGATTTGCTTTTGGTTGAGTGAGGTTCATAGTGAGTATGTCATGTGCAAGCACTATGGCGGATTTATTGACTTCTTCAAACTTGATGCTTGATTGTCTCAAGGCTATGGATGAACCGCAAAAGCGATGTTTAACTTCCAAAAACCACGAGTATTCCATGATACACATACCCTCATATATCGGAATTGTTCGCTTATATTTTTCCTGTAATTGTGAACTTCTAAGTTTTACACTGGCCATTGGTAATACATATAATTATTAGTGCATCGCGTAATATTGCCTATAGTTCAACTAATATTTCAGCTAACAAAATCATGCTTATGTATCAACTGAAAGTCATACACTGAATCTTGGACGTCACAAGCAGCAATTAGTTTTGTCACCGATTAAGTGCAGAGCAGTAAATCCCAATTTTATATGTTTACACGAAGCGATATCTAGCAAGTCACAAAATTATTTTAATCCTGTGATCTTAGGTTAAAGCGTGCTTGGATACCGGTACATCTATAGTGTCCTCAAGTATTATTTGCGCAATGGAATACAGAATAACCCATCAAATGAAAAAGAAGAAAAGGGAGTATCTCGTTGCGTTCTTTTTTAAAATTATAGAACTGATGTTGGTACGTATATTAAATTTTATTTGCGAGTTAACTGATGAAGATTTTGTGCGCAACCTTTTTTTTTTATTTCCTATCGATGGATTAAGAGCAATTATTGTTATTTACACTGGTATTGTTTTCTTGACCAAATCTTGAGCTATCGCAATTAGTTTGCAATCCGTTTTATCTTCAAATTATTATCTCATGTTAGTGCATGACAACACCAGATCTAACTAATTTCGATGTGGAAGGTCGTCTCTAAAGACCAGTCTAGATAAATCAACACTATAATTGTATTTATTTATGCTTGGTTGTCAGCTCATCATATCCGTTGTTGTATCATCTTTTGAAATGAACTGAAAGTTTCAATCTTTAAACGATTTCGAGGTACCAATGAATGTGACGACTTTTTATTCTGATTATCAACATCCAAGTTTTAAATCATTCAATATGCTGCGAAACCATACGAGGGACTTGATGTATCTTGCCATAGTTGAAGTAATATTGGTTTAATCATATGTGAGAATAGTAAATACTGTAAGGATCAAATAATATGCGGTTTTACTGATGCTATCATTTATATTAATTTTTTTTTTTGGGGGGGGGGAGTTCAATCACTGAAATTTATTTCATCAATTAGATATCAAACAAACACATGAGAACAAATACATTCTTCAAAGTTAAAAATAAGAAACATATATAAATAACTATGTTCTCAGTAAAATATAAAAACAAATACAAGAAATCGAACAGAAGAAGATGAACGTTTGCAATTGTGCAGTGTGAATACTATAGTTGTCAGGTTATTAGCCTTGGTAATCTTGTCCACACATAATTTTTGTCACTTCATTCACTGGTTAAAGTAAAGAATGCTTCGAAATATACTGAGCTATCCTTTAAAGTTTATGTTTAGAGTCAATTGATACAATTTTAAAATAGTTGTTGTTGGTATTTCAAACACTAGAAGCAGGACACAGTAACGAGAGGAGCAAACTCCTAGAAAAAAGGCTTGCTTTCACTTTGCGATTTCTCGCATCAGATAAACTCTTTCTTGCTGCGATTGAAACGGTATCTACAACCGTTTGCTTTTATTATCGTTTGAGTATCGCAAGAGCTAATACTCAGACATTATTATCTAACTACAAGTTACTTTTCCCAGCACCATTTTGCTTTATTTCAATATCATGTGTTTTTTCCGTTGAATTAAAAATTAATCTTTCCTGACATCTTTTTTTTTTGTTATAATTATCTTTTTGTTTCCATAGTTTACAGACATATGGGACACTCTGATAGCTATTTTAGCAAAAAAGATTGATAAAGAAAAAATACCCAATCTATACCAAATGCATTTTTGTTTTTTTTTAACTGTTTCGTTCTCTTGACGGTCTCGAGTTCGAAGTAGGTTTGTGATTTCTCCTCTTTTCTATTAAACTTTTTCATCAAGCTTCGCCTGTGAATTCCTACTACTGCTACTGCTACTACTACTACTGCTACTACTACTACTACTACTACTACTACTACTACTACTACTACTACTACTACTACTACTACTACTACTACTACTACTACTACTACTACTACTACTACTACTACTACTACTACTACTACTACTACTACTACTACCACTACTACTTCTACTATTACCGCTACTACTACTGCTGCTGCTGCTATTATTACTACTGCTACTGCTACTACTACGCTACGACTACTACCACCACCACTGCTACTACTACTACTACTACTACTACTACTACTACTACTACTACTACTACTACTACTATTACTACTACTGCTGCTGCTGCTGCTGCTGCTGCTTGCTGCTGCTGCTGCTCGCTTGCTGCTGCTGCTGCTGCTGCTACTGCTGCTGCTGCTGCTGCTGCTGCTGCTGCTGCTGCTGCTGCTGCTGCTGCTGCTGCTGCTGCTGCTGCTGCTGCTGCTGCTGCTGCTGCTGCTGCTGCTGCTGCTGCTGCTGCTGCTGCTGCTGCTGCTGCTGCTGCTGCTGCTGCTGCTGCTGCTGCTGCTGCTGCTGCTGCTGCTGCTGCTGCTGCTGCTGCTGCTGCTGCTGCTGCTGCTGCTGCTGCTGCTGCTGCTGCTGCTGCTGCTGCTGCTGCTGCTGCTGCTGCTGCTGCTGCTGCTGCTGCTGCTGCTGCTGCTGCTGCTGCTGCTGCTGCTGCTGCTGCGACTGCTGCTGCTGCTGCTGCTGCTGCTGCTGCTGCTGCTGCTGCTGCTGCTGCTGCTGCTGCTGCTGCTGCTGCTGCTGCTGCTGCTGCTGCTGCTGCTGCTGCTGCTGCTGCTGCTGCTGCTGCTGCTGCTGCTGCTGCTGCTGCTGCTGCTGCTGCTGCTGCTGCTGCTGCTGCTGCTGCTGCTACTACTACTACTGCTACTGCTACTGCTACTGCTACTGCTGCTGCTGCTGCTGCTGCTGCTAGTACTACTGCTACTGCTGCTGCTGCTTCTGCTGCTTCTGCTGCTGCTGCTGCTGCTGCTGCTGCTGCTGCTACTACTACTACTACTACTACTACTACTACTACTACTACTACTACTACTACTACTACTACTACTACTACTACTACTACTACTACTACTACTACTACTACTACTACTACTACTACTACTACTACTACTACTACTACTACTATGACTACTACTACTACTACTGCTGCTGCTGCTGCTGCTACTACTGCTACTACTACCACTAATACCACATTTTTTTTTTTTTGCTTTCGTTAAGACTATGCTACTAAACTTAATTTTTTTTTTCTCTCCGGACATTTAATTGCACTTTTCTGTTATCTTTTATAAGTTCTTTGCACACCAGATCTTTGATTCACTTTTTGAAAATAGAGCCCTTCTCTAACTCGAGTCACTCCGGTAATGCTCACAGCACAATGGCGTTCTTTAACTTTATGGTACGTTGGAAACGCAAAATGTTATGAATGGTGGAAGCCGACTTTGTGTGTGAGTGTGCATTTGCAAAATATGAAATAGCTGATTTATGGCTTTTATATTACTGCCCATCGAAAGGAGCTTCTTTTTATCATTATACAATCTTTCTATTTTTCGGAGAAAAACTTCAAAACTTTTTTTTGTTACAAACACGTTTCCATTCTTCCATGCCAATGCTGTTTATTTCTTGCGTGTCATCTGACTTTTTTCTGAGCCGATACCACCATGTGCTTTTCTGTTGGATCTCTCTTCCCCTTCCCTCCATATATATATATATATATATATATATGTAAGTAATGCGATATTAGGGGCCTATATTTAAAATACCGCAACTGTGCAGATCACGTTACGAAGGAAAAAAAAGCGATTGATATCTTAATAATTTTCCTGAAGCTGGAAAGCAAGCATGTAGAACAAATTATAATGGGTGTTTTCAAAGTTTCAATTTAATAACGGAATTAAAGTTCATTTTTACATTTATTTCATTCTCTTTTTAGGGAACGTAGCGGTGTATTGTGTTCTGATCATGGATACAGAGGGCTGTGTTCTCATGCATCTACAAGTCCCGGGTTCAAATCCTACAGAAGCAAGCTTTTATTTCGGCCATTTTCGTTCAAAGCTATTTGTAGTAGTTAAAAAGAAAGGATTGTTTGCAGGAATCTAGCGCTCTTTGTAAGGTTTGTCTTGTGTTTTATATAAGCAATTTTTTTTTTTTAGAATTTTCAAACTTTGATGTTAAAAGTACGGCGAATGACGGGTGTCGCAATTAATGGTTCGTTCATATTTGAAAGGTCGAGATTCATTTAAAGTTATCATTGGAATAAAATTGGGTAAAAAACCCTTGGAAAAAAAATTTTCTGAGAGGAATACGCTGCCGCCCTTAACTGACTTTGTAATCGGGATGATCATATGCAATGAAAAAAAATGAATAAATAAAAAGGAAGCAGAAATTGATCAATTTTTTTTTCACAAGTCCTCTTTTTAAACTACTTGGTTGTTTGACAACCGCAAGCCATAGCGCGTGTAAACTTTATTCACCGGGATCATCGATGCAGTTCAGAGGGTCTTTGTAACAAGAAACAAAGATATGGGTTTAATTGACTTGGTGTTTTAAAAAGCTTTGTACTTTCACGCTTAAAAGATTCGTAAAGTATTTAATAATCAACTCCCTGAGCTTGATGACGTACTCATGTGCAGTTTATCGAAACACTGTCCACATCATAATTCTATGAAAGTTTCAAGAAAGGATTTCTTGTAGGTGAGAAGATAACTCCAATCATTGCAACACAGACGATTTATAAGAGATATATGCCATGGCAGCTCGACTTACCGTTGCCATGGTTCTCAGTGATGATTATAATCAAGCAATTTGCTTTAAATAAATTAACCCAAACCGATAAAAGACTACACATTAACAAAACATTCAACTGATCATATAAGAAAGAGCTCCATCTGTTTTCAGATCTACATCAAATCGAAGCCTGTACAGTCCAGATAAGTCGGCTTAATTGGGAAGGCCTTACATATCATTCAGATACCACCTGCTTCTCTCTTCTAAATTTCTGCTTCCCAAAATCCTGAAATTTTTTCATAAACTATCTTTTAACATTAGACAAGAGTAGACCCATAAATTGTTCTTCATTTATTGTTCCGTCCTCGCTTCAACAAAAGTTAGTGTTTGCCTGCCAATCAATTGTCTACCCAGATTCACTTATAGCTTTAGAATTTTTAATTTAGATTCCCTCAAAACTAGAGATTAATGAAACTTTTACTACAAGCTGATTTCTGAACGCTGCTGGGTATTGAAGCTAGTAAACTGTATGAATAATTAAAAGAGGCCTCAAGCAGCTCTTTATATTTCCTGTATTACACTTCATTCAGCACATGTCTGTCATAATGCTTACATTCTAAATTCTTTTCAATTCATTTTGCAGATTTTGAATGTTCGGAGACATATTTAAATGAATAATAACATGTGCATATAAATTGTAAGGCATACAAAAAGTTAAAGCAAAGATCGTTCAAAAGCATGAAAGAGAAAGATAATGGTGAGAATAATGAAAATTGTAATGGCGAGTGTTGCAAATCCTGCAAACAGCCACACCTATTCTCTCTCTCTCTCTCTCTCTCTCTCTCTCTCTCTCTCTCTCTCTCTCTCTCTCTCTCTCTCTCTCTCTCTCTCTCTCTCTCTCTCTCTCTCTCTCTCTCTCTCTCTCTCTCTCTCTCTTTCGGCCCCTCTCAGTCACTGCCTGAAACGCTCTGCTCCTTGCTCCTCTTCTAAAAGCTAAAATCATTCAGAACCTAAGTAAGAAGTCTGAACTCTTGTTTTGGTTTAATCATGTAATGTTATAATGAAATAAAACAATTGAATGTCCTGTCCGATGAGAAATGAAATTTTCCACTTTGGCAATGACATCTCTGGTCTCATTTCCTTTTTACTTTTCTTTTTTTAACTTTCTCTTCCTCTCATTATTACAATTAGGAATTGGTTGATGGGTAAATTTGATTTAGGGATATTTTCACAAGCACTGATATTTTGTTCTGATAATTTCTGCATTTTTAAAGATTTCGGGATGGTAACGGACAAAACCAAATTGTAAAAAATATACTAAAAGTTTTTTTTAGATTTTCGTATCGGTTACTGCAAATGAAATGTTCTTTATTGTATCATAGATCTGAATTTCAGACGTTTGTGGGTGTGTTGACTTGAGCAGCTGACGTTGGTTGTCCTGTAAGTTGCGTTGTGTTGCTTTAAATTAGCAACAGAGTCCTTCGGAATAAGATTCTTGGTAAAGAATTTGGGCCGAGAGCAAAGTTTGCTCGAATTTAAAAGATATCGGATAGAATCATCCGGATCTAACTTAAGTACGACATATAAGACTTAGGACGAAAAAAAAATCATATTGATCAAAAACGTATCCTGAGATCCGGTCGAGTATTGTTTAAAACATCCAGTAATAGAGGAAACTGTCCTCAGCAAAAAAAAATTCTCATATCTCCAGGCCATCACGAGGCTCGATCTGTGTATTAGGCAAGGCGGTAGGATTTTTTTTTGTTTTTGTTTTTGTTTTTTTTTCTTTCTTTTTTTTTGCAATGCGCGTTTGATCGTTGTCTAAGCCATTATTTTAACTATTCTACTTTCTTTTCATCTTTCATCATATCTCCGATAGATCCAGGTTTGCAATGGCTTCTGACAATTTTTTTTCATTTATTACAGATCATATATTTCGTTAGATCCTTGGGCATAACCTGGTCTTCCCGAATTTTTGTCTCTAAGTAATAATTGTTTTCTTTTAACCACAGTCTTTTTCTTCGTTTTTTACTTGTAAAAGTTATTCTGACTTAAGGCATGCTGACAGCCCAGTTGGACGACCTCATAAACGATTCATTATTTCTGGATTGTGATCTTTATTGTTTGCAGACAACAGACATAAATTGTTTATCACTTTGTCTCCACAGTAATATGGTATCAAGGAACTCAGAGAGTGGATTGCAAACCTCTACAACCATTCTTATTCAATACTTTTTACTCGTCAGACAATATTTGTATTTGCAGAAAAAAGTATTGAAAATGCCACCTAGATGCTGGAATACAAGGAACTAGCTATATTTAGATTGATTGAAAAGTATACACTAACAAGCACTTTCTAAGATAGTTGGATGGCAAGGAGTCAAGAGATTTTTATTTTATTTTTTTATTTTTTTTATATATATTTTTTTCGGGGGAAGTGGAGAGGGGGGGGGGGGGGGGGGGAAATAGCGTTACTAACTGCGTCATCCTTATCCTTCTTGGATAAGTACATTTTAACCAAATGGATCTGTTTTAGCCCTTGGGATTGCTCTTATTTCTTATTCTGTGTTGTACTCTACATCCTTTTGAGCTGATTCAACGGTTATCTAAAGAGTTGCCAATGAGATCTTTTCTTTTTTTAAGTACATTTTTTTCCATTTTTTGTACTGGTTATTAAATGGTCCTTTGACAAGAAAAACAAAGTTTGCCTGATTATATTATTTTATGGAAGGAGCCTATTTTTTACTTTTGTTTTTGTTTAACTAAAGTTGAAACATCGTATTTCTTGAGTATTCATATTTAAGACAGTCCCAAAATTAACATTTTAGAAACGATAATTTTTTTATTACTATTATTTTGGGGGTAGGGGTTGTTATTGTCTTGCCACATACTAACTAACGAAGGTAAGAAAATAAATTACTTTAAAACTGGAAAAATTGCTATAACACTTGATTTTCTATCAATGACTTACGGTTGTAATTAAAATGGAAAGATTTCAGAGCAAAAAACTTAATCACAAGGAGGATAACGGAAAATCATTGAAGGAGTAAAACTGCCTTTAGAATGAAAAGGAGAAATACGTATAAAAAATTAAATCAAGCGGCTATTTTTCTTAGGTTTCAGTGCTTTTATAATGGTTGCTGTTGATTCTGTAAAACTGTTGCTCTGTGATATTTTCCCGTCAATCAGGAAGTAGCGCCACTCTCAGACAGCTAATCCAGTTATTGTATGTCACTAAAACAGGGCGTGGTAAAAGGTCTCCCCTTAACAGCTTTAGTTCTCAAAAGCCAGCCTCGGTTTTTGGTCCCAACTGGACAAAATGCAAGTAAAAAATAGTGTTACCATTGTTAAAGTTTGTCAAACATGTTATTATGCATGCGTATTGAAACATGTGATATGATGTTTATTTTTGTTTTTTCTGCTAAATGTTAAAAATAAAGCCTGAAGTTAAAAAAAATCTTAACGTCAATTCTTCAATGGCGTTGAATTATTTTGTTATTGACGGGGTTTTTTTTAGTTGACAAGGGTTAATAGAATGACGTAGTATTATAAGAATTATTTCAAATATGACGTTGGTAAGTAATAAGTTTAGACTAATGACTCTGCAATATTAGTGTCTCTAGAGTGTTAGTTAATTTTACATAGACGGAAATTTATAGTTCAGATTATCGCCGATTTAAGGAGTTTACTTTCATATAAAAAGTATACCTAACTTAAAGATATCAATATTTATACATATATCTAAGTTGACCTTTAAGAAAGTATAAACGATATTGTGCAATCCTTACCAGAAGCAGAAGAAAAACCATGGACTTGTAAAATTTAAACGATTTACCTAAAATTTAAAAAATAAAAATAAAAAAGGAATGTTTTCCCCAATTAGACCAAATTAATATTAATGGCAATTGATCTCTTTTATTTATATTAATGGACGAAATATTAAAAATTTGTGTCAAAGCAACAGCAGCCGCAACGTTAAACACAGTAATACACGAGCAAGAATATTTACGGCCATTGACTTGATACGAGAAAGATTAACTTGTATGAAAATCACAAGAAAAGGGGTTAGAGCAAAAAAGGAATGTAAAAACAGAATCAAAAACAGCACTTTTCCCTTACGATGTACTTTAAAAAGTAAATCGTTTCCTGAATGAGAAGAAAACATACCCGCGGGGAAAAGGAGAATTAGTGAGCGACCCTGCCTCATGTCTGTGACACTGATGGAGGTTCCCAAAGGGCATGAAGAGTAGGAAGTAATGCTGCCCGTGACTCAGAATGCACTGTGAAGACTCCATGAAAAACTCCCGTGATTGGAATAACTTTTGGGAAATAAACGAACCGGTCGGAAATCCTTTGACCCTGCACAGTTCAGACAAACGAGATGCTCAATAAGCTGAAAAGCTTATCGAGTTTTGGTTTCCTTAATTATTGTCCAAGGAGAAAAGTTCCAGCTGAGTATATCTGCTGTATTTACTCGCTTCTGGTCTCATTTGTTGTGATATTCTTGAATTTTTAAAATTTACAGCTAATAAATGTGTTAAACAAAGATAGCTTTAACTTAAAAGGCCTTACATGAATGCGGCAGTGTAATTTAGATGAGTGTAAAGATCTGGAAAGTACGTTATACTTTCTATTCAGAAGAGAATAACTCAATTATTTTCTGCACATTTGTACTATTTAGAATCAGTTTACCAGTTGTCCTAAATCTTGACACTCTAGAGTGTTAAGTATCTGATCTCCGGCTACTTTGAACTAGATCTAGGTGCAGATCAATTTAAGGAGGTAGCGGCATCAATTTTTGTTATTGAGTAGTCTTCTGCAGAAGAGCTTGGAATCTTTCTTGGCTAGTATAGGAGGCCTTATTTCCTCTCACATTGTAAAAGAAATCTTCTTTTCAAGAGGTCGAAGCATATTTTTAAATTCATCTATGACGATTTATCTGAATTGTTCGTCGATTCTAAAAAAAAAAAAAAATACTAGTTCTGCCCCTAACAAAGAAAGCCTCTGATACAAGGCTCATGATTTACACATATTTAGATCTTCTGAGTGAGTAACTGGCATAACATTTTCTTCCCAACCACTATTTCAAAACATGTTTTTTCCCACCCGAGGCCCTAACGATTCAGTTTAAAAGGATTTTATCAGTATACTCTCTTGCGGCCCCACTGAATCTATACTATTATAGAATGGCTACAGGCAAT
Organism: Elysia crispata; assembly: GCA_033675545.1. Classification (NCBI taxonomy): domain Eukaryota; kingdom Metazoa; phylum Mollusca; class Gastropoda; family Plakobranchidae; genus Elysia; species Elysia crispata. Next base: position 54,787 of record JAWDGP010001644.1, on the reverse strand, counting down.
TTGAACGTTTAAAGCTTTTACCACAGCTAATAACATTTCAACCGTCCTTCAAACGTAGTTTCATTAATTTTTTTTCTGTAAATCTGACTTATCTGAGATTGAAAAGATAGTATTAGAACCACCGAGTGTCGTTTGAATTATGTAGCAGTAATTCTTCATAGAGCATAACAAGTTATTAGGTTGAACAATTATAGTTAACTAATTTTACAAAATCTAGACCTATTTACAGATTTTTTGAACATTCATTACCATGTTATTTGAAATAACTGCCAGACTACGAATTCCAGGAAGGTAGTGCACTTGTATGCGCTTAATGGGAAAATTCACAGCTGATTGATAAGCTTTTAAAAGGATCTAAAAACAGATTGATTAAACACAGAATTTTTCGATTTCCTTGAATCAGTTATTATTTTAATCTTACAAATCTTTATGTTAACTAAATTCTGTCGAAGGTAAAGGCCCTAAAGAAATGAACATCCCTGTGGGGCTTGACTTCTTAACTCAATTTAGACAGAAAGTACTCGTATTTTCCATGTTAGTAATTTTAGCCTGAAGCTCTTCAACCTTTCCTGGCATTTTTGCAAAGTCGGAAAAACCTCTCCGCCGCCAAAGATTATTTCTACTGTACAAAAAGAATTTGCAAAGACTATGTTCAGAGAGTTTAGAGTTAGCTAATCTTCAAATTTTCTGTATAATTTGAATATTTATTTCTGATCGTTATTTGAACTTCACTAACTGGTAGAAATCTATACTTTCTTTAGAAGATTTTGCAATGAAAAAGTAAGGGTTTGCCTTAGTGGTTCTTATTTGTTTATCTTAACTTTCACCAGTTTTGGTAAATCTTTTTATAAGGAAATATTTGTTGTGTGGAGGAGAAATTAGTAATGGTCGTTTCAGCAGCCCTTTTGAGAGACCGAATCTATTGATTTTATAAAAGAGGTTGGAAATGAATCGTGAAAAGGACAAAAGCTTACTTATCTAATTTGTAAATAGCACAATCTACTATTTTTTTAATATCTGGTCCCATCTCTCAACATAGTTTTTTATTTCACTTTCACCTTAAATGAGAAAACAAATTTGCCAGTGATGATCTTGAAGCCAAAGTCAATGGGACCAACAATACATGGCTACTGTCACCTTTTTTGTCAATCCAGGAACCAAAGTAAGCATCCTTGTCGGTGTAGACGGTAAGTTAGATCATGCCATTGTCTCCATCCGTTACCTTCATTTAGAAAATCGTGAATGATCATTTTACTGGTCATAAAGTAAGTCAATAATTTTTTATCTATTTTTGAATGACAAAAATTAAGATCTAGATCTAGGATCTGACCAAGTTACATCTTGATTTAGATTGTTGTGTATACACCAGTTTAAAGTTGTAATCTAGATATCGTCGACCAATGTTTATGGGAACCTCGGCCAAGCTGAGAGATTTGATCTGGATTTAGACATATAATCCAATCTAAATTTAGAATCCCCTGACCATGTGGGGATAACCATTGAGGCATGAAGGTTCACGCATATAGCCTTCAACAAGTGAACGTGCGGGATGCTCACATGGGAGAGAGTTTGGACATGTTCAGATGATCATCCAAGGCAGTCGAAACAGTTTGCTTGAAATAAGACATAACAGTTTGCAAGGCTTTTAGACGTGGTGGAAGAGAAAAGCAGAAAAAGGAACTTTGACTTAAAAAGTAAAAAGGCAAAGGTAAGTCTGTAACAGAAGAAACTGGAGGTACCGGAAATATTTCTTCAGATGAATGCTTCAACTTTCACATATAACAAAGGTATTTAAAGAAACAACCATACACTCTTGAAAAATAATCACTTCCAAAACAAAACTGGAAAACGATAAGTTTCGTACTTGTGATGAGAAAGGAGAACTATTACTTGCTCTTAGAAACTCCTGGCATAAACCAACTTTGCTTGTCACCAAATTGTAAGGATATATAGAGGGTTTTGAAAGAGCAGCCAGGCTTCATCATGGAAATCAAAATCGTTCTCTGAATGGAAACACAGATGAACAGAAGAAATGTTTTACGACATTTGGAATGATGGACCGCAAACGCAGCAGAGGAACTCAAGGTATTAAGATAAAAGGCAGGTTGTTTAAGTGGCTCAAAGCACAAAGAGTGACATGTTAAAAGCGAGGAAAAGAATGACGCCAATACAACACAGCATGGCACCGGATACGTGAAAACTCTTGACAAGGTTTTTGGGTTTTTTTATTTAAAGATAATAGGAAATCGGTGAATCCTATTATATATTTACTATGCGGAAATTTTATGCTCCTGACTGAACGAAATTTGACCCAAGAGAATAAAATTAAGGCGATAATGTGGGAGAAAGGGGATACACTCTTTTCGAAAAACAGTCTTCTCTTACTAATTTAAAAAAAAAAAAAACTTCCCGGTGATTTCTGGTTTCTAAATCAGATATTGATATTTGGTTTTGTTCCACAATAATTAGACCTTTCTCTCTCTATATAGCAAAGAGCGGATGATTTAGGACCTTCTAACTTACTGTTAGTTGCCATAATCCAATTCCGCGGAAAGAAAGTCTCTATGGTGTAAACCATTGTCATGCAGTAACTGACTAGTTGAGTTTCTCAAAACAAGATGTTTTGTTCCTTAATGATGTAATTACTACGCTATACTTATTCTTTACGAGCTTTGCGTAGCATCGGAAGAGCCGAAAAGGAACTATGACGCGCCGTAATTTGCATCTCACCGACTAATATTATGCTCGGGAAACGATGGTGCGTGGGAAAACGTGATAAGTTTGGCTTCGCAGCTAGCAGAACTCTCTATTATTCTTGGAGGTCACTGCACCTAGATTTTGGGTCGAAATTACAGAGTTTTGACTGTGGGCTCTACGAAAAAAACGTCTGGGATGTTTTCTCCTGTCCATATTTTGACCGCTTCTGCTTCCAAATCAATGTATATATTATTTGGGACCAGTTCGATGCAAGAGCAGACCAAACAGAAATCTCTACATGAGCGCAGAATAATTGCAAAGTGAGGTCTCCGGCGTTTGACTCTAGCAACTGGACGTAATCATTAAAGGCATTTAAATTGCAAGTTTTCTTTTCAGGTGCAAGATATTTTCATTTAGTTGGACTAGAAGTCCTGACTATTCTAGATAATCAGCATTATAAAAGTTCTCCTCGCCAACTCTCTGAACTTCTTGTCTCAGATGAGTATACTGTGAAGTTTATGGTTCAATACATTTCTACAGTTCTTCAAAGCGACTTATTTTTCATTAAAGAAAGATAGTGATCTCTACCTTTCATATCTGAGACTAAGCATCTATGAGAGATAAATATACTGTCCAAACACAGGGACTCTAGAGTAAATTTTTCAGTTGAGCAGAATGCCTTCTTCTTTGTCGCTGCCATGTTTTCTTCAGTACAACAGCTGACGCGGTCATAGCCATGGTGTCGACGTTGCCTAAAGTTAGCGTCTTGTTGGGAGACTGGTATGGTCTGAAGAGCTGTGTCATCAGTGGGCCTAGCATCTCGTGGTTTCTTCATGAACCGCCTGATTAACTGTATGAAGAACATTGTCCTCAGGACGTTTGTAACAGCATTGTCGTAGTTGAAACTCCAAAGCTGTATGTATTGTTTGACAATTGGTTTTCCTGATTTTATTAAAATCTGTGCAGTATGATAGTTGCCTTTTGAAGATATACATTGGTGTTATTACGTATTCATAATTGTTGTATGTGCCTTTATTGAAGCTAAATAATATCAAGCATTGTAATGTGCGTCAGCGCCAATATTGAATTTGTACTTTATTTTTATTCATATGAATACCTTTAATGTAAAGTGTCACAACAGTAACCAGTGATTACAAATAGTCGATATTGATCTTGAAAGAGGAACAGAGGCATAGATGGAGACGGAAAGGCAGATGGCAAGACAAGCTGAGAAAGAAAAAAGAGAGAGAGATGAAGAGAGAGAGAGAGAGAGAGAGAGAGAGAGAGAGAGAGAGAGAGAGAGAGAGAGAGAGAGAGAGAGAAAAGGAGATCAACGACAGGCAGAGACAAAAAAAGGCAGAGAGATAACGACAAGGAAACACAAATAGAATTGTAGACAAAAACTGACAATAGGCGAATATATGATAAAGACATTAAGACATATCGGCATGAGCGGAGAAAATCAGGCATCAGTTGCAAACACTGGTCTTCACATTTTAAAAGCCGGTTAAGGATTGCAAAGACCATCTTATTTCAAATTTGTTTGAACCGTACATCTGTTTATCAAATGCTCCTTTAGTTTTGTACTCACTTACAGTTAAGAGATAATTTGAAGCTATTAAGAGCCAAAATGTTTTGATCATGTCATTGTAACTTTACGGTATTTCTTGGGAACCTCACTTGTTGTAAGCTCATCTATCACTTTACATCACTTACCATTGTACTTTGATTAAAATTAATGCTATACACTTAAGGGGAGACAAATTTTCCAAACGCAAGTTAGTGTATCATTGTAATCTATTTAGGGGCAGTAGTGCTAAATTCTGATTCCTATTATCTCGTCTAAAACAACTTAACCTATCAGTCATGCTCCTAGCTTGGCCTGAAAACACATTCTTATAAAATAAAAGTACAACAAATCAAATTCATTATGTCAAACTCAGTTAAGAATAATGTATTTTTTAAGCTAAGTTTTCTATTCATACCGCTTCTACATGTCCAAACCCGAACGGTGAACGTAACTTCTTTAAGGGGAAAGCTTCCAATTTCCACTGAGACTCCGTAATGATAGACTAGCGGCGCCAGAGGGT